>JAXCLO010000030.1:569757-614025 GCA_035583995.1 Arremon aurantiirostris
CGGGACCCAGGGCAGGTTCCCCGTGGCTGTGGCTCCATCCCCGGACGGGACCCAAGGCAGGTTCCCCGTGGCTGCGGCTCCATCCCCGGACGGGATCCAGGGCAGGTTCCCCGTGGCTGCGGCTCCATCCCTGGACAGGACCCAGGGCAGGTTCCCCGTGGCTGTGGCTCCCCGGAGCGCTGCGAGCAGCGCAGGAGCTCCCCGGGGCCCGGTGCTGGCGGCCCGGGTGGGGCTGGGCTGCGCTGCCCCTGGAAGCCGCTTTGGGCTGGGAATCCAGGCTGCCGGAAATGAGCTCAGTCACGGACAGTCCCTCAGGCCGGGGCAGAAGGGCAAAATGGAAACAAAATAATCAAAAAGCAAAAATGTGCTGTTCCCCCAGCCCGGGAGGAGCCGTGCGAAAGGCAGCGGTGCTGGGAGCGGGGTGAAGCCGGAGCAGTCACCGTGCTGGGCAGGGGCTCCCCGCTGCCTCCCACCGCAGGGACCTCTGGAGCTGACACTGGGGCTGGAACCGGAGTGTGGGGTGGGGGCATCGCCCGGCTGTGCTCGGCTCTGCAGGCACCAGCGAGTGCCTGTGGGATTGCCTTTGGCAGGCAGGGATGCCGTGTGCCCACACTGCGGTGTGTGCCTGCTTCTGCCTGCTCAGAACAGGTGCTGCTGCTTCCAGACCTTCCCCGAGCTCACTGAGTGAGCTGGGCACGCGGAGAGCTGGCACAGCTGGCACACAGGGTGCTGGCACACTCCTGGGCACGCAGGGAGCTGGCACACAGGTGGCACACAGGGAGCTGGGCACATGGGGAGCTGGCATAACTGGCACACAGCTGGGCACGTTGGGGAGCTGGCACACTCCTGGGCACACGGGGAGCTGGCACAACTGGCACACAGGGTGCTGGCACAACTGGCAAACAGGGTGCTGGCACACTCCTGGGCACACGGGGAGCTGGCACACAGCGTGCTGGCACACTCCTGGGCACACGGGGAGCTGGGTACATGGGGAGCTGGCACAACTGGCACACAGCTGGGCACGTTGGGGAGCTGGCACATGGGGAACTGGCACACAGCCAGCACACAGGGAGCTGTCCCAGTGCCCCGGGCTGGCTCTGCCCTGGGCTGGAGAGGTTCCCTCACAGCCAGGACCGGGCACTGCGAGCTCAGGACACAGGGGGTGGCTGAGCACCCCAGGAGGGACCTGTGGCCACTGGGGACAGGCAGGGTCAGGGCTCTGAAGGGCACTTCTCCAAGGGTGCTGTGTTTGCTGGTGGGAGTTAAAAACAAAAACCCTTTTGGCTGAAGGAGGGTCTGTTTTGATAGAAGAGCTGATGTTCTGGAACTGGAACACCTCACACAAGCAGAGGAATTGAAGATGAATCACAGCTACCTGCTGGACAAACCCAACACCAGGATCTGCTGCCCAGAGGAGAGAATAATCATGGTTCTGTCCCACCTGGCGTTGGAGGAGCCAGAGGGCCTGAATTCAAAATCATTTGGACAAATTGGTGAGTTGGCTCCAAAACAACCACCTGGAACTAAATAAAGAAGAGCATGAATTACCAGCTTCAGGAAGAAGGTAAACACATTACTGCAAATGGGAAGTAATTAGTGAGGCTGAAAAGTTGATATAAATGTAGCTGGGCTTCATTTTTGCAGTGAACGCTGGCTGCTCTGGTTAATTATTTGGCCCTACGGAGGCATTCCTGGAGCCTGCACTGGGGATTTCATTGCAGGTATTTGGTGGGAGAGAAATGGGGGCTGTGTGAAAGAATCCTCACCTATGTGGGCATTCCCAGACACATCTGCTTAGATACTCACACACATCTACTGAATTATCCTGAGGATTGCAGCCTCCTTCCTGTCACTTGGCAAAGATTGTTGTAGTGATGAGCACAAACGTGACTCACTTTCCTTTATAGACATGTGCAAATAAGTGTAGAATTTGCATATGAATATATTAAACCAGACTATATTCTGGTTTTGTTCTGACTCTTCTATCTTTACCTAGCAAAATCTCAGATAGATCTTGTTATTTATATTTTGTTCAAAGAGAAAAGTGCCTCCCTTTAGTGGGCAGAGGCATCAGGGTGTGTGCAGGGGCTGCAGGCAGTGCTGTGCCTGGCATTACCTGGGGATCCATTCCTCTGGCTCTGGGAAGGTTTAGTGAATATCCCAGTCCAGGAGGTGGCACTGGGTGTGGCACTGGGTGTGCAGCTCCTGTAGCCCCTGTCTGTCACAGCTCCAGGTGTGGGTCCCGGGGCCACGGGTGCAGCCTCAGGGCTCTGGGTCTCACTGCTTTTTGTTCCTTGATGGTGACTGGGAGTTCAGGGCATGCAATGAACAGCTTGAGGTTACACACAAATGTAGTAATCCCCCGCAGAAGTAGTAAAATGACTGTGTTATCTCCCAACAGCTTGAACCTGAAGCCTCTTTGTTAAATACCACATGGATACATATTTCAACTTTATTATCCCAACTTGTTACTCCCAGGCTCTGGGCAGGCTCCATTGGTTTTATGGGCTTTGAGGCCATAATGGGATGAAGCAAGGAACGTTTTAGCACAAGCAGTGTCCTTGGGAGCCCTGTGCAGGCCTGGCTGCTCAGGGAGGTGCCTGGGAGAGCCTCTGCCCCCTTTGCTGGGCTCGGGGTGCGATGGGCAGGTGGGAGAGGGGAATCCCACGGAATCCACCCTGCATCCACGCTCTGAGGCTGTGCCCAGCCCGGGTGGGACTGTCTGGGTGACAGGATCAGCCTGCATCATCGCATCAGCAGGATCCATGGCCTGCTCTCCTCTAAGTGGGTTCAAGCTGCTTGATTTGATCAGAGCCCTGCTGCAGTGTCCCGGGGCTCGCCCTGGGGCAGAGGTGGCACCTCAGTGTGCTCTGGGATGTGTGTGCAGGGTTTCACGTGGAGTGCCAGGGATTGTGGGGATGGAAATGTGTGCTGGCTCAATGCCAGCAGGTCCAGGCTCTTTTTCCAGGGTTTAGCTCCCAAAGCTGGATGAGCCTGACTCGGGCTCCAGTGCTGGTGTGGGCTGGAGGCCATGGGGGCAGAGGCTGATGGATTTCAGTGAGCTGGGGACCCAGAGGAAATGGTTTGAATCCCACAAACCTTTTAGGGACATGGTGTGAAAGGTTCTCTAGCACTGAATAAGTTTAGTGTAGTCCCACACTTCTTTTCTCTTCACAGTGGGGAAGAGAAAAGAAATTCTCTTGATATGTGCATGAACTCATGTAAATGCTCTTTCTGCTGTGAGTGCTGTATAGAACTCGAGACTGCAGGTTCCAAGTAGATCCTCCCTTCTCCATTTGTCTGCATACACAAGTCAGCTTCTCTGGCTCCTTCTCCCTTCCCAGTGATGTTCTGATGACTCAGTTTTCAAAACCCTCCCCAGCCATGGCACAGCCATGTGTGTGACAGGCCAGCAGTTCTGGAACTGACTATGGCTGCAGGGTTTTTTCTGATTTGGTTTTTTTTTCCCTAATTGTGATCAATCTGAGGACTAGGGTTTTGGCTGGGGTTTTTGTTGTCGTTGTTGTTTTTCAGCTAACAAAAAGAAGTACCACGGCCAGAGGATGGAGCAGGCAGGTGTGATGGATGGCACATTACCCAGCAGTGTGACTGTCACCTGCATCTGAGCACACGGGCCTCGACTGGCTTATGTCACCCCTGAGCAGTGAACTCAGTAACACAAGGAATTGGGTGCATGGGTTTGGGACCAAACAGTCCTGTGCATTGCTGATATTTCCACGTTTTGTCTCCAAAGCCTTGTTTCCTTTGGTGCAGATTACAATATTGATTGTGTATTTTTCTGGAAATCAGCACACCAGCTGGTGAGCCATGGAGGAATTTGATATCAGACTTGAGAATTTACTCATGTGCACATTTAAGAAAGACACAGAAAAGTTGTAATTTACTGTGCCCTCAGGATGTTCCCAAGCCTGATTTAACACCCAGCATCCATCAGCTCTGTGTTGAAGCACAGATATGCCTTTTCCATGAAGAATGTCCATGGCACTGCTCATCTCCATGGTTTTAGTAGATTTACCAGAGTCAGGCTTCCTGCAGGCTGAGTGCAAGAGATGAGGACTAGTTAAAAATGCTAGGATAAAGAGAAATTCCCAGCAAGAGCAGCCAGGTACCGTTCTCTGGCTCTCCAGCCTGCTGTGGGCTGCAGCCACGCACGAGTTCATGGGCGGCTGCAGCTCCATCTGCAAAGCCATGGCCCGGGCTTGACATTTTGCCAGCCCTCTTCTGTCCTGGGGACCATAAAGTTGTGATTCCAGATAGCTATTGGAAAAACAGCTATTTCAGATCCAGCAGTAAACCAAAATGCAATTAAATTTAGCTTTATTTAGTGTTTGTGCTTTTGATTATCCCAAAGCATGTATTTTAAAATAAAACTGTTTCCAGCTCCATGGCATCCCTGAACATTTAAAGCTGGAAGAAGTAGGGGATGACTCAGAAAGCCCTTTGATTCTCACAGGATTCTTTGCTTCAAAATCACGTGTGTTTGGGTTTTAGTTGTGGAGCAGCTGCAGCTTTGCCTGAACAAGGACTGAGCATCTCTGGCTGCTGGGGGGCAATGCCCAGCCCTGATGGGCTCACCTGGGAAGGGCACTGGGAGCTGGATGTTGTCCTGATCAGTCCCCAGATTTCAGGCCCTGGGTGTGCAATCCCCACTGAGCTGCTCCTGCACCCCAAGGCATGGCAGCGTGTCAGGGCAGGTGGCCCTGGGAGCAGTGTGGCCCTGGGAGCAGGGTGGCCCTGGGAGCAGGGTGGCACTGGCATGGGGACAAACAGGGTCAGTCCTGGCACAGCTCTGCCCCATCGAGCACCTGGGGCTCCCTGCTGCCATCAAATGCACTTCAGAGCTGCACAGCGCTCCTGGAGGGGCTCAGCTGCCCCGTGCAGGGGCTGCACCAGGGCCACTGGGCTCTTTGCAGCAGTTCAGGTCTGTTCTGGACAGGAGCTGCATCGGTGCAGCCGTGAGTGACACCTCAGCCAAGGCCAGAGAGGAGCAGTGGCTGCTCTGCCTCACCTCAGGCACCTCTCAGGGGGCACAGCCACACCTGAGTCCCCAAGGACATCCCTCAGTACCTGCAAGATGCTCAAGGAACTGAGCAGAAGCCAAGGGCAAACCTTTCCTTGCCTCCCCTTTGCCCCCAGCCACCTCCTCCCTAAGAGCTCTCCCAGAACCAACAGAACAGTAAAAAAAGAAGCATTGCACATGGTGAGCAGCGATTCCCACAGCAGTTTTATTGCCTGAAGATGGAAGAACGTGAACCCTAGAGGGAAGAACGTGCCAAAGTATGTAACATTTCTTCATCCTGCATGGAGCTAGAACTTCCCAAAAATCTTTAAAAATAGCTGCAGGGATGTTTGTTCAGGGCCTAAGGCTGGGCTGAGGAGCATTTGAGATGTGACTTGGACGTGGGGAGCAAAGGGTGGTGATGCTGGGGGCCTTCAGGGCTGCTGGACTGAGGGGAGTCTGGGAGGGTTCCATGCTCTTCTCAGCATCCCACCTGCACTTTCATGTTCTGGATCCCTTGTAGGGAGCCTGAAAATGGGGACAGCCATTGAGCTGTGCTGGTGAGCTGGTGACAAATGGTGTCACTCATAGTACTGCTTTATTTTATAGAAATAATACTCTGAAATCTTCCTCCTAAAAGAAGAGAGAAGTTCTTGGTGGGTGTGTTCGTTGCCGAGTGACAAATTCCTGAGCCTGCTCCTGGGACGAGGCCGGGCTGGCACCTGCGGGGGAACCTTCCCTCGGTGTCCTGGACGGCAGCTCGGGCAGGGCAGGGCAGAGCCCGGTCCGTGCTCCCTCCCTCCCTCCGCGCCGTGCCCGGGGCCGCCACCCCGGGGCCTTTGGGCTGTGGGCTGATGGCCCCCGCCCGTCACCGCAGCCCCGCTCCGCCGCTCCCCCTCGCGGCACCGCTCCGGAGCCGGGGCTGCCCGGGAGAGAGGGGCTGCGGGGAACCGGGGCTGCCCGAGAGGGGCTGCGGGGAACCGGGGCTGCTCGGGAGAGAGGGGCTGCGGGGAAGCGGGGCTGCCCGAGAGGGGCTGCGGGGAACCGGGGCTGCTCGGGGGAACGGGGCTGCGGGGAACGGAGCTGCCCGAGAGGGGCTGCGGGGAGCCGGGGCTGCCCGAGAGGGGCTGCGGGAAGCGGCGCTGCCGGCGGATGCGCGAACGGCCGCGCTGCGCGGAGGGCGCGGGGAAGATGCTGAGGCGGGTCCGGGCGCGGGGCAGAGGCCGCGGGCGGGCCCCGAGGGGCCGGGCCGGACCCGCCCCTGCCCGCCGCCCCCGCCGCTCGGCCGGCCCCTGCGCCGGGGCAGGAGCGGGGCAGCCGCCCGCGGAGACGCCGAGGGACCGGCCAGGGGACAGCGAGGAGCGGCCAGCCGGGGCACGGGGACAGGGACGGGCGGGCAGAGAGAGCGGCACGGCGGGGAGGGGGCGGCAGGGGACACGGAGCGGGGCGCACGGAGAGCAGCCGTGGAGCACTGAGAACCGGGGAGACGCGGAGAGAGCGGCGGGGACAGCCGGCTACCGCACAGGAACGCATCGCTAGGAGCTCTGCCCGCTCTCTGCCCGCTCTCTGTCCTCACCCTGCCCCAGGCTCGATGCGGGCCGGCGCTGGCCATGGAGAAGCTGTACCTGGCGGGGAGCAGCACCTGGGTCATCAACAGCACCCTGGGGAACGGCAGCCTCCGGCTGGAGAACCTGAGCGCCGGCAGGAACAGCACCGCCGACCCCCTGAAGAGGAACGAGGACATGGCCAAGGTGGAGGTGACGGTCCTGTGCCTCATCCTGTTCCTCGCCCTGACCGGCAACCTGTGCGTGCTCCTGGCCATCCACACCACCCGCCACAAGCACTCCCGCATGTACTTCTTCATGAAGCACCTGAGCATCGCTGACCTGGTCGTGGCCATCTTCCAGGTGCTGCCCCAGCTCATCTGGGACATCACCTTCAGGTTCTACGGGCCAGACTTCCTGTGCCGCTTGATCAAGTACCTGCAGGTGGTGGGAATGTTCGCCTCCACCTACATGCTGCTGCTGATGTCCCTGGACCGCTGCTTGGCCATCTGTCAGCCGCTGAGGTCCCTGCACAGGAGGGCTGACCGGGTCTCTGTCCTCCTCACCTGGCTGCTGTGCCTGCTGGTCAGCATCCCTCAGATCCACATATTTTCTCTAAGGGACGTGGGGAACGGGGTTTATGACTGTTGGGCAGATTTCATCCAGCCCTGGGGACCGAAAGCCTACGTTACCTGGATCACTCTCATGGTCTATATCATCCCTGTGTTGATGCTGAGCATCTGCTATGGCTTAATCAGCTTCAAAATCTGGCAGAACGTGAAGCTGAAGACGGCTCACGGGCCCGGCGTGGGTCTGGGCTCGGGCTCCCGCGGCGGGGTGGTGTTTGCCAGGGTCAGCAGCACCAGGCTCATCTCGAAAGCCAAGATCCGGACAGTCAAAATGACCTTTATCATCGTGCTGGCCTTCATCGTGTGCTGGACTCCCTTCTTCTTCGTGCAGATGTGGTCTGTGTGGGACAGCAACGCCCCGCAGGAAGGTACAGCTCCCCTCCCTCGCCCTGCCGGCCTTGGGGACACCCGGGGAAACTGCTCCGGGCCGGGCTGGGGGGTGGGAGGGAGAGGGAACAGAGTCCTGAACACGGAAACCCCGGCAGGCAGCAGGGGCTGAGCCGCAGCTTCCTGGGCCACGGGCTGCCGGAGCCCTGGCAAACTCCGGGGCCCTGCGGCTCGGGGACTGGGCAGTGCTCAGGGCGGGGGCTGTCCCTGCAGGGTGCCTGTCCCTGCACTGTGGCTGTCCCTGCAGGGTGGCCACTGTCCCTGCGCGGTGCCTGTCCCTGCAGGGCGGTCACTGTCCCTGCACTGTGGCTGTCCCTGCACGGTGCCTGTCCCTGGGTGCTGCTCTGGGGTCCCTGGAGGTTCCTGCCCACCCTGGGTGCTGGGACATGCTGCGGGCTGTGCGGGAACTCAGGAGAAAGCAGCACAACCTGAATTCCTCTCCTCTGTTCAATCGCTTCTTCCTCGCTGACTTTTTGCCTTCTGCTCTGGGCCTCTTCTCCCTCTCCCACTGCTCCACCCACCTCGGCACTCTGCTGCTGTTATTTTATCTCTGACTGGAGCACGGCTCCTGTAGAAAAACCCTGATTTATGAGCGAAACCTTTTCCTAAAGACGTGGTGTCACGGATTTGCCATTTTTTACATTGGGCTGGCTGCTGTCGTGCCTGAAGTTGCAGACAGAACAGAAAGTGTCCCCGTGCCTGATCTGACGCGGCTGGAGCTGTGCAGGTCTGTGCCAGACGGGAGAACCACCTGGGAGGCCTTAAGCAAAAACTCTTCACGATTTTGTGAGGTGGGAGAAGGGGCAGGAAAGCGCGCCCAGGGATGAGAGCGCCTCGGGCAGACCGACCCAGCTCACCAGGAGTGCGCGGTGCAGAGACCGAGGAGGAGCTGCTCCCTGGCGGCCCGGGCTGAGCCTGCTGGCTCTGGGCAGCTCGCAGGGCACGGCAGCTGAGCACAGGGCCCATCCATCCCCACAGCACAGCCCTGCCCGTGCCCGTGCCGAGCCCATCCAACCCCACAGCACAGCCCTGTGCAAGCCCCGTGTCCCGCAGCCCCTGGGCTGCCCAGGGAGCCGGGCAGGCTCTGCCTCTCCTGTTTCTCTCTGCTCCATTTATTCCAGGAGAAGTGGAATGTGGCTCACGCACCTCCCTGGGTGCTCCAGGGGTTTTCCACCTGATTCAGGCTGGTCAAAACTTCCAGTTCCTACATGGGCTCTGGGGTGAAGCAGCAGCCCTCCTCCTGCAACCTTGAGAGCTGCCCCTCCCTTCCCGCACACAGCCCTCGGCAGCACCCAAATCTCTGCTGCTTTGCTGGCCCTCGATGGACAGGATTTGTCCATCCCAATCCTTCTGGCTCATGGGGAACCTTTCCCTTGCTCACCGTGTGCCGTAGGCCGTGCAACACTTTTTCCTTTTCCCTTTCCTTTCCCTCTTTGCTTTCAGGCATGAGTGCTCTCCATCCCCTCGCTCAGTTCCTGTCTCCCCTCCACTCCTCACTCCCCCTCGCTCTGTTCCTGTCTCCGGGCAGCCCGAGGCTGTGGCACGGGGTGGCAGCTCTGCCAGGGCTCTTGCTGGAGGCACGGGCAGGAAAAGCCTGGGGTGGATACAAGTGTTGGGAGCCGCCAGCCCTTCCTTCCATGCTCTCCTGCTCCTTTTGGCTGCCCGGAGGCACGAGAGGGGCAGCTCCTCTCTGCAGAGCACTGGGGCTTTGCCTGCAGCATTCCCACAGCCCTGCCCTGAGCCCGGATCCCCTCCCTGTGCCGAGGCTCGGGTGCTGTGCCCAGGCAGCCTGGTGGGTGCAGGAGAGGGTGCCCCGTGCTGGGAACGGAAGGTGGCTGTTCCTCCCCTCGCAGCTGCGTGGGCAGAGCAGAAGGAGAGCAGGGGGTCCCAGGGTGCCAGCGGCAATGGGGGCACGACTGCACCCCATGAGCTGCTCGGGGGTGACTGGCCAGGCAGCAGGGAGCCCCTTAGGCGGCCACACACCCCAGAGCCTCTGTGAGGTGGGTGGGTGCTGCACGCTATGATCCAGGGGCTGGTTTAAGCACTGGGTCCCTCCACAGGAGGCTCGTGCTGCACACACATCACAGGGAACACCTGCGGGACTCTGCGCTCGGGGTCAGAGCTGGCTCACGCACCTGTGAGGGCAAGAGCGGGGCTGTGAAACACCACGGCTGTTCTGCCTTTCTCTCGGGGTCCCTTCCCCTCGGGGCAGCTGCTGCAGTCAGTGGTGGGAGCTGGGCACCCCTCGTCCCATCCCTCCTGTGCTGGGTGCTGGCAGCAGAGCCCCCCAGCCCTGCACCCCTCCAGCAGGGCCTGGGGACAGGGCCATCCCTGAGGGACACACTGGCACTTCCAGCACCCCTCGGGTCTCCGGTGCTCCTGCCAGGAGGGGAGCAATCACCCTCCAGACCTGCCCTGCAGTAAGCTCCCTGAAATTCAATTTGCCTCCTGCAGAGAGGAAGAGCTGAGTCAGCCCTGGCTGGATGTTTTCAAGTGGGTAGAAACACTGGGATGTATTTCAGGTCTTGTGCCTCCGCAATGAATTATTTTTTAACATATACCTGAAATTAATTATTGCTGAAATATTAATGTTACTTGAAATTAATTATTAACTATTTTTTAGAATATACTTGAAATTAAAAGTAGTTGGAGCCGATGCCACAAGAGCAGGAATTACGCATCCATTGGCTAAATGTGAATTTGGAAGTTAGCATTTATAGTCACATTTCTTCGCTGGTCTGAAAGCTGCCAGCGGGTTTTTGCAGAGGCACGAAGGGGCCAGAGCAGCCAAAGCAACCGTGCTCATCCTCACTGCTGGTGTGTCCTCGGGGAGCAGAGGGGCTGAGGAGGTGAGCTGGAGCACAGGGAGTAGCACAAAGGCTCCATCATCTCCACGTCATGGAGGGCACGTCCCGCCTTGTCCTGGTGCCATGGCAGATGCCAGCGCCACCATCCCCTTGTCACCAGAGAGTGCTGATCCAGCCTGCCAGGTGAGACAGTCGGTGCTTTGTGCTCTGGGCACAGAGAGAAGCAGCCAGGACTTGATGTCCTGGCACTGCACTGCACCATCTCCTGCCACCGGGGATGCCAGGCTCGCTGGTGTGGGAATGTCCTCCCTGGCACAGCACTGTGTGGGGAGCATTCACTCGGGGGAAAGAAAGATGACTGGAGAGAGGTGCGGGGAGAGCACCGTGCAGAGGGCTCGGCCAGGGCCGGGCTGGCGCTCCCTTCCTCGCTTCGGGCACCCCGAGGCGTGAGGGCTGTACCAGGGCTGCAGGGCAGCTCTGCCTCCTGAGGGGCTCAGGGAGCGCCCGAGCGAGCGGGGAAACGCAGCTCTGGGGAGACAAACCGAACCCCGAGGCGCTGGAACTGAGACTCGCCCCCCCAGTCCCTCCCCTGTAGCAGCAGCTCTCAGTGCTGTCCCTGCGGGCTCTCCTTTCCCTGTGTCCCTGCAGTCTCTCCTTTCCCTGTGTCCCTGCGGGCTCAGCCCTGCCGGGGAGGGGTCTCGGGGTGCCCGGGGCTCTGGCAGGGCCCGTGTGCCGTGCCCTGACACTGCCTCTGTCTTGCAGCCTCCCCGTTCATCATCGCCATGCTCCTGGCCAGCCTCAACAGCTGCTGCAACCCCTGGATCTACATGCTCTACACCGGGCACCTCTTCCACGACCTGATGCGCCGCTTCCTCTGCTGCTCCACGCGCTACCTGAAGTCGCGGCCGGCCTGCGAGCTGAGCAAGAGGAGCAACTCCTCGTCCTTCGTCCTCAGCTGCAGGGCCACGAGCCAGAGGAGCTTCGTGCAGCCGCCCACGACGTGAGGCCGCAGCCAGCCAGACCTTGTGCCTCTGCTGCACTGCTGCGGTGCTTCCCTGGGGAGGCCGGGCCGGACAGAGGGGTCTGCACACAGGTGTATATATGGTGTAAGCATGTACAGAGGCCTTATTTAACCGAGATGGGAGTGGGCGAGGAGTTCTGTGTTCAGCTTTCAGTGCTGCCTGGGATTAGACAGCAGGAACCCGTTCCTGAGCCCCAAACCCTGACTTCGGTGGCTTGTGGATGCCACCAGGAGGGACAAAGGACACGGTGCAGCAGGGGCAGGTGTGATGGAAGCACAGGGAAATGGGTGGTGTCACCCCTGGTACATGCCTGGGCACTGTCCCACTCTGCCTGCAGCAGGATCCCGCTCCACGCTCTCAGCAGAGGAGCCCTCGCTTCACTTGCAGCCTGTGGGGCAGAGGCAGCCCCGTCCCTGCAACCCTGCACCATGCCAGCCCTGCAGCCCTGCACCATGCCAGCCTGCACCATGCCAGCCCTGCAGCCCTGCACCATGCCTGCCTGCACCAGGCCTGCCCTGCAGCTCTGAACCATGCCTGCCTGCACCAGGCCTGCCCTGCAGCTCTGAACCATGCCTGCCTGCACCCGGCCTGCCCTGCAGCTCTGAACCATGCCAGTCCTGCACCATGCCAGCCCTGCAGCATGCCAGCCCTGCTCCCCCTGCCTGGGGCACAGACAAGGGCATTCCTGACGTCAGCAGGGACCAGCCTCAAAGGGACAGCGCTGTGGCCCAGGTGTCCCTAGCCCAGCTCTGTGCCCAGTGAGGCTGGGCAGGAACCTGGGGCACGGCTGGGGCCGGGATCCAGGCAGTGACCCTGGCTGTGTGTGCCCAACAGCTCCTGCTCGGGGCTGGGATCCGGGCACTGACTCTGGCCGGGTGTGCCCAGCAGCTCCTGCTCGGGGCTGGGTGGGCTCTGGGCACTGACCCTGGCTCCGAAAGGGACGCTCCTGCCGTGTCCCCGAGCCAGGCTCGGCCCTGGCTCAGCGCAGGTACCAGCAAGCCTCCCACCGCTCCGTGCCTGTGCTCGCTCCATGGCACAGGGCATGCTCACGGCATGGATTTTTATTGTAAACAAATACTGTAAATAAAGTTTTCTGACAGCAGCTGGTGCAAGGTGGGAGGGAGGCGCGAGGGCAGCTGGGCTGAGGGATTGCAGGGGATGGATGGGAAGCACCGAGAGCCCACAGCCAGCCGTGCCCACAGCCAGCCGTGCCCGCAGCCAGCCGGGCAGAGGGACCTGCCCCCAGCGGCGCACAGCTGGCTGCGACACAGACACTGCACGGGGACACAGCTGGGGCTCTCAAAGGGCGATGTAATCTGGCCTTTCGTGATGGGAATGAACATGAAAAATGCATTTAAATGTGTCCTTTAGTTCTTCACTGTGGCCAGCAGGTCCATTTGCACCTTTCCCATCCTGACATTCCTTTGATTTTCTTTTTTTTTTTTGTGGGAGCTCCAAGTGAGCTCTCAGCACATTTGCTGACTGGCTGAAATCCTCAGGACACCGTGGAGCATTTTCTTCCCACATTCACCTTCCTTCTCCTTGAGAGCCACACACTCCTGCACCAAACAAGGAAGGAGGGGTGTCCCTTTCTGGAGAGTCTGAGCTGCATCCCCTGCCAGGGAGGAACGGGAGCCATGGATGTTACTGGGATGGAGGCACGGAGAAGAGAGGGAGCTTTGGGACCCACAGGGAATTCCCTCCAGCCCGGCTGCAATTTCTGGAGGTGTCTGGGGGTCAGGCAGGGCCATGCCCCACGCCTGGAGGTGCTGCAGCCCAGAGGGGCCGTGGCTGAGCTCCTGCACTGGCCCCAGGCTGCGGCAGAGGGGAACAGCGAGAGCAGCTGGGGAGGGCCCCAGTGAATGCTCTGCCAAAAGCTTTCCAGGAGCAAAACGTGGAACAGAGGGGCTGACAGGTGAGCAGTGTGTGCCCAGGTGATAGGAGCCCAGGGAGCAATGTGGGGGGGACATCAGCATTTCAGGGTTTTTTGGGTTCAGGCAGTGAACTACTAGAACAACAACAACAACAAGTAGTATAAGCCCATTACACAATTGATTTTAATTATTTTTATTCTCACAAAAAATGAAGGGTTTTTTTGAGACTTTCCCCCACCTCCCTATAATTACCTAAATATCTTTTTTTTTTTTTTGTAATCACTCCATCCTCCTTGGGCCCTGATGTTGCTGGAGCTTGGGTACCACATTGCTATGGAATAACAGCAGTACACAATCCCAAGCCCTTGGAAGAGCTCCAGCAGAAAGCCTGGCTCTTTCTTGTCCTTGGCGTGGCACTAGAGGAGTCTTTGGCTCCAAGTCTTTGTTGGAATCCAAGGGGAAGGCACACATGGAGACAATTGAGAGCAGCCTCTGAACAAGGAGACCTCCTGGCCCCTGGTTCAGCAAAGCACTTAAGGCTGGAGCCAAAAGAGCGTTCAAGGGCCTCAAAGTGAAAGTGCAGCTCCGTGGAAGAGGGACTGAGCAGTTAATTGACAGTACAGGGGAGGAAACAGCTCTGAGCTGCCCCTCTCACCCCTGGCTCCTCTTTCCCTGTGGCTGGAGCAGCAGGGTCCTGGCAGAGGCTCCCTTGTCTGCTCTCCCTGTCCATCGGGGTAGAGGGACAGCCCTGGCCTGTGGGATGCACACCCCGTGTGGCTGGAGCTAACTGGGCACCAGGGACAGCCCTGGTCTGTGGGATTCACACCTCCTGTGGCTGGGTGGGATGCACACCCCATGTGCTGGATGAAATGCACACCCCGTGTGGCTGGAGCTGACTGAACGCGTGTCTCATGGAGATTGCCTGAGAAGCCAAGCCAGGCTTTGCTCAGAGCCCAGCTTGTCTCTCAGTTGGGGTTCCCCAAGGCTCTGTGTCCCCCCTGGCCGTGCTCAGGGCTGGCTCCCACCGCGCTGTCCTGCCCTGGACCCTGCCCACGGCACTTAACGATGCTCCACAATTAATTACATAATTGAGCCTCGAGTGCCAGGGGCGGGTTTGCAGCTGGCCCAGGATCAGCTCACGCTCTGGGAGCAGACACAACATGTCATGCATGGCCTGCTCTGGCTCTCACAGCTTGGCTGAAATGCAAGTAGGCATGAAAAGCGTTTGGTTTAGCTATTCTATCCCTAAAAGCTTTGAGCAGTGGTTTAATGCAGAAGCTCCCACCACAGCAATTGTTTGCCACAAACAATAACTCCTGTGGGGGAGTTTCTGTCAGCACCAGCCCCGAGGGATGCAGGGGCAGGCAGGCTTTGGGCTGGGGCCAGCAGCAGCTCTGCAGCCCCAGTGCTCACCCAGCACCTGTGGACAGACAGCACATGGACAGACAGGGCTGTTCTCCAGGAGGGGCTGCTGTGTCTGTCCCTCCCAGGAGCTCCGGGGGCCTGCAGGGCACAAGGACCCCTGGGCTATTCCCTGGGCCACGATGGGCTACCTTCTCCTGAGGCTTCTGGCTTTGGGATAGAGTAGCACCCCTGAGAGCCAGCTCTGGTGCGGGGTCCTGCCACGGGTTCCTGTGCCTCAGGGTCCCTGTGTGGGCGCCTCACCGGGCAGAGGTGTCCTTGGGCAGGTTCCTCACTGGACAGGGATGTCCATGTCTGGGTTCCTCGCTGGACAGGGGTGTCTGTGTTCAGATCCCTCACTAGACAGAGGTGTCCATATCTGGGTTCCTCACTGGACAGGGGTGTCTGTGTGCCTGAGGGCAGGCAGCCTGCACAGAGGGGGTTGTGTGAGGGTGTTGGGGCAGCTGCCAGCACCTAAGTCTCCTTCCGGACAGCAACTCGGACGTTGCTGCAGATCTTGGCGAGCGCCTCGAAGAGCGGGTCACAGAAGGTGTGGATGCACAGCGAGTAGATGCGGCTGACACACTGGATCTCGATCAGGTAGCTCTTGATGCAGGGCACCACGGCCCAGATGTGGCAGAAGGAGATGAGGGCGAAGAGGAAGCCCCAGAGGACGGCCAGGGGGATGCCCAGCAGGGCGGAGAGCAGCCGGTAGCACCAGTACTTGCTGACGGTGAAGGTGGTGTAGCTGCTTTTCCAGACGCCGTCGAAGCTGTATGTGCCCACAGGCTCAGCTATCACATCCTCAAAATCCACCTGGGGGAGAGCAGAGGACACAGGGGAGGTCTGGGGGTCAGCAAAGGCCCTGGTGCAAGCACGAGGGGAGAGCAGATCCCAGATGCAGGGGCCTGGGGAGAGTGGGGACAGTGCTGGGCTGTGTCCCTGCAGCCTGGGCAGGGCCAGCCCTGCAGAGCTGGGAGAGGGCTCAGGGCTCCCAGCACTGCCCAGCCACAGCCTGTGGGCAGCAGGGGTGGCTCAGCACGTGCCTGGGGCCCCAGCACAGGGAGGGGCACAGTCCCTGTGCCAGCCCCTGATCTGGGGAGTCAGGTGAGGCCAGGCAGGAGCCCCTGGAACAGGAGCTGTGCGTGGGAGTGTTGGCTGCACAGGCAGCCAGAGCCCATTCCTGCCCTTTTTTAGCATTCAGGGATGGGGCTGCCCACTCGGCAGGAAGGTGTTTGTGCTAATAAAGACCCAGTACCCTCTGGATTTATGGATTATTTATTTATACCCATAGGATGAGGTGCTCAGTGCTGTCTGTCCATGCTCCTCCTGGGGAAGGGAGCTGGGGCTCAGCCCTGCCCTCGCCATTTGTGCAGGCACTGGGAGTGTCTCAGAGTGACACACACTCCCCAAAACTCCACGCAGAGATCCCCTTGGGGTGTAACTCACTGCCAGGGAATATATGAGCTGAGCTATTTGTCTTGAAAACCAGCCCGGCCTCCCCCCAGCAGCTGACGTGTCTGTACATTCGTGTTAAATAACAATATCCATTCTGCTTTTGGAAGCACTTGGATCACAAAATCACTCTGTGTCATCTTTAATTTCCTGGAGTGAGCAGCGGGTGCTGACAGAAGTATTGGCAATGAGGAGAAGCAGCCCTGAGAGCTAGCCCTGAGGTGCCATCAGCAGCCCCTAGGAAGCCCAGGTGTGCTGGGGACTGGCCCAGGTTAGTGCCCAACTGCCTGACGAGCTCATCAGGGACCAATTGATGCAGGGAGCAGTGGGATATAAAAGCAGGGGCTCTGCACCATTGCTCCTCCTGCTGCCATCACACTGGGAGTGGGCCTGGAGAGCAGTGGGGCTCAGGCTGAGTCTGGATCCTGCTGGAGGTGCTCGGGGAGCAGCTTGTACAGGTACTGTTCCTTTATAGAACCCTTTGGGCTGGGAAAGCTCTCCTGAGGCCACCCAGTGAGCCATACCCTGCTCTGGTGCTGTCCTTGGAGGAGGTTTGTGGCAGGCTCTGTGGGCAGTGCCACTTCTGTGACCAGATCTCAAATTCTGGCTGCTGCTCTGTGGTGCTCAGATGTTTATCCCGGGCCAGGTGAGCCCTTCCTCCCGTGGGCACTGCAGCTCCTGCTGCCTGTGCCTCAGAGCCCTCCTGCTGCCGTGCCCTGGTGCTGGGATGGGACAGGGACAGAGCAGGGTGAGCTGTGCCCCTGCCCGGGCTGCCTCTGCCCTCCCTCCCCAGCCCTCCCGGGCTATTTTAGGGTGGAGGAATGCTGGGCTCTGAATGCTGAGCTGAGCTCTGAACGCTGGAACAGCAGCGTGGCTACGGGAGTGGGTGAGCCTGGAAGGTCTCGTCAGGCTTTGGAGAGTCCGGAGTGGGAAAGGCAGGGAGGGGCTGGTGGGGCCCTGGCGTGGCTGGGACACTGCTGCTGGCACTGTCACCCAGGAGTGGCTGCTGCTGCTCCCAGGCTGGGGAGCCCAAAGTGTGGGCTGAGCGCTCTGCTGGTCCCTGGTGCCATGGCAGACGGGGCTCCCCTGGCCCTGCACCTCTCCAGCCCCAGGCCAGGGCAGTGGGATGCACTGGCAGGCAGTGGCACGGGTGATGCTGAGGTGTCAGGAGCTGTCAGGGCAGGTGTCACAGTGCCAGCAGGGAGCCCAGCGATGGCTCTCACTGTCACAGCTCATCCCGTTTGACCACACCATGGCTGCAGCTGTAATGGTGTTTGCATGCCCAAACTGAGGTTTGTGTTTCAGCAGTGCTGGCAAGGTCACAGCCCGTAACAAAGCCTGTGTGAGCAGCTCTGTGCCCTCTGTCCCTTCTGCTGTGACAGTCACAAACATGGTTTTAACAAAACCCTTTCACCTTCTCCTGTCCTCCTGTTCTCATTTGGGCTGGAATTATCTTTGCTAACAGAGACAAATTTTGTTTGCAATTGTAAGGGAGTCTAGAGGAAGCCCAAGAGTTAGAATGGGAATTCGTCTTGGTCAGAAATGAGGGAGGGAGCTGGGGGTGCTGCACCTCTGGGCTGCCCTGGGGAGAGCAATCTTCCACAAACATGCCAACATACCTCAAACAACAGGCACTGACACTGTGGTGCCTTCAAGGCCAGCAGCCTTTTCCCAATATCCCCTTAAACTGGCGATATTTAATTTCTGTGTTACTTTTGTCTGCCAGCTTGCTGGTGCAAAGGAAGGATCTCCATAAATTTTCAAGCCACAATGAAACTGGAGAGCCCATTCAAGGGATGGGAAATGTGGCATTAACTGGAGCCAGGCATGCCCCCGGCCAGCAGGGCTGTCACCTCCCCAGCCCTGGAGCCAGCCTTGCCGGGCCACACGGAGCAGGAGCACGGACAGGGGCTGAGTGCAGCCCAGCACACCCCGAGGTGTGACCCCAAACGCCGAGTGCTGCTGCTGGGGCACGGCCCTACCTTCACCACGTCCTCGTTGATGTGCTTGGGGTCTCTGTTGACCAGGTCGATCTCCTTGGTGTGCTGGTCCTTGATGATGATCCGCTCCTCCAGCTCCCGGTGCTCCTCGGCCATGGCTGGGCGGGACTGGGCAGCGCTGGGGACAGGGGACAGGGACAGGAGGCGCTGGCCCCGCCCGCAGCAGCTGCCCGTGCCCCTGGCACTGCTCCAGGCTAAAATTAATGTCCTGGCTGCCGAGGCCGCCCCGAAGTGTCCCTTAAAGGGGCTTTTCGGGGCCGGCCCCCGTGCTGCCACCTCAGGGGGATGGCATGTGTGTGGGCGGCTGGTGGCCTCTGAGCCAGGGCAGGGTGGGTGTGCAGCCCCCAGCCCAGCTGTGCTGGTGGGATCTTATCCTTGTGTGGGAGAAACAATGCCCAAACTGGGGCAAAAGTCCTCAAAAGACTAGGAGAAGTAGTTGTTTGTGAATCTGTAAATGAAACAGCTTGGGGAGGATTCAGGAATTGTGTCTGTTCCCCGGAGATGCCACCCTGTCCTGGGCTGGCCACAGCTCCTCAGGGGCCGTTCAGAGCCCAGGAGAAGGTCTGTGGTGACAGCCTGGGTTCCTCAGCTTCCACCTTCTCACCCATGGAAACTCGCGGAAATCCAAGACCAAACCACAGAACCATAGTGGCTGGAATATCTCCTCCAGGGATACTTGGTTAATATTTATTTAACCAGCGCTGTACTTTGCTAATCCTCCTCAGTGTCTCCTGTGAGTTCCTGCCTTTCTGACCTGAGGATTTGTTTAAAAGTGATGGTTTTGTGAAAAAAGCCCTTTACAAAAATGAGTAGCAAGGGGACTGGCAGCTCCTGGGGGAGGCTGGCGGTGCCCAGGCAGGCGCTGGGTGTGGAGGTGCCCCTGCAGAGCCCCGGGCACTGCAGGGCGGCGATTGTGTGCCCCGGTGTCCTGACTCGGTTCTGGTGTCCCGGCCCTGTTCAGGTGTCCCAGCTCGCTCCAGTGGCAGAGGGCACCGTACACCCAGGCAGCAGCAGCGGCAGGTAGCGAATGTCTCCGTCCCTCCCGCAGCCGGCAGAGGCACAGGGAGGTTCTGTGGCACTGTAGCTGCTATAAATAAATGCATTTCTGAGTACTTAGGGCTGTGGACACGGTGTGAGAGCAGAGGGGCACACACACGGGGCAAGGGAGGGCAGGGGACGCTGCTCAGCGCCGCTCTGCTCTGTGTGTTGCACAGATCTGCCCCACATGGATGCCATGGGTGGTTTTTCACTGAAATGCAAACCCTCCGTTGTCAGAACATTTATTAAGAATCCTGGTGACACGTTTCCTCTGCAGGAGCAGGCAGTGAGCGTTGCCCCCAGCCTGAGCAGCCTCCTGGGTGCTCTCAGGGCAGCACTGCTCGTGGGAGCACATTGTCAGGGCTGGGCACATTGTAGGATTGGGGCTGGGGGCCTGGAAGCCTGCTAGAAGTCAGATAAATAACCTGCCTCTAGGACCCAGCAAGCAAAATAGATTTACTTCTCTTGAACAGAGAAGAATAAAGCAGAAATAAAGCTCAGTGAGATCAAAGCTCCTGTGGAAATGAGCAGCCCAGAACTGCAGTGAAGGAATAGTAAAGAAGGAGAAATTGGGAGGGTGGCTCTCCTCCCTGTCAGCATCACTGAGGGCTGCAGCCTGGCTGGGTTTGTGCCAGAGCCCTTGGGTGAAAGCCTTGCCTTGGGCAGTGCCCTGGCCCTGCGAGGGGCACGGGGCTCTTGTGCTTGGGTGGCCCCTCAGCCCTCCAGGACTGGTGGCACAGAGGCTGCCGAGGGCAGGGATGTGTTGGCATCAGCCCTGCAGAGGCAGCGAAGATCAGGGCTGGCAAATAGGAGTTTGAGCAGAAGCTCTGTCATGTTTAATATCAATTAAAATTAAATTTCAGAGAGGAAGTACAGAAGAAGGGTGATTTATCATTCAAGCTGTTGTCCTAGTTTGTTTCTGTACAAGGAGTCTTGCCCTTTAAAGCAGAGAGAAAGTCTATGAATATCAGATTCCTGCCCCTGTGATACACAATCACCCATCTCTGCGTCCTGGTCTCGCTGTAAGAGCTGGAGAGGAGCTGGGGATCCTGGTGGGATGCTGGGGCTGGTGGTGCTGCCTCTCAGCAGGGATGAGCCCATGGGGCAGGGTCTGGGCTGTCCTTGTGGAAATCCTTCTTTATTTGCTCTTTTTTCTGAGTTCTTTATTTCCTCTGAAGCCCCACAGTGTAGGTCAGCTGTGACACCCCTTGAGGCTGCATTTCATGCCATGGCCCACGATCAACAGCTCTTCCTTTGGCTTCATCTGACCTCTGAGCTTCTTTCTGCTCTAGGCACCTTTCTGCTGGGTCACACCAGGGGCTGTTGGTGCCTGAGGTGAGCTGAGAGGAGATGGAGCCCACTGGGGCACCCTAGGGCTGTTTGATGGCACCTGGGTGCCACAGGCCCCATCTGCAGCTGCCCCTCCTGTTGTGCAGCCCCTCGGGCAGGGCTGAGCCCATTCCCTCTCCCACAGGGCCTTCTGGCTCTGGGCTAAGCTGGTGCCAAAGGCTGGGCAGGCGTCTGTCCTGCTGGGTGTGGGGATGGAGCTGGTGCAGAGGAGCTGCCTCCCCTCTGCTGCTGGTGCTGGGGCTCAGCAGGGCTGGGGGTGTCCCCAGCAGTGGGGTCTGACCAGCCCCAGCCCAGCCAGGTGCTTCACAGCCCTGCCCTGGGTACTGCCAGGGCTGCTCTGGCCAAAACCTGCTCTGGGCAGCTCCTGGGGTGCTGCTGCTCCTCTGCTGAAGGCACAGGACAGCTCTGGAGAGGCCTCTTGCAGCTTGTGTTTGTGTCACCACCTAATCTCAGCTCTTCTCTCTCACTGGCACTCTGAATTCCTCTGCATTTTCATTTTAAAATAGCCTCACTTGGCTTTTCCTTATCAAGAGACAGTCTTGCCTTGATTTATCCCTTGACATAACCAGCGGGGTATTCTGAGATAATCAGAGTTAACCAGTTGTGCTGCTGGCTAGAGCAGGGCTCCCAGCCTGCCTCTGGCCGTGGTTCATCCTGGGGGTGTTTGTTTTCTCCTGGATCCTGGGTGGCAGCAGTCCAATGGAGCTTTCCCTGTCCCAGGTGCCAGGGGCATTGCCAGGAGCCCAGCATGGCTCAGGGAAGGGCTCAGGGCACTGCTAGAGACCAGCATGGCTCAGGGAAGGCTCCTACCCAGCTGCACTGGGTGTAGGGGGAAACCAGGTGGTTAAAAGTGTCTCACTGAGAAGGGAATGAACACAAGCAGGGCTCTGTGGCACAGGTTTAGGTCAGGAGGGAGGGAGCCTGTGTGCCCTGCCCCATGGCTGAGATGCACAGAGGGGTTGGCCATTCCTTGGTTGTGGCATGCCAGGACACTCCCAATGCCTGCAAATACAATCCTTCCAAGCCCTGCAGCAGGATGAGTCTCCTAACAACCCAGCACAGAACACAGATCCTATTTCTAGCGCTGGGAGCTTTGCATGTGGAGCTTTCAGCTGCTCTTCCCCATCCTGCTCTCCCTGAGCTGTGTGGTTCTCTTCCCTGTGGCACTGCCTGTCAAGGCTGCGTGCTGGGCTGGGCTCAGGCTGCAGTGAGGCTGCTGAGCCCCTTCCCTTCCCAAACAGCAGCTGTGGAGCTCAGGCAGTCAGGCAGGCTGTGTCTGTGCCACCGGTGCTGGGCAGGGGGTCCCCGAGGGCAGCACTAGCCCCATTGTGCCAATTGGGATACTTTACCCAGAGGCAAAGCTGGGTAAAGTTTGTGAGCACCTAAAATCCCAGCTTGGCACGCTGCCAGCTGCTGGAGACCAGGGCTGCAGGCATCAAGTAAATGCAGCAGCAGTGAGAGAGATTCCCGCGTGCCCTCTGTCAGAGGGGTGTCACGGAGCCCTGGGTGGGATGAGCTGAGTCTGGGGCTGAGCCTGGCTGGGCTGAGCCTGGCACTGTACTCAGCTGCCCTGGCCTGGGTCGTGCAGCCTTCCCTGGGCATGCTGAGTAGCGGGCGCTGCCTTCTGGCTCCAGCTGGGTTCTTCTCCCCTTTCTGCCTTGGCTCCCCCCGTCCAGAGGCCGTTCCCACTCCCAACAATGACCAACACCAAGAGGAAGCATTACCTCCACTTTTTTTTTTTTTTTTCTCTTCTAGACTTTATTTATTGAAAGCAAACAAACCACGTGTCTTGGGCAAATATTATGACATTTCATTATTCACACTTGGTGTGATAAGTGAGCTAGTTTAGGGGCTGTGGTTGATGATTTATTTGGTTTGGATGTGGGTATAAATCCAGTCTGTGGAGGAAGCACTGTAACTCTGCAGGAATGCGGATGCTCTCGTGTCCATTGGAGCATGGCCAGTACCCAGGGCCTAATTTGTGGTGTTTTAATGCAAACAGGGCACACAAACCCATTTGTAATGTTGTAGGAACCAGGTGATTTCAGCAGCGTCCAAGATCTGAGTGGTGGAAGGTGCCTACTAGCTTATTAGATGAAGAAGGGAAATTCAATTTAAAATAAACACTTATTCAGTGTATAAAATTACTGATTGGTCTGTGCAAGATAAAAGGGAGAAATAGAATAAATACTGGTTTTTTTGTCCCGTTGCCCTAACCTTGCAGACAGGCTTTGAGGGGTTCAGCTGGGACTGTCCATGTTCACACAATGAACATCCATGGCAGAGAGTGTCAGGCACAGAGCCTGGCTGAGGGTGTGACAGTGACAATCCCAGTGTCTCTGAGGGCTGCCTGTGTGGGCACAGCCCTCTGGGTGCTCTCCGTGCACGGGTGCCTCTCTGGGATCAGGGCACGATGTGTCTGTGCCCAGACCTGGCACAGCTCCTCCTCCCGTGCCTCCCATGCATCCTGTCTGTGCCCAGGATGGAATTTGGCTCCTGGGGGTCTCTGGGGTGGGTAGAACTGCTCTGTGTGCCAGGCTGTGTTCCAGGAGATAAATGCTTTAGCTGCAAGGCAAGCTGCTGAGGGCTGGGAAAACCAACAGGGTTGGGTCCCCTTTGGGCACAGCAGGGCTGGGGCTGGGCCTGCTGGGTGAAGCTGCTCAGTGACCCCACAGGGCTGGGCCCTGCTGTGAGCCTGTCCCAGGTCTGTGCTGGGCCTTTCCAGGAGTTAACACTGCACTGTTTGTATTTTTATGGGTACTGCTCACTGGGACTATTTATGGCAGAACTAAGGGAATTAATATTCATAACTTGCCCTGACTGTGCTCTGTAAATCAGGAGTGGCTGTCACAGTGGGCCCCTGCTCCAGCCACGGCATGGCAGAGGCTCAGATGTGGCTGGGCAGCCTTGGTGCACAAATTAAAGCGTTTTGAAAGATCTCTGCCACTGCCAAACCTGTCTGTGTGGCTGCAGGGCGCCTGGTGGTGACGGTGAGCAGGAATCGAGGGGCAGGAGGGCTCTGGGCTCTCCAGAGCACACCTGGGCCTTCACCAGGACCTTCCAGCCCTGCAGAGGGGCTGTGCAGCCTGAGCTGAGGGCTGGGGATGTGCCGGGATGGGCACTGTGCCTGGGGATGGCACTGCAGCATGGGGACAGGGGGGCTGGAAATGCCACCAAGGCCCTGCCCAGTCCTGGCAGGGCTGAGCCCTCTGAGGTGGCACTGCAGCACGGGGATGGGGGCTGGAAATGCCACCAAGGCCCTGCCCAACCATGACAGGGCTGAGGCCCCTGAGGGGACACTGCAGGATGGGGATGGGGGCTGGAAATGCCACCAAGGCCCTGCCTGAGCTGTGACAGGGCTGAGCCTCCTGAGGTGGCACTGCAGTATGGGGACAGGGGGGCTGGAAATGCCACCGAGGCCCTGCCCAGCCATGACAGGGCTGAGCCCTCTGAGGTGGCACTGCAGTATGGGGACAGGGGGGCTGGAAATGCCACCAAGGCCCTGCCCAGCTGTGACAGGGCTGAGGCCTCTGAGGGGGCACTGCAGTATGGGGACAGGGCCCTGCTGGGAACAAGGGGGCTGGAAATGCCACCAAGGCCCTGCCTGAGCTGTGACAGGGCTGAGCCCTCTGAGGTGCCAGGGCAGGCAGAGGGGTGGAAGAGCCCCCAACAGGCTGCTCGGGGTGGGTGTAGCAGGAGCTGAGTGTCAGCACAGCCTTCCTGGGCATGCCCAGGACAAGAAGGGACGACTGGACGTGTCTGGCTGCAGGGACAGAGATGTGTCCCTTGCTCTGGGGCTAGAGAGCCCCCATGGCCCCATCTGCACCCAGAGAGGGGGGACAGGCTGTGGCTGAGCCACCCTGAACTCAGGGGAAAGGATGGCCAAAAAAGGAATAAGGAAATTAATTGTAAATGGTATAATAGATGGAGGGGAAAAATAGAAGAGGGTCAGCAAGATCCCAGCTATGTCAGAATCAAAAGGGATTATGTTTGTGTGTGTAATTCCCCCACTGGAACTGGATCCCATATGTGGAAGAAAAACAATGCTGCTGTTCTGCTTCCACACACTATTTCTGGTGCTCTCTAAAGTCATGGCCCAATACTCAGTGGCATTTCATGAGGAACCTGCTCAACCTTCAGGGCAAGCAGTGCCAAAGTCCGGAAAAATAGATGCTGCCAGAGCCACGTGATTGAACAAATGTTATTCTTTCCCTTGTTTTTATTATGAGAAGCTGCATTTGGCAAGCAAGCTCCATCACTTTGAAAGTTGACATCCTCCTTCATTTGAGATCTACCTCTTGGATATGGAGAGGGGAAACTCCCTCCCCTGAAGGGAAGCCAAGAGTCCTGGGGGCTCTGAGCACAGCCAGGGAGGGGAGGAGAGCCTGGGGCTGTGTGCAACTCACCTGTCCTGCAAGGAGAGCCTGGGGCTATGTGCAGCTCACCTGTCCTGTAAGGAGAGCCTGGGGCTGTGCGCAGCTCACCTGTCCTGTAAGGAGAGCCTGGGGCTGTGTGCAGCTCACCTGTCCCGTGGGGATGCTGGTGTGTCCCTGCACTGGGTTCAGTGGCCCATCCTGGCCTGCAGGGCACAGCTGAGGGGTGCAGGGGGTGCAGGGTCACATCCTCACTGTCCTACCCCTCCTGAGGAGGGGCCAGCACGAGGAATGGTGAGTTCAACCAGCTCCGTCCCCACTGGTGAGGAGTAGCCTGAAGCCCCACTGTGATTGCTGATTTGGAGCTCTTTCCTGGGAAAAAACAAAATTATTTGTCCTCAGGACATGGTGGTTGTAAGCAAAGGGCAACGTTTTCCAACATTATTTTCCCAGAGAAATATAAATACACGTGAATATTTTGTGTGCTTGTGCCTGGTTTGACACGATCCTGGCTGCAAATCCTTCCCCCACTGAACCTGAGCAATCAAACACCCCAGACTGACATTTTCCACTCAGTTTTCTCAATGCTGCTGTGCGAGCGCTCTGAGGATGGATGCAGGGAGGAGGGAGGGCTGTGTTTGCACATCTGTCAGCAGCTCCAGCTTTGCTGTGGCTCCTGGGCAGCCCGAGAGGCTCTGTCCCAGGCCTCTCTGCTAAGTCTCCTTTGCTCCCCGTGTTTCCCTCTGTGTGTTTCCACCCTGCCCTCCATCTCTCTGATAAAACAAGGCCCTTTGTGAGCTCCCTGCTGCTGGATGTGTCCAACAGCCCAGAGCCAGCCCTGGGCAGTCCCAGGTCCCTGCTGGGAATCCACCTCACACATCTGCACTTTGCTCCAGCTCCAGCAGCTGCAGCCAGGCAGGTCCCACTGGCTCTGGGCTGCTTTGGAGTCACCCTTTCACTACCATTGCTTTGCAGGCTCTCTTGTCATGGTTTGCTGTCAGTTAAATGGCTGAGAAATGAGAATGAGAGTGGCCCTCAGGTGCTTTGAGCCCCGTGCCTGCTGGAGATGGAGCTGCTGCAGGAGCTCCTGGTTGGCTTTGCCTGCAGAAACTTACAGCAAAGGGGATCTGCCCTGGGAATCACAGGAGGTGAGGAGGGGAAAGGGCTCACCTGGGCTGGGCTGTGCTTACAGCAGGAGAATGGTGGTGGAAAGCACAGAATGGTTTGAGTTGGAGGGGAAGGGGCTCACCTGAGCTGGGCTGTGCTTATAGCAGCAGAGTGGTGATGGAGAGCACAGAATGGTTTGGGTTGGAGGGGACCTCAAGGATCACCCAGTTCCAGCCCCTGCCATGGGCAGGGACACCTTCCAGCACAGACCCTTGTCCCAGACCCCACCAGCCTGGAGCTCCTCCAGGGATGGCCCATCCCAGCTCAGCTGGGCCCACCTCGGGTTTGCTCTGCAGGCCTGGGCTGCCACAATTGACTTTGTTCCTTTAGGAAGAATGTTTTTGGGCGTGCAGAAGCCCGGAGAGCTGGGGTCACTGCTCCTGGGGGGTGGCTGAAATGAGTAGGGGCTGGCACTGAGACTCAGGGCTGAAAACAGCCTGGCTCAGGCTGCAGATGGGACAGCTCGTGTGGCCTGAGGTGAGGCTCAAAAGGAATCTGAGCTGTCAAAAGCAGACCAGGGTGTTTGAAAACACAGCCCTCAGCCTGCCCAGTCGCTGTGGAACACATTGAGTCCGTGTTCACCAACAGGCCAAGGCTCCTTTTATAGTAAAAGCAGATGCTGGAGGGGCTTGGGGCCAAATGGCACTTTCTGTCAGTCTGCATTGCTGGTGTGATTCCCAGAGCTCTGAGCCCTCAAATCCTGGCCCCAGGAGGCAGAAGGGATGGTGGCTGGCACCTTTGGAGCTGGGCTGTGGCACCACCAAGCCCCAGGGTCTGGAGCAATCTCACCTGCCTTGTGGCTGTCCCATGGACACAGCTCCTCTACCTGTAAAATGTCCCCAATGAGCTTCATATCCCAAAGAACTGCAGGGTTATATCCCTCCTTAAACTGCTGACTGGGCATCTTCTGCTTGGTGTGGAACACAGAGGAGAGAAGACAGATGTAAACACTCCTTGCTTTATTTTATACAGCTTAAATGCAGTGGGGGCTGCAGCAGGAGTCTAGAAAATCTCTTTGTACATGTGCAGAGTAAGGGCTGGGAGTTTATCCTTTGTAAAATTCTGTGAAATCACATTTTTTAAAAAATAGTTTTGTATAGAACCTTTAAAGTGGGTGAAAGAAATGCTTCATAGAGGTGGCTGGAGAACAGAGCTGCTCCTGGGGGCTTTGGGTAAAAAAATATGTTGCAATCAATATGCCAGCCTTGAATATTTTATCAAAAGGGAGCTTTTAAACTACACTTCTGATTTGGATCAATGGAGTATGGAAGACTGCAGGAGCTGGACGAAGGATTTGGATGCTACTGAAGCAGGCGGGAGGGGGAGAGGCTGTCGGTGCTGTTGTGCTGTCTCGCAGCACCATCTAGTGAGGGCTGCCCGAGGAACGGCTTGTGTCTGTTCATCAGGAGAGGCTTTACCAGGCAAGGAATTGCCTCCGTTCAACAGGAGAGACTTTACCAGGCAAGGACTTGTGTCTATTCATCAGCAGAGACTTTGCCAGGCAAGGACTTGTGTCTATTCATCAGGAGAGACTTTGCCAGGCAAGGAATTGTCTCTGTTCATCAGGAGGGGCTTTACCAGGCAAGGGCTTTGCTCATCCGGAGGGGCTTTGCCAGGCAAGGACTTGTCCCTGTTTAACAGGAGGGACTTTGGGAGAGGTGTGTGGGATCAGGAATGCCCAGGGCAGAGCATCCCTGGGCTCCTCAGGGCTGCAGAGGCAGTGCCAGGGGTGCCCTCCCCTCTCTCCTGCCCTGTCAGGTGCCCCTCGTGGTGCTCACCAGCGGCAATTTGTCACTCTGGGGGTGTCTCCTGGGCTTTCTCCTCTGAGCCTCTCTCCCACCCCTGGCTCTCGGCAATATCCCGATATTCCAGCTGCAAATGCCAGAGCACACGTTTGTTTTAACCTCCCTGGACTGTTGTTTGCAGTTCTGTATTTCTGGGGAAAGTTTCTGCTCAATGTGCCTGTTCTGCCAGACTTATTTTTACTCATTAGAACAAGCAGTTATTGGTGCACTTTTACGTTTATTGCTTCTTTCCTTCATGGCTCAATGATAAGAAAAGATAACTCTGGCCCTGGCTTGAAGCTCTGCTGTTCTGCTTGGACTAATAATTGTATTTTAATGGCTCCAGATAAAGGATTAGCACTTGCTTTTGGCAAAGAGCTGCTTTTACTGCTTGAAATAGTCTGGACTGTGCATTTTATATGGGCAAGTGCCATTAAAAATTATTTGTACCCACCCAAAGGAACAAACTCCAACTATTTGTACTCCTGGATAAGTCATCAGGAAGTGTAGTGCCAGGACAAGGAGTAATGGGCTCAAGCTGAAAGAGGGGAAATTGGACAGAAACTCTTGCCACTCTGTGGCTGCATGGTGAAGGCAGCTGAGAAGTCAGGAGCGCAGCTGGGCTCTCAGGGGCTTTGGGCAGCCTGATGGCCCTTTGGGCGGGAGGCACTGAGATGGAAAGATAAGCCAGCCCTGTCTCTGGGCAGGTTTCAGTGCTGATGGCTGGGCAGAGTGTCGGACGTGCCTGAAGCTCTGTCATGTGAGGGGCTGCTGAGGTGTTGGTAAGGGCTACTATCAGCCAGTTTCGTGCTGAAAGTGCTTCTCCGTGTCTGTAAATATTGTTTTAGAGAGCTGTCCATCTGCAGCCAGCCCAGCATTGGGTTTCCAAGTGCCCAGAGAGGCCAGGCTGGGTTGTTTTAGTGCTGTGTTTGGATGAGAAGGTGTTTGTCAGCTGTTTGCAGGGGTGGGGGTCAGTGCCACCGGGAGGGGGGCGACATCTGGCACAGGAAAGGGCTCAGCAGAGGGGCCAGGGAGAGGGGGCAGCACCTTGTCCCCTTGTCCTGCTGGGTATGAGCGGCTCCTGCCTGCCCTGGGATGCTCCTCTGGGCAGCACGTTTGGAACAGCATGACCCTGGAAATCCCAGGGCCTTGTTTCAGTTGTTATATCACAAATCCTTCATTTTTATTGCCCAGCTGAATGGATTTCAGGTTTCAGGAGCCGCACTGGGCAGGTTCATCCTGTCCCAGGGGAGCTGTCTGAGCTCTCCCAGCCCTGCAGCAGTGCCATGGGACTCCCTGGGTGCAGGACCAGGAGAAACGGCCCGTGTTGGTGATGGTGGCAGGGCTGGTTCTGAGTTGGAGCAGCTCTGCCTTGGTGTGACAGCCCTAGCCCTGCCTGACCACCTGTGCCAATCCCCAGCCTCTCGGGATCATGCTGCCAAGCAGAACAAATTATCCTATTCCACAGAGTCCAGACTTTGCTGTTGGTTTGGGGGGTTTTGGTCCTTTTGTACAGCTTTGTGTTCCTTTGTACCATGCACTTAAGGGTGTGAATACTCCCGAGCACTCACCCTTTCGAGCTCTTTAGCGTCATTCTCGGCAGTTTTACCTGAGTTTTCCACACATCTCAGGGCACAAAAATAGAGGAGAAGCACTTTCCGAAGTGTCTCCAGTGAAACAGGGCAGCAGAAGCAGCAGCGAGCGCCTGGCAGTGCCATGCGGGTGCCACGTTGCTGAGTCTCTGCTGGTTTTGTGTGGTTGTACTGCTTGACTGAGCTATCCATGGGCTGTGTTTTCAAGTAATGGTTAAAAAGAGCCTTTTCCAGAACCAAACTCTCTCTCAGCAAGTGTCAGTCATGGGCTGGTGCAGTCGGTGTGTGGGAGAGGAGGAAAGGGCTGTGCCAGCTCTGCGCCTTGAAGGTGTCACGCATTGTCCAGTGACCCCAGAGCGTGTGGGACCTCAGCCCTTCCAACTCAAACCACATTCCCACGTCTGTGAACTAATTCCCAAACCGCCTGAGACACTCTCCCCACCCCTGGAGGATGGTGCTCCTGTTTGTTCTGGACATGATTGAATCCATCTCACTGATTTACTTTTCTTTAGAACTCCTGCTCCTTGTTCACCATCCCTTGGGAACCTGTGCTCCTCCAGCTCAGAACTGCCTCTCCTGCACAAGGGATGTGACATTTCAGTGGAGCCTGTGGGGTTTTATTTTCATAGGAAGAAATAATGGAGCGATTAATTTTGCTGCCCCTGCTCTGAGAAGCAAAATGCAATAAATCAGCAGGTGGATGACACCCCGAGTCTCCCTGTGCCGTCAGACGGGGTGCTGAGGCCAGGCTGGCATTTTCTGGCTCCTCTCCGTGCTCTTTCCTTGCCTGGATGGAATTTTTTTAATCTGCTGCAGTATGAAGGTCACTTTCATAGGCTGAATAACATCAGGGAGTTTGGACATCGGGAGGACTGATTGTTCCCAGTGGTTATTTTTGGAGCGATACCTGAGGAAACAAACAGCCCTTGTCCCACGAGCAGAATGAAAATCAGCTGGAGGCTTGAAGGAAAAGGCCATAGAGCCGGGGCGCGCCCCTCACCTCCATGGCCCCCTGGCTCACAGGTGTGTGCAGGGCTGAGCTCTGCAGCCTCTCCCTGCCTGCAGGCACAGTCCGGGGCTGGGGGAGCTCCCGGAGCCTTTCCGTGCCCGGTGCTCGGCGCTGGGCTCCGCTCTGTCCATGCCAGCGCCGCTCCGGGCGCAGGACAGCACGGATGTCCCGGGCACCCTGAGCCCTGCCCGGCTTGTGGCGGCCGCTGCGGGGCCTGCAGGGCTCTGCCGCCCACACCGGGGGTCAGTGTTGCTCCACGGCAGCGCAGCAGGGACGAGACAGCGGGCAGGGACAGCGAACCAGCCCGGGGCGGGTGGTGGCACCGGGCACTGCAGTGTGCTCCCTGCGGGCACTGCGGGCACCGTGTGCTCCCTGCGGGCACTGCCCGGGGCTCATCGGGCACCGTGTGCTGGAAGGGCACTGGCCCGAGCCGGGATGGCCCCTGTGCCCCTGGCATGGCCGGGGGACCGTGAGGGTGGGCTGGGCAGGGGTGAGAGCAGGGCGCTGTCCTGCAGTGGCACCGGCTGCTCGGGCAGGGCACTGTGCTGCTGTGGCACTCTCTGGCAGTGGCAGCAGCTGCCCAGCTGGGAGTGCCAGGTGAGGAGACCAGTGCCACGGCACACCAGTCAGTCCCATGGCACACATGCCGGTGCCATGAACCCTCCCTCCTGCCTGCTGCACGTGTGTGCCCAGCTCCCGGGCTGCTGCTCCTGCAGACAGATGTTTTGGGAGGGATTGGCTGTGACATCTGGCCGTGCCTCTCCCTGCTCGGGAAGTGACCGAGCCCTCGGGCACCTGGGAGCTGCCCCGAGCAAAGGGGGGAGCCCTGGCACCTGCTCCCAGCTCCTTGGGGTGGTGGTGGGCACCTCACTGCAGTTCTCATTTTCTGGCCTTTTCCTCCTTATGTGCCAGGTAAAATAGTCAGAGGTCTCTTCTTTCTGTTGCTTTTTCCCTCTGTAATTTGAGGGCAACTCTTCCCACAGCCTTATCCTGAAGCAGTGCTGGATAATCTTTCCTCTTTCAAAGGAAATTCCTTTTCCGACATTAGCAGAACATTTGTTTGTGTGACAGTTCCCATTTAGCTTTTGACAAGCTCGGTAGGTGGTCAATTTATTTTACCTTTTAAATGAAATAATTAATAAAGGGAAAAAATTGCTTTATTTTACCAGCCCTACAGAGACATTTCCCTTTGTGAAATAATTTTATTTATGACTCCTTTAATGGTTGTGCAGCACAATTTTATGGCTTTGGATTGTGTCCCGTTAGGAGCAGGACTTTGTCACTGAATTTAGATGCAGGAAGTGTGTGTGTGCATAATGCAAGATATCCCAGATCCCCGGCAGCTCCTGCTGTGGGAGTGTCACATCTGTGTCCCAGTCCTGGTGCAGGAGGTGCTGGGGGCAGCCTGTGTGCTCCTGTTCCTCCAGCTCCTGTTCCTCCAGCTTGGGTTCCAGCCTGAGTGTTCCTGAGTGCTCCTGTTCCTGCAGCTGCTGTTCCCCCAGCTCAGGTTCCTCCGGCTCGGGTTCCAGCCTGCCTGTTCCTGCTCCTCCAGTTCGGGTTCCCTGCTCTGGAAACGAGCTCTGGGCAGCTGTAGGTGCCGACTGCTTCCCCCTACCCTCATCTCCATCTCCCCCTGCTCTCTCCTGTTCCTGGCTGCTGCTCTGGGTCCTGCAGGGACATGGGACAGGAGCAGAACTTTCCTTGGGATGGTGGGAATGGGGCAGAGCTGGGCAGGGCTGAGTTTAGCTGGACAGAGCTGGGCAGAGCTCCCCGGGCAGGGGTGCCCAGGCCAGACTGGGCAGGGTTGGACAAAGCTGGGTTTAGCAGAGCAGAGCTCCCCAGACAGGGATGCCCAGGCCACGCAGGGCAGGGCTGGGTTTAGCTGAACAGAACTGGGTTTAGCTGGGCCGAGCTCCCCAGACAGGGGTGCCCAGGCTGGGCAGGACAGAGCTGGGTTTGACTGGACAGAGCTCCCCAGACAGGGATGCCCAGGCCGGACCCTCGGGATGATGCAGCCGCAGCCCCGGGGCTGCTCCCGGGCCGGCTCCGCAGCGCTCGGAGGTTTCACGGCCAGCGCAGCCGGCAGAATTATTACCGCCCTCTGCTTTATCCAAACAATGATCTTTAAGGCAGGAAAAAAAAAGAGAAGAGACTGTTCTAAACCCGCTTTGTTTATGTGGCTCCATTAAGTTTGGAATAACAGAGATGGTATCGCGTAACCGAGGCAGTCACTCTAAAGCATGAATCCGCTGGGGCTAATGACGGCTTGAAGAGCCTCAATGAATCAGTGGCTAACTGCTGCTCACCCCGGGCTGCCCCGCTGCCCTGGGGATGCTCTGCATCCTGCAGAGCCCGGGCAGCATCCCCTGCAGTGGGCACTGCGCTCCTGCAGGGCAGCGAGGCTGTCTGTGCTCCGCCACATGTGCACGGACATTCCTTGACTAACCCCGCACTTAGAGTTAGGTTCGAGGCTGCCATGATCCGCTTGTTTCCCCTGTAAATGCGCTGCATGCCTCTCGGCAGGGCCGGGGATGACGGATAGGTGGTGAATGAGCCATCGCTGCCTCGCGGAGCTGCACACAGACCGAGGGAATCGCCGCGGGTCCGCAGAGCTCCGGGCCCTGCAGGGCTCCAGTCCCGTGTGAAATGCCGTGTTTGTGCCCCCAGAGGGGCAGCACCGGGCTGGCCGGGCTGGTGTCACCCGCCGCAGGGACAGGCAGCTCCAGCTGGGGTGCCCTGCTCGGGCAGCAGTCCAGGTCAGTGCTTTTTATTCCTGCTTTTCCTGGAAGGCTCAGGAGCTCAGCTGGGCTCCCTGGGGGCAGCTGGGAGGGATTTACTGCCCTGGGCCGGTAATGTGCCTTTGCTGCCCTGGGTCTGTGATCTGCCTTTGGGTCCATGATTTGCCTTTACTGCCCTGGTCAGCGATTTGCCTTTACTGCCCTGGGTCAGTGATTTGTAATCTGCCTTTACTGCCCTGGTCAGTGATCTGCCTTTGGGTCCATGATTTGCCTTTACTGCCCTGGTCAGTGATTTGCCCCCAGCAGAGGCTTGGAGGGACAGCTTTATTCCTCAGTCTGGTGGTGGGCTCAGAGCTAGGGGATGGTTCATGGTCAGGCAGGAGCTCGGGGTGGAGCTGCAGCAGCTGAGCCCCTGCCCAGTTCCATTCCCAGTGCCAGGCTGAGGTGGGGCAGTGCCCAGGGTCCCTTTCCAGGTTTCAGGGACAGCTGCTGGGGCTGGTTTTGCACAGGCATTTCCATTTGGCAGCTGCAGGGTCAGAGATCACAGACATAGAAGGGGCATCACAGGGTAGAAGAATCCTGTAAGGTTCAGCAAAAAGCCATTTCTGTCCGGCTGGAAGTGCTTCCCAAGCACTTCCCATTGCTACAAACACCTTCAATGGCCCTGTGTGAAGGCCTTTGCTGGCCAAAACACATCTCAGCTGTCCCGAGGGACTGGGAAGGGTCCAGCCATGCCCACCACACTGCTGGGGCACTGCGGGTGCAGGGCCTGGGCTGAGCAGCTCTGCCAGAGGAGACCTGCAGCTCCCCTGGGGCCACCAGGCACAGCCAGCCCTGCAGGTGATGGAGCAGAGTGGGTCCTGAGCCTTTGGAGAGGGAACACAGCACCTCTCCTGCCTTTGGAGAGGGAACACAGCACCTCTCCTGCCTTTGGAAAGGGAACACAGCACCTCTCCTGCCTTTGTAGAGGGAGCACAGCTCTTCTCCTGCCTTTGGAAAGGGAACACAGCTCCTGTCCCACTGCCAGCAGTCAGCAGGATGCTCTGGATCCCCCTGGAGATCTCATTTTGGGACTGTTTGTGCAAGAGTCATCTGTTATAGGGCTATTAGGAAGCTAATGGGGGAGTGCACATAAATTAGGCAGGATTGGCCATTGTCCTTGGGAATTAGGGAGCATTTGGACACAGCATTGGGAACTCAGGCACTGGGAAAGGGCCTGGATGCAGTTCCAGAGGGCTTGAAACCCCTTTTGGATTGAGCAGCAGGAGAAGCAGCTGCTGGGGAAGGTGCCAGAGGATCCTGTGGGGCACAGAGTCAGCAGAGCAGTTTGTAACCCAGCCTGCCAGCTGGAGCAGCAGCAGCAGCCTCTCCTGTGGGTGCTGGGTTTGGCTGGGCTGGGGTTGGTTTTCCTCCCACAGGTGTGTTGGGGTCTGCATTGGGAGAGAGCGCACTCTGAGCTGTCCTGCAGCATGGCAGCACCAACCTCTCCCTGCAGCCTGAGCCTGTTTGGGGCACTTCTACAGGGTCTGCAGAGGGATGGACCTCTTTGGAACTTGCATTTATTGTGAGCATTGCCCAGGACTCGTTGCAGTGTGCTGGGAAGAGGTGCAATATATAAATAAATGTGTTTGTGCCAGACGAGCAGGGTCTCTCTGAGTGCTTGGTTTGTCTCTTGCAGGTGTTCCCCATCACTGTCTTTGGAACCTGAGATGCCCCTGGTGTCACAGAGCACCTCCCCTATCCCCTTGCACCCTGCAGCAGGTGAGGGCTGTCCTGCTGCCCACCCTGGGGGGATTTGGGAGCTCAGGTAAGCACAGTAAGATGCTGAGAACAGTGTCAGATTAAATTTATTATTTAGACTTTAGATCCTTGGCAAATGAAAAAGAAATTCTAATTATTAAAGAAATCTCAATTACCAAGTGAAATACCAGCAAAATAATATTTTAGAAATGGATTGAAAGATTAAGGCGAGTGGGGTTATTATTGTCCCTTTTGCATTTTCAGAGCCCAGCAGACATTATTTATTAGCACTATTTTTACCATAGTAGTTAATTTTGAATAAACATTAGGATTCTACTCCATCTGATCCTCAGTGGAGTGTTGCAATCCCTGTTGCTGCTGCTGTTATAAATGTGATTGCAGATGCAAGAGCTCAGCTAGAACATATCGTCTCACACACAGGAAAGAGAAGGTTGCACAGGAAAAATGCCAGCAAACCAAAGACCAAAACAAGCTCTAAGATGGTTTGATTTTCCGTGTGCTCTGTCAAAACCAATTCCTTGGCCAATTTCTGGCTTCCCCTTAATTGCAGGCTCTGCCAGCCATGCCCTTGGTGCTGAGGGCAGCCTGAGCACTGAGGAGCCTCCTCAGCCCCAAGGGGAGCCTGTGCTGCTGCTGCAGCCCTGAGGGGAGCCCAAGCTGCTCCGTCCCTGAGGGGATCCTGTGCTGTCCCTGCTCTCCCTGCCCCTCCTGGCTCCCTGGGTTCCTGCCAGTCCTAATCCCAGTCCCAGCTGCCTCACCCCTGGGCTTTCATCTCCTGATTAACAGTCAGCAGCTTTTGGGGATGGTTTTCTCCTTGTTTTTTTGACAAACCCTTGGCTTTTGGGCCTTGGGACTCCAGAGCACAACAGAGGTGGGGCAGCTTTTCCCCACAGGCAGGGCTGCACCTGAGGGTCCCTGTGCCTTTTGGGATGCCCACACAGCACTGCCAGGGCAGAGAGGAAAAATGGGGAGATTTTCCCCTGAGCCACCAACAGTGAGGGCTGAGACAGCTTGGACACGCTGTCAAAGCTCTCCAAACAGCCTAAATAATCACCAGGCCAGATTCCTGCCAGTCCCAGCAGATGCTAGAGGCTGTTCTGAAACAAATACAAACCCAGTTTGCTCTCCCAGAGTCACTCTCGAAGCACGAGATAAACTGCATCCTCTGCAGTGCTGCTGCCAGAGCTGAGCAGTGACCCCTGAAACACCCCTGACCCTGCTGGGGCTAGCCTGGGTGCACCCAGAGCCCTGTGTCACCTCCCTGGTGTCCCAGAGCCCTGTGTCACCTCCCTGGCTGTGTGTCACCTCCCTGGTGTACCCACACCCACAGCCCTGTGTCACCTCCCTGTGCAGCCCCAGGGCCGGGAGCCCAGCCATTCCTGGCAGGTTTTAATAGAACCCACTATATTTAGCTGAAAAATAAATACATTCTTGGCTTGCTCAGCCCTTGTGCTGGCTGATGAATGGGCAGGAGCTCGTTCACAGGAAGCTGTGGCACCCCTGGGGCTGGGCAGGGCAGGGAGCCCTGTCTGTGCTCGGGTGGGCACTGCAGAGCCCTGGGCATGCTGGCACTGGCAGCTGCTCTCTCTCTGCTCTCTGTGTGCTATCAGTGTGCACGGCACTGAGGAGAGCAGCCTGGGGGGTGGCACCTGGGCCTGGGGTCTGTGAGGGCACAGCGACCCTGCCTGGCCTGGGCTGGGCAGTCACAGGGGCTCCTGGGCCAGCACCTGAGCGTGGCCATCCCCTGACACGGGATGTTCTTGGCAATTCCCTGAATTCTCCTTGTGCCAGGAATGCCCACAGCCTGCTCCTGAGCACTCCCACCGTGTGCCAGGGCTGCAGCTGGGGCACAGCTGTGGCTGTGGTTAAACTGGGGTCATTGCAGTCCTCCAGAGCCTGAGCAGCCCCTTGGTGAGGCTCCATCTGTGCCTGAAGGAGCAAATTCTGCTGGGTGAGCCCAAATTCTGCTGGGTGAGCCCAAATCTTCCCCCACCACCTCCCTGGACCTGGGTCTTGCGGGGGTTTATAAACCAAATTCAATCTTCTGATGCTAAATTCAATTTCATCCAATAACTATGAAAGCCTGGCAGTGCCCGGGCTGCCCTCTCAGCCTCCTGCTCGGTGCCAGGGCAGTGCAGCCCCACAGGGGGAGGTGGGCACGCTTCCTGAGGGTTTGGTTGGGCTGCCCCTGTGCAGCTCCTCCTTGCCAGGGTGTGAGCACGCCAGGACACCCCAGACAGCTCCTCCATGCCAGCAGGGATGTAGGAGACTTGCCCTGGGCCCACAGCTCCTGCCCCAGCCTTGGGGTGTCCCCCTCTGCAGCACAGCCCAGCTCCCTGCCTTGGCTTTGTGGCTCTGTGTTGGAAAGCCAAAGTCGTGCTGAAGGAGCTCCCCAAACCAGTCTGTTCCCAGGACAGCAGTTCTCATAACTGACATGTCCCTCTCAGCACTGGGGTCCCTCCCACGCTGGCCCTGTGGCCTTTGGGGAGGAAGGAGCTCTGCCCTGGGCTGGTTTCCCTCATCCATCCCCCAGCTCCTGCAGGGATTGCTCCAGCCCTGGGACTCAGGCTCTGGGCTCTCAGCATGGAAATACCATCCCTGTGCTCAGTGCCTGCTGGCCATCAGTGCAGCTCCCATTTTAGGACATATTTTCCCCAAATTGCTGCCTTATTTGGCCTTTCCCCCCGTGGTTCTGGTGACATCACCCAGCAGGCAGTCAGTCCTGGGGCCACCACCCCGAGGGACCCTGTGGGGAGCTGTGGGCAGGGTGGGCTGGGGTCCCTCCCCAGGAGATGGCAGGGCTGGGGCTGGAGGGGGCTCTGACCCTTCCCCATGCAGGGGACAGCTGCTCTGGGTGGCACAGGGCAGGGGACAGCACCCTGCCTGCTGCCAGGCACTGGGGATATGAGGGTCACCCACGGAGCCTGGCCCTCGTGTCTGTCCCTCCTGTCTGTCCTCCTGTCTGTCCCTCCTGCCTGCCCTTCGTGTCCCGTCCCTCCTGTCTGTCCCTCCTGTCTGTCCCTCCTGTCTGTCCTTCATGTCTGTCCCTCCTGTCTGTGACAGTGACACTGCTCTGTGTCCTGGCTGTCAGTCATAGGAACAGGAGCTCTCCCTCCCACTGGAACTGCCCCAGAGCCCTGGGCCCTGAGCCCTGCCCTGCCACCAGCAGGGCTCTTCCCCTGCCCACGCTCCCATCCCAGGAGAAATGGAGAACCAGCCCCTGGCACAATAAACCCCCTTGATTTCCCTGCTCTGGAACCTTCACCTTGCCACGTCAGAAATTCCCAGCCCAACCCATCTCCTTCTGGAGGAACCCTGCTGTAAAAAACTTCTGTGCCAGGAGCCAATTGGAAATAAAAAGACTTATTTTGAAAAATCAGATGAAGGGGATATTTCTGGGTTAGGGATATTTCCTGATTGCCTAAATGCAAACAAAACAAAACTGGCATATTAATGGTTCTTCAGAGATAACCCAATTTATTTTGCTACATTTAAGAATGAATCTGAGGCATTCTTTTACCAGAAGTGGTGCTGCCAGCTTGTGCTGGTATTTCTGGGGACAGAATGGCTGAGCAATGCTGAGCTTTGGATGTCCATTGGTTGGACCAGGACAGGGCCTTCATTTTCCAGGGTAAGCTGCTCTGAGAACTGATTCATAATGAGAACCAATTCAGAATGTTATAGTTATTTTTTTTTTAATTTTCTATACTGTTTATGTGGAAAACCATAACGAAAATCTCTGTCTGAGGCAGGATTCACAAAGCAGCAGCAGGAATTGTGCTCAGCCCTTTGGTAACTCCATGGGGATTGGAGTTCCCTTGATGTCCTGCATCTATTTTTGACATGGAGCCACCCAGATGGTGAAGACATCAGCTGGCCACGCTCGTCCTGCACTACAGAAAACGAGGAAATGGCTCTTCCATGTGGGAGGGGAAGGAGAAAAGGCCCCGCAGTGACTGCAGGAGTACCTGTGGTGCATGGCATCCCCAAAGGGTGATGGTCACACTGGCTCAATGATTCCAGAAGGCTGATCAATCACTTTATAATTCTATACTTGTTAATAACCCCCTGCCCTCACAGGCAGTCTGATACAGGTGGACCCAACTGGTCCTTGGATCCAAACCCATCACCTGTGGCCAATTAAAAAATCACCCATTGGTAAGCAAATCTCCATAACACATTGCACATGTGCACAACAGCAGGGGCAGCAAGTGCAGATAAGAATTTTTTCTCATCCTTTTCTCTGAGCTTCTCCCAGCCTGCCCCAGCACAGGGCCTGGGAAAGCTGTGGGTTCTCTCTGTGGCCAGAGAGCTGCTGCCACAGGTACAAGAGTTGTTTAGGCACTAAGAACATACAAAATAAATTGCATTCTAGGATTAAGGAGGAAAATCTAGGGAGGCTCTGAGACAAATCTGAGACCATGTGAGAGGTGCAGTGAATTGAACTGTCTCAGATGTGGTTTCTTTAACCATTTGGAATTTGTTTTCCCAGAACTGGGATCTCTTTTAGAGAGCTGTGACTAGGACTCACACATATCACTTTGAATTTGGTACTTCAAAACCAGCTGGGGTTCCCCACCCAGCTGCACTGAATGCCAGGAAATGTGGATTACTGTCAGCCTTGCATTTCCACAGGGCTTGGCTGCGTGGTCTCCTCCTTCCAGCTCCTTCCCAGAGAACAAACACGGGATCCTGAGGGGCCCCAGGACACGGAATGCTGAGGGTGCAGCGCTGCAGCTGTTACTGCTGAGCCAGATGTTTCACAGAGCATTCCTCTGCAGCCCCTGGAACGGCCCAGAGAGGGACATTGGACATTGGACACTGGCTCTGCACAGGATCCAGCCAGCTGAACCAGACACGGGCCAGTGAGTAAAGGTCTCTTTTATGACCCAAGGCCATTCATGCTTTGCCAAGGCCTTCCCTTGAGATGCCTGAGTAAATTCCCTGGATTGACAGGGCCTGCAGAGCAGCCCTGTGAGTGAGAGGGACTCTGCTCAGCTCCTTCCTCCTGGGTGTGCAGCTCCGAATTCACTCGGGCAGGAAAGGTCATTTTTCAAATCCAAGGAAAATAATTTTTCTTTTCTGGTGACTTTACAGGGAGTGAACATGTTCTGGAAATCTCCAAATCTCCAAGTGGCCTTTAATTAACTAATCTGATGAAGTGACTGTGCCTAATGCTGGGGGGTTTCCCAAAGTCCCTGGGCTCTGGGAGGGACCTTCCTGCAGTGGGGAGAGCACAGGGCTGTGACAGCAGCTCTGGTGGAGAGGAGAGGAGGGATCCTGGAGCCACAGCATGGTGCTGGCTGGAAAGGACCCTAAAGCTCCTCTTGGTGTGGGGTTACAGCCCCTTTTTGAGGGGAAAAGAGCCCCAGAGCTCTCTCTGTGCTTCCTGCAGCCCCTGCACGCAGCCTGTGCCACAAACTGAAACTGAGCCTTTTGTTCTCTGCCTGGAATTCCCCAGCCCTTCCTGCAGCTGAGGGGCTGCTGTGGGACAGACACTGCCCTGGGCCGGGGTCCTTCTCATGGGGCTGTTCCAGGCCTTGTGGTGCCAAACCACAGCTCCTGGTGAGAGCTGACAGCGAGGAGACAGAACCCAAACCTGGGGGACAGCATGGCCCCTGCCCTGTGACTCAGGGTGTGCTGCCCCAGGGGACAGGGCTGCGGCACAGGTGCTCTGGGGCTGTGAGAAAAGCCCCCGTTCTGCCCAGACTGGCAGCCAGGCTCAAGCTCCTCTCTTTGGGCACACAGGAGAGTCCAGCCCGATTTCCCACTGCCAGGACTGGCAAACCATGGCCCCAGCTTTGCCAGCCTTTGCTCAGTGTGCTGACAGCAGCAATGGCAGGCTGAACTGCAGAGGGGCACAGCTGGATGGGCACAGCTGGATGGGCAGAGCTGGATAGGAACAGCTGGATGGGAACAGCCTTCCTTGCCCCGTGCCAGCCAGGGGTACTGAGGGCCAGCAGACCCCCAGGAATACTCAGAGCACAGCTCAGCCTCAGGCTCCTTCTCTATTTTTGAGACAGAAAACACCAGTGCTTGCAGAGCCACTCTTGTAATACTGTGCCTGACCAGCCTGATTGTTTTTCTCCTCAGCCCTCGCTGGCCCTGTGCTGTGGGCAGTGCTCAGGCATTCCTGGTGCAGGTATTCAGATATTCAGATATCCCAGTGTGTTTTGTTTGAATCCCAGGGCTGGTGTGAGCCCTGAACCGTGGGAGGGGAGCCAGGCAGTGCCTCCAGGCTGGGGAGGGCTGGGGCACAGCCAGGGCCCAGCTCTGCAGCTGTATGTTAGCACTGAGCTGAGCAGGGCTGGTTGTATTTTAACACTGTCCAAATATTAACTCTGCCCAGAGGATGTGGAGGTGTTTCCTTGACAAGGCAGCATCCGGAGCAGGAGCTGCCAGACACAGACAGCATCTGCTCACAGCTCCTTGGAGCAGCCCTGGCTCCGAGAGAGAGGACAGGCAGGAGCAGAGAAAGGGCAGGAGCAGAGTAAAGAGAAAGCAGGCAGCACAGAACAGGCAGGAGCAGAGAACAGGCAGGAGCAGAGAACAGGCAGGAGCAGAAAAAAGGCAGCAAAGGCAAGGCAGCACAGCCCCTGGGACAAGGGAATTCACAGGACAGGCTCCCGCTGCCACCCCTGGGCCAGGCGCTGACACAGGGCATTGACACAGGGCACTGTGAGCTGGCCCTGCACCAATCCTTCTCTGGAGCCACATTAAACACAGTTCCCGTTGTTCCTGGTTTGCTCCAGGTGATGTTAGCATTTTTTGGTAATGTGTTTTGAAATCAGGCAACAATCTACAAAACCCTCACTGTGGAGAGGGTGATTTTTTGGTGATTTGGCTGAAGAAAGGGAGTTGAAAAATAAACTCAAGCTCAAATTAGGTTTATATAAACACAACCTCACTTTTTACAGAAGAACACCCAGCCACAGGGGCTTTCTTTAGCTCTGCCCTGAAGCAGCAGCTGCTGCAGGTCTCAGGAAGTTTCCACTGAAATGCACCCTCTCTTCATGAATAGTTGCTTTTTTACCTCTGCATTTTTCTCTCTGGGGCTTTTAAGCAAGTTTTATCGTAGTGTTTATACAGCCAACTCACTCTGCCTTGGTTTATGTTTTTCTCGCCCGCAGCCACTGAATTTTGATGTTTATTAGTTACAGGTATCTGAAATCATATTTTTTTAGAATTGACTGCCTAATAAAGCCCCTTAAAAGTTTCTGTTTAAGGCAATTGTCCTCCACCCCGGGATCAAGTTCTTACTGAGTTTTACCCAGGATCAACACCTCCTTCATGGCTGTTTGTTACACCCAGGCAGGTAACAGGGATCCCTTCCACTCCAATCAATCAGGTCTGCATCGTTCATTGGGGAGGTAGCCAGGCAAAGAGCTGCCTTTGGACACAAGCTGTGCAGGAGAAGGCTGATTGTTCTGGCCTGGAGTGATGCAGAGCAGAGCCTGAGCAGCACCAGGGCAGCCCCAGCCTGGGCTTGGCTCTTACCCCAAGCCAGGCTCTGCAGGGACAGAGCCACTGCACTTCCCCCTCACACAGGGAATTTCTGCACAGTTCCAGAAGCATTTAACTCCGAGGTTCAAATCCTCTCCCTAGCTTAACTCAAACCATCTCCCATGACTAACTATGCTCTCTTAATCACCCTCATCATAGCCCTCTCCTATGCCCTCCCAATCTTAATTGCAGTAGCCTTCCTCACACTAGTAGAGTGCAAAATTTCTTCAAAAAAAGGGGGACCACAAATGAGACAGCACTGCAAATATTTGCAGATTCAGAGCAGTTAACTCTGAAAAACTTCAGCTTGCAAAACATTTGCTGAAATGTGGCTTCTGCCCAGGCAGAGGTTATTTCTCTGTAGGGGGGCTCTGCCCTCCTCTCTCCCACCCCTGCTCGTGGCTGGGTCAGCACTGGGGGAGCAGGTGAAGGGGTTTTATATCCAAAATACTTTATTTAAGCTTCAGGAACATTCAAATGTACTGTCAGTCATACTTAGAACAACTACACAGAACTCTTGAGTTTAAACTGGAGCTGGACGCTCACACAGGAGGCACAAATTCCCTGTGCTGGCTGCCCTGGCCATCCCAGGGCAGGACGGGCTGTGTCCTCTGCAGCTCCCAAATTAAAATGCTGTCCTTGCTAAATGCTGTCCTTGCCCTGGCCATCCCAGGGCAGGACGGGCCCTGTCCTTTGCAGCCCCCCAGTTAAAATGCTGTCCTTGCTGGGGAGGATCAGCCCATGGCCACCCTGAATTTCAGCTCCCGTATCAGCATTAAAGGCTCCCATATGTTCCGAGCTGTTTGATGCATTAATTTCACGCTTTTGCTCCCGACACTGGAGAGGCACAGGATTTTGTTAAGCTGTTTAATTGCAGTAAATTTCTTTAGCAGACAGTATTTTACGAGCTGCAGAAATACCTGCAAGGCTTGAGCAGGTGCCAGCAGTCCCAAAGCCTGAAGGCAGTAAGTGTGTGCTGGAGCAAGGACTTCACAAATTACAATTTCTACATCACAAAATCACAGCTCAGAACATGCTGCACTGGGCTGCCACCACCACGCCTTGTCCACAGCCCCTCTGCAGCTCTCATGGAGCCCTGTGGGTCTGGAAGGGTCTACAAGGTCTCCATGGAGTCTTTCATTGTGCATACAGTGAACTTGGCCCCCCTCCTGTCAGAGACACCCAGGGCTGTCCCCAAAGCCCTGCTCTGCCCGTGCCTCTGCTCTGACATTTGCCCAGGCTCCCACCTGCATTCCTCTGCAGCCTCGCACCACCTCTTCTCCACGCCACCCCCTGAGGCTGGCTGGCTTTTAGCCCTGCCTGGGCTGAGGGGGATCCCCTTTTCCCCCAGAGCTCTCCAGGCAGGGACAGGGGAGGGTTACCCCCAAAACCAGGGTTCTGCTGAAAATCCCAGCTCTGAAATGCTCGTGTGTCCATGTGGGTCCCCAAATGCAGCAGGAGTGCCTCCCATGGGGCTGGCAGAGAGCTCAGCCCTGTCTGCACCTCAGCCCCTGGCCCTGCTCCCTCCCCTGGCTCCTGTGAGACCCCAGAGTCGCCAGGAGGACCCCAGAGTGCCCAGCAGGACCCCAGAGTCCCCAGTGCTCCCCATACAGGAAGGTCCAGCTGCCTGGCACCTGGAAGGGTCACTGCAGTGTTGCAGGGAAGAAGTGGCACTACAGCATCCCAGGGAAACACACACACACACACACACACACACACACACACACACACACACACACACACTCTGCCCCCCAGGACAGCTGATAAAGCTGTTTTCCACAAAATTCTTTACGTTCCAGTTCCAGGGTGTCAGC
>JAXCLO010000030.1:623554-635648 GCA_035583995.1 Arremon aurantiirostris
CCATCCCATCCCATCCAATCCCATCCCTTTATCCCATCCCATCCCATTATCCCATGCCATCCCATCCCATCATCCTATGCCATCCCACCCCATTCCATTATGCCATCCCATGCCATCCCATCCCTTACCCCATTACCCCATTACCCCAGCCCAGCCCCAGCCCGGCTGTGGCCCCGCGCTCGGGGATGCCGCCCAGCACGGCCGTGGAGCCGGGAGCCAAGGTGAGGGGCCCGAGCTGCTCCTGCCACATCCCGCAGCACGGACCGATCCCGCAGCATCCGCTGGGACACAGGACAGACATTCAGACATTCCCGGCTGCCAACACGCGCTGGCATCACTGGCACGGCTGAACGAGGGGGTTTTATTTGAAGTGTTGCCCCGGCTCCGTGTGGATGTAAATATTCCGTTCCAGGCTGAGCCCTTCCCTTCTCCTGCTCCCCGTGTGCTCGGCCCGGGGCACAGGAGGGGCGGGCGGGGGTCATGTATCCCCCCGGGGCAGTGACACAGCGCTAAATCGTGCCTTGCATTTCGGGGAACAAAGCTGCGCTTCAAAGAGCGCTTTAATGACTGCGCTGAGCCCCGGCACTGAGCGGAGCAGGAGCTGCTCAGGGACCGGCTCTGCCAGCGCTGCCAGGCAGGGATCGAGGGGCACAAAGGAGCCCGAGGGCACAGCAGCCTCTGCCACGGCCCCAGCGATCCAAAATCCACCCAAAATCACAGCAGAGAGAAGCTCAGAGGGGCTGGAATGTGACTGAAATCCTCAGGATGTTATGGAATCACAGAATCATGGGATGGTTTGGGCTTAAAGCTCATCCAGTGCCACCCCTGCCATGGCAGGAACACCTTCCACTGCCTTGGCTGCTCCAAGCCCTGTCCAGCCTGGCCTTGGGCACTGCCAGGGATCCAGGGCCTGCCCACCCTCCCAGGGAACAATTCCTAATTCCCAATATCCCATCCATCCCTGCCCTCTGACAGTGTATCCTGGCACATTCCCTGTGTCCTGGCAATGCAAAATCTGCTGTCTCCCACCCACTGGGAGCTGCTTCTTCCCCTGAACTCTGGAAACCCCTTCAAGCATCACAAGATTGGAGATAATTCTCCTCACCAGATTCCAACAGACCAGCACCAGCCTTGCCTATTATGAATCTTTACATGCCATTAAAAAAGGGACTGCTGGAAGGAACTGATGCTTAATTGACTGTAATTTGAATGATAATGGGTATAAATCACACAGACAAGTGTCTAAGGACACTCTGGCGGCCAGCACTGCCATCAAACACTAACAGCAAAAGGGGCAAAGTAACTCTGACACAACCCCGAGGATTTCAGCAGGATCTTGGAGTAAGAATGAGTCCAGCCAGCCTTTAATGGAGTCAATAAAAAAAAATGGCTGTACTTCCACCAAATGAGTGCTTTAAAGTTTGGATTTCACACAGCTGAGGTATCACAAGTGGAGCTGAAGGCATCCCAGGCATTCCAGCTGCAGCAGCACAGCTGGACCACAGCCTCCCTGCCCCACCACCACGGGCCCAGAGCCCTGGGGAGCTCCCCAGAGCACAGAGGAGCCCAGTGTTTGTGAGGCAGCACAGAGGGCAATAATTCTCTTTTAATGAGCGACATCTGGATGTCTGCATTCCGTTTCACAGCCCCTTTGCTGTCCTGCTGGGGCAGGGAGCAGCCCCTGCCCTGAGCTGGGCACTGTCCTGGTGTGCTGCTGCTATCAGGGGCTATTTACCCGAATCTGTGGTTTTAAGAGGAAAAGCTGGGAATGGAGCATCACTAACGAGCTGCTGTGTCAGCAGCAGCCCCGTTTCAGGCAGGATGAGGCAGGACCAACGTTACCTCCAGGAGTGCGGCTCGAAGCCCGTGCACAGCCCCCGGCAGCGCAGGCAGGGCGCGCCTCTTCCCACCTGCGGCTGGCTCCCCGACATCTGCAAAACAGCAGCACACAGCTGGAGCGGCACACACAGCTGGAGCGGCGCGCACACAGCTGGAGCAGCGCACACACAGCTGGAGCAGCGCACACAGCTGGAGCGGCACACACACAGCTGGAGCGGTGCACACACAGCTGCAGCAGCGCACAGCTGGAGCGGCGCACGCACAGCTGGAGCGGCGCACGCACAGCTGGAGCGGCGCACACACAGCTGCAGCGGCGCACAGCTGGAGCAGCACACACAGCTGGAGCAGTGCACACACAGCTGGAGCGGCGCACACACAGCTGGAGCAGGGCACACAGCTGGAGCAGGGCACACAGCTGGAGCAGTGCACACACACAGCTGGAGCAGCGCACACACAGCTGGAGCAGCGCACACACAGCTGGAGCAGCGCACAGCTGGAGCAGCACACACACAGCTGGAACGGCACACAGCTGCAGTGGCACACTCACAGCTGCAGCAGCACACACAGCTGGAGCAGCACACAGCTGCAGCAGCACACACAGCTGCAGTGGCACACTCACAGCTGCAGCAGCACACACAGCTGCAGCAGCACACACACAGCTGGAGGAGCACACACAGCTGCAGCGGCACACACACAGCTGCAGCAGCACACAGCTGGCAGGGCTCTGTCCCCCGGGCTCCCTGGGACAGCACTGACAGGGCACACTGCCCTGCAGACAGCCATCCCCTCAGCCAGCCCCTGTGTCCCGTGAAACCCCAGATCCCCCAACACCATCTGACCGCATCTACACAACCCTGCTAAGTTTAGCTAAGGGTGCTGGGGGAAGGGTTTCCCTTCAAAGTGAGGGAAGGTGGAGGGGCTGGCACCTCAAACCCAGGGAACATGCCCACACACTGGGCAGCCACCTTCACCCCATCCCCAGAGACCTCAGGTCCCATTCTGGTCCAGTTTACAGAGTTCATGTAGTGCACGTGGATCTGTGTGAGTCAGAAGGTCAGTGGGGACATGGAGGTGCACTGCCATAACCTGATGCTGAACTTGCTTTACTGCACCTTGGACCTCCTTGGTGTGTGTCCAAGTGTACTTTGGGAATGTGGGAGGTTTCCATGCCTCTGGCACTGGACTTTAGGGGTGGTTTCCATAGTGAACAGGAAATACAGTGGGGAAATGCTCTGGGGAGCAGAGGGGGTGCTGGAGTGACAGAGGGGGCTGTGGCTGTGCTGCACTTTTTGCTGCTCAATGAAAACAGACAAAAGTCATCCGTCCTTGGGTGATCACTGCTGCAGAGACATGCTAACAACCTCCCAACAGGACGAAGACGAGCAAAAACCCACACCAGGAGCCATAACATTGGAGAACAAACCTATTTCCTGCCTGCCCCATGGATTTATCAAACATGGCTTTTTGAGCATGAGGAACACAGCAGGGTACAGCAGGAGACAAAAACAAAGTGCTGCAGGAGGCACCAGGGCAAGGTGACACCAGCAGACGCTGAATTTATCTCAGCCTGGATGTTTACACAGGAGCTGTCAGGCTCTGCCTGAAAGACACGCTTGTTCCCTGGAAAAACGAGCTGAGGGGAAGCAGGGACAGTGCCAAGCCCAGCAGGAGTGGCAGCACCAGGGGAGTGTGAGTCCAGCTCGGCAGCTCCGAGCCCCTGCAGCCAGGGATCAGAGCCCACGGGCTCCCCCAGCACCCCCAGCACCTCCATCCCCTGCAGCCAGAGATCAGGGCCCACGGGCTCCCCCAGCACCTCCATCCCCTGCAGCCAGAGATCAGAGCCCACGGGCTCCCCCAGCACCCCCAGCACCAGGAGGGACAGCCAGGTGTCAGGGCTGGGCAGGTTCTGACCACTGTGCCCACCACAGATTGCCCTTCCCATCAGGGCTGTGGCACACACAGGGCCCACAGCTCCCAGCCTTTCTGAAGCCACTGATCAGGTTTTGTGAAAGGTCTTTAATCTCCCTCGAGGCAGGAGCTTGTTCTAGGACCTGTCTCTTCAGCTGTGCACACACTGGGAGCCTGTCAGACTCTCAGAACACCTGCCCTGGGAGGGAGCCATGGGGATCCTCCTCCAGCTGGCCCAGGAGAGGCTCAGGGCTCAGCAGAGCAGGGTGAGGCTGTGCAGGTGCCCAGAGTGGTACCTGCCCATGGCTGCAGTCCCTGCTCTCTCTGCCCTGCCTCAGTCCTGCAGTGCAACATCATGCCCTATTTAAATCACCCTTTGGCACCCCACAAGAGGCTAATTTCAAAGGGAGGGACCAAGAGCAGTGAAAGGACTGAGGCAAAGAGCAGCTGCTGCTCCCCAGCAGGGACCCACGGGGCCCTTGGGCTGACCCAGGCTCTGAATCCTGCCCAGAGGCAAACCCAGTGACAATGATGCAGCTCCTCTTCCTCCTGTGCCAGCTGTGCAGGACAGACAGACACAGGATTCCCACAGACCATTCCCAGCCCCGTCCCAGGTATCACGAACTGCTGGGGTTTAGCTGGCTCCGATCTTAGTGAGTCAAACAGGAGCTGAGCATCAGCAAGGGACTGCAAGTGGTGGTTTATCTAAGATACAAACATCTGGATTAAATAAACTCCTTTGGGAAAGGCTCATTCACTCCAGGGGAAGGGCACAGGGAGAAGTGTGCTCAGCAGCACAGGCAGCTCCCCAGACAAGCTGGCGCAGGGCAGTGCCAGGGCAGGAACTCACAGCCCCAGGGGTGCCCAGCAGGCTCAGACCGTGGGGCCAGCAGCTCAGGAGGCTCTGGCAGGCCAGGCAGGCTCTGGCAGGAGGACAGTGCTCTCCTCACTCCTCCCGAAGGGAGAGCTGAGCCACTCTCACTCCTGTCCCTGTGCAGGGCCAGACACAACAGGCGCCAGTGCCCGGGCACTGCACGTCCTGCCCAGGCACTGAGCTGCTCCTCACGCTCTGCTGCAGCTCCTCACATCGGCATAAAAGGAGATTTCTGTGCAAAAATTATGCAAGACACTGCAAAAACCCCAAAGCCGGTGAGATAATGTGAAACAAATGCTCTGTCCCAGGCTCCACCTATGCCCAAGCCCATCCGAGAAGTGCAGCTGAACTTTGGCAACACCTTAAGGTAAAGGGTTTGGAGACATTTGTAATGCTTTAAAAAAGTGCCAAAACCCCAAACCAGGCCTGTGTCAACAAAGCGGCTGAAGAAGAGCAAATCCTGCTCACCAGGACTAGATAGACGCTCCTTGCAAGATTTCTGTTTTGGCTTTCTGTGCCTCACAGCATTCTTGCTGCTAGAAGACAGAAAGCAAGTCAAGGCAGAGGAAATTCTTGGGTAGTGAAATGACAGGAAATCGAGGCTGTTCTACCCACAAAAACATTGCTGAGCAGTGTCAGGAGCACACCAGTCATGCCACGGGTTGCTGCTACACCAGCCAAAGGCACAGCCATCAGTCGCTGAGCAGCTGGAAATGGAGAGCCTGGAGGGACAAGTGACAAGGAAAGAACCCAAACACAGCTCCAGCTTGCTCCAGAGCTTGAGGACTCCTCTGGAAAGGAGCACTGAGCTTGCCTGGCAGGTCTGGTGAGATGGAGCCCTGGCCAGGAGCTCTGAGCAGGTCAGGCTGCAGCTGCACAGCCTGCTCTGTGTGCTGCTCAGCTGAGACCCCACAGGGGTCTTGTTCTGTCACCTTCTGGCCAGCCCAGCCCACCCCAGCCAAGGACCCTTTGCCAAAGGCTCTGCTGAAACCAGTTTGACAGCTGGGTTTGCTGGGTTTGCTGCCATGGACTGTCCCCAGGGCAGCAGAACCTGTGGAACTCAGACCTGAAATCACGTTCAGAGTTTCAGTAAGCTTGGCCAGCGTGGTGGTTAGTCCAGGACCGTGGATGACCCAGCACACCTCTAGAACACCCCCAGCACACACCCAGCACACCCCCAGCCCAGCACACCCCCGGGGGCAGCAGGGGACAGGCAGGACTCGGCTCCCACTGCGTGCTGTGCCTGGTGCCAGCAGAGCACGAGTGGCACCAGGGCAGATCCTGGCAGTGCCAAGGGTGTCCCATGGCAGTCCCCCCTCCTGGCACTGCTGCCTGAGCCACCCACGGCTCTCCAGCCCCCAAAGGGCTTTGGAGACACAGTGCCACAGCCACAGGCCCAGGAGGGGCTGGCAAAGGGGGCCCTGCTGCTTCCACAGAGGCTTCTGGATCCCAAAAGCATTTATTGCACAACACCCTATTTGGAGACCGAAATGGTGCTGGAGACACGTAACCACCTCAAGTATGTTTTCCCCTCCTTTTTAGGGAGGGAAGAGGAAAAGCTGGTTTCCAAAAAGTTACTCCAAGTTCACAACAGCCCTTCAGAGCTGAGGTCCTCGTTTCACCTCTTCCCACAGCCCGTGCTCCCCAGGGGCCCGGCAGGCTCCATCCAACCCTTCCTGCAGCACCAGCCACCCTGCCCTCGACCCCAGCATGGCAGGAGAGAGCTCCAGGGAGGCTGAGAGACCTCCAGAACCCTTTGGGGGGTTGCTCCAGCTGCAGTGAGTTTTGGAGATTTACAGCTAACTCTGAACTAGACCCATGAACAAAGGAATGGGGAAAGCCACACAATATTCACATGGGTGGGACCAGTCTGCTCAGCACAGTTGCTGAGGGATGGGATGGAGAGCAGATCATTTGTTGTCATGATTTGACTATAATAGAGCTAAGCTTGCATAATAACAGGGGGCTAGTTCAAACTTCCCTAAGGACTTGGGGCCAGCTCAGACTTCCTGATGGATTTGGGGCCAGCTCAAACTTCCAAAAGGACTTGGGGCTGGCTCAATCCTGCTGGATTTCCACTAACTGGAGGGTGCAAGGGTTTCCATCCAAGGGAATGCTGCATGCCCCAGCTCACATGTTGGCCATTTGGCTGAACTCTTTCCTTGCTGCTGATGGCCAGCAAACAGAAGGGTTTGGGTTGCAAGGGACCTTAAGCTCACACCTTCCATGACTGCACCCAGCACCTGGTGAGGGCCAGCTCAGAACCAGCTCCCAAACGTCCCCAGAGCTCCGGCAGAGGCAGCTCGGGTGGGACACTGGGGGCTGCTCTGGGTCTCAGGAGAGGCTCCTTGACAGCAACAGCAAGGGGAATAACTCTGAGCAAGGCAAGCAGCTGCCCTCAGACGTGCATTAACCAATGAATGCATTCACCACTGCAGCTCTGAGAACAGCAAAGGGATGTTTTGATTTATTTTCTTCTCATTTTCATAGAAAACATCCATTGTAATCATGACCTGCAAGCAATTTGTTTCCCTGCCAGATTCCAAGCAAGCGTTATCCCAATTACCACACTCACAGGAAAAAAAGTTCCCTTACAAAAGGCTGTCCTTCATCCCAAATTCTCTCTATTGGATTTATTTCAGGCAACAGTGAATGGGTTGATATCATCTGGAATACTGGAAGCACTTACTGTATTAAACTTTGCAGAGTAAGAAGTTTGCTGCCTTTCATTTTAGCAACATAAAGAGCAGGTAAAGGCTCTTTAATGATAATGAAGGAAACTATTTCAATGGAGCTGCCAGATCCCAGCCCACAGGATGACAGAGCTCCAACAACCAGGGCCTCTGCAAATAGCTCCCTCTTCCAAAAGCACATAGCTGGCAGCATTCCTTTCTTCACTAACAATGTGTGAATCAATGATAAGAGAAGGGCAAATGCTGAAAAATCAGATTTTTTCACAAAGCCAGACAGTGCTTCAGATACTTGGACTTAATTATAAACCCAAAGCAAGATGTGAGGAAGTGTCTGGAACTGGAAGAGCCCCCCAAAGCTGATGAACCATCAGATGTGCTGAGTCCCAGAGCACCCAGGTAAGGCTCTCAGGGTGGTCTCCAGTGACCTGCCCAGGACCAGCTGGGTGCTCCCCATCTCCCACCTGGGGAGAAGGTTCTGGGTGCCACTGGGAATGGGGCGCTCAGGACACTGACAGGAGCTGCTTCCACCAAATCTCCGTATAACAACTGACCTAGGGCTAAATACCCTCTCAGCAGTAGGAGAAGGATCTTTGGTGGAGGGAACAGGAGCGAGCTGAAGGAGACACAAGGGCAGGGCCCCCTTCCCTGTCCCCACCCTTCCTGCACTGCAGCCTCTCTGCAGCAGCCCCGAGCCTCACAATCTCACTCAGGCTGGACAAAAAGCGAGGAGGTTTGCAGGGCTCCAGAAGGAGCACACGGACAGGTCCAAGTGAATCTTGAGGCTGCTGATGCCCTGAACCACGGCAGGAGCTGAGGGACTGTGCCACCCCAAACACTGGCAACCATCAGGATGCTTTGGGGAGAATTCACCCTCCTGTGCCCACCTGGTGTAACCAAGCCATGGGGTCGGTGCTGGGGGGAGGTGAGATGGTGCAAGTGAGGAATCAGGCTGGTACCAGCACTAGGAAACTCCAGCTCTCCAAAACTGCAAATAGCTGCCAGGACACACTCCCCTTTCTCTGAGCCCCATCTCCAAATGGAACAGTAGCTCCAAGATGGGACATCTGAGCACTGCCTTTCCTGCATGGCTGAAATACAGTATTTCCTCCTTTAAAAAAGGAGAAAAACCCCAGCCTAAGCAAATACTCCAGACACTGCCTCTCTGCAGGACCAGAGGGATTTTGTAATTTGTAAATTGCATTTCATTGGACTCTGCTTAGCTCTGGCTCCAAGTCCCAAAATAAGGTCTTTAACCCCTGTGCTGCTTTATGATTCCATGTCTATAAATACTTGCCCAGAGCAGGTTTCTCCATTACGATCCACATCTGCACACACCTGCAGAGGGCTCTTCAAGCACCCAGGGTTTGCTGATGAAGGGGGAGCTCCTGCCTCTCCCTGAGGCACCAAGCCCCCCAGAGCATACCCTGGAGCCCATTTAGCCCTGCCACAGCAGCCCTGCTCCGTGTCCTGCAGGATGCTTCGGGTGTTTGCCAGTCCCACGTGGAGAACCCAAGGCAGAAAAAGTTAAAGAACCAAAATTTGTATTAACTGAATAAACTTTACCTTGGCTCAGACAGGTGCTTTTAGCTTGGTGGGTTATTTTGTTCTGACAGGAGGACAGAGTTTAGTGAGAACAGTACACAAGCCCAGGGGCTGCCTGGCCAGCTGGGCCCGCTCCAGCCCTCGCGCCGTGCCAGCCATCGCCTTCTCCCTGCTCTGAGCTCCAACTCTCCACTACAATTTAATCTAAACAAGCCCCGTGCCAAACGGAACGCTGTCCCACTCATGCTGCTTTAATTTCCTCAGAAAGAATCCCAGAATACTCTAGGCAAGACATCAACAATAATTAAACCCAACAGTGATTGAAAATCAAATTTTCGGGGCCTCGCGACAAGCTCTAATGAGTTCCAGACTTGCCTTCCCCGACTTGCTCAGACTGGCTGTGTGACACTGCCAAGCTAAATTAAAACTTGACGGTATTCCACACCATGCCCAGAAAAAGTGCCCGCCTTAGGATTCAGGAAATGAAACAGCCGTCTGCTGCAGAGACACCCATTAATGTAGGGACGTCGATTATGCAGACACTGATACAGCGTCTGCATTGTTCTCTTTCCTTGTTTTCATTATGTCATTTCATATCCCTTCTGAAGTACGAGCTAGCTGGCATGTCTGTTTTCCCCCCGCAGTGTCCAGGTGAGAGGGGACAGGCAGCAGAGCTGTGCAGAGCTGTGCAGAGCCTGGCATGCCCTGCCCACAGCGAGGGTCCCCAGCAGAATGCACCTTCACTGCCCACTGTGCCACTGCCTCTGATTTTAGTGACAGTAAAGGTGACATCTTGTCCTTGGCCCTTCCCCAATGGGAGCTGAGCATCCAGCTGCACATTTTGGGAAGTCTCTGACGCTTTCTGCATTCAGAAGCATTTTTGGGGTGCACTGTGAGCCCTCCCTGCTGCATCCCCTGCAGGTGATGCTTGAGAGGCTCCTGGGAGATGGCTCCAGTGCAAAACCAGCTTTGCCAGGGCTCACCCCACAGCAGGGATTTGCTCAGCCCTCCCTGCTGCCCAAACCCAGCTCTGCTGTGCAGCCCCCCCAAGGCACCCCCAGCCTGGGGCTGCTGGCAGAGCTGGGCCCTGCTCAGAGCCCCCTTTTCCAGACAAGGCAGGGATTGAGCTGCTGGCGGGGCCAGCCTGACCACAGCCCAGCAGCAGCCTCGAGGAAAGGCTCCATCCGCACTCAGTGCCTGGCAGGAGCTTCCCGAGGGCTCCAGCTGGCACCCAAAGGTGCCCTCCCCACGGCAGCCAGGACCCGTGCACATGGCTGAGGGGCCAGCAGCAGGGACCTGCTGGGAGAGGACATTGCTCTGAGCCTGGGTTGACACGGCAGCAGGTCCCTCCAGCAGGTCCCACCAAACCCTGACCACTCCTGCCGGGACAGGGCCACACCGGGGGTGCCTGCCCCTGCCAGCCAGCACTGACTGTCCCCAGCAGGGCAGGAGGAATCCTGAATGCCCCAGTCCCACCTCGAAGCATTGTGTATGTCAGGAGAGCAGGGCAGAGGGTGCTGAGGAACCCAGCCCAGCATCTGTGGGTCACACAGACAGCAGCTCCTGCTGCCAAACACCAGCCTGTGCCCGGCTGGCCTGCCAGAACAGCCAGCTCACAGTGACACCGGGTAAGGCTCACGGTAACACTGGGCAAGGCTCACAGTGACACCGGGCAAGGCTCACGGTGACAGCAGGCAAGGCTCACGGTGACACCGGGTAAGGCTCACGGAGACACCGGGCAAGGCTCACGGTGACACCGGGCAAGGCTCACGGAGACACCGGGCAAGGCTCACGGAGACATCGGGCAAGGCTCACGGTAACAACAGGTAAGGCTCACGGTAATACCAGGCAAGGCTCACGGTGACACCGGGCAAGGCTCACGGTGACACCGGGCAAGGCTCACGGAGACACCGGGTACGGTTTTCCTCGGGATCAGCAGCGGCTCAGCTCAAGCCCAGCAGGACAGAGGGTGCTACAGCTCGGCCACAGCCAGGCTGAGCTGCCCGGCCTGACAGGCAGGGTGGGCCCCCAGGGCCAGCACTGCCCAAAAACGCCGTGGCGGAGGGCAGCAACCCCCCCAGGGCAGGGGCTGGGGTGCCCCAGGGCACTGCCCGGGGAGATGGCATCACACAGGCTGACACGGGCTGCTGAACTCACCCCCGAACCGCGCGGGGACAAAGGCGCAGAGAGGAAGGTGACGGGAGCAGCTGCTGCATTGCACACTTGGCTCTGGCCCGGCAGCCAGAATCCCTCCCAGAGCCCAGTGCCAGGGCAGCGGGGCACTGCGGGGAGGAAGGGCCGGCGTCTCTCGGAGCCGACACTCTGCAGACGGCCTAGAAGGGGACAAGGGACTCGCTGCCTCCCTCCGTTCCGCAGAGCTCAGCCCAGCTGTGCCGCACACGGGCTCACTCACACCACAAACAGCTGCCCTGCCAGCAGGCGCCTCGCTGCAGCGATTTTGGCATCGGAATGAGCACCGGGCGGGCACAGAGCGCTCTGGGTGCCCCGAAGGGCAGGGAGGAGGGCAGAGCGGTGGGCTCTGTGCCCCGGCTCGCACTGCGAGGGCAGCACAGCCGGAGATGAGAGATACCGGGAATAACCCCGGGCTCCCTGAGCCGAGCGGTGCCCGCGGCGCGCCCGCTGTGCCCGGGCATCTTCGGGCGCGGGGATCGGTACCGCCGTGCCCCGGGACAGGGATCGGGATCGCTCTCGGTGTCCCACGGGCTGTCCCGGGACAGGGATCGGGATCATTCCCGGTGTCCCGGGACAGGGATCGGGATCGCTCCCGGTGTGCCCCGGGCTGTCCCGGCACAGAGATCAGGATGGTTCCCGCTGTACCGGGGCTGTCCCGTCCCGGGGATGGCCATCACTCCCGCTGTTCCCCGATACCGCTGTCCCCCGGGCTGTCCCGGCTCGGGGATCAGGATCATTCCCGCTGTCCCGTCCCGTGGATCGGGATCGTTCCCGCTGTCCCCCGCTCTGTGCCCCTCACTCACCTCCGCCCGCTCCGCCGCTCCCGCGCCGCCGCCGCTCGCGCTGCCCGAGCGCCGCCTTTCATTGGCGGGCGCGGCGGCCGCGCTCCGTTGTCAGCCAATCCGAGCCCGCCCCGAAACTTTTCTGGCCAATGGCGAGCGGGGAAGCGCGGGGGGGCGTGGCCGCGGCGGGGACAGCGGGACGGGGACAGCGGGACGGGGACAGCGGGACGGGGACAGCGGGACGGGGACAGCGGGACGGGGAC
>JAXCLO010000030.1:653471-679067 GCA_035583995.1 Arremon aurantiirostris
AGGAAGGAAGGAAGGAAGGAAGGAAGGAAGGAAGGAAGGAAGGAAGGAAGGGTGATACTGACACTGAAATTTTACCTGTGTTTCTTTGAACAGCAAACACATTTACTCCTGTTATTATCTGCCACATGGAAGGGTAACAAAATGTGGCATCAGCCACTCTGGGATTTGTGGCTTTTTTGCCCTTTCTCTGCAATTTAACAGTCTGGTTGTAACATCTCTGTGTCACTTCATTGAGGCATGTGAACTCCTGCAGCCTGCACATCCCATTCCTAGAGGAGAGTCCAGGTTAAAAGCAGGGCCAGAGCCCAGCAGGGCTGTCCCCAGAGCTGTGACTGCCTCAGGCACTGGTGTCCAGGCAGGAGCAAAGCGGGGGATTGTTCAGGTGTGTAACTACAGACCCCACAGGGGGATAAAGAGCCAGACAGACGTGTGGGGAGATGGCAGCTGTGCTTGGAACACCTGAGCACAGTTCATCTGATCTTTTATTAAACTCTATTGAATTTATCCATTAATAATTTACCCTGGACATGAGTCATTCTCTCCCTGAGCGGTTCTGAGCACTGTGAGACACATCAGGGGCAGGAGGGAGCTGAGAGCTGTTCCTGCTGGTGCTGTTGGGCTCGGGCTCTGCCCTCACACCACGGGCAGGGTTTGGGGTTTGGGATTTGGGGTTTGGGTCTGGGGTTTGGTGTTTGAGAATTGGGGGTTGGGGTTTGGGGTATGGGAACTGGGATTTGGGGTTTGGGATTTGGGGTTTGTGGTTTGGGATTTGGGGTTTTGGAATTGGGGGTTGGGGTTCGGGCTATGGGAACTGGGATTTGGGGTTTGGGATTTGGGGTTTGTGGTTTGGGATTTGGGAATTGGCATTTGGGAATGGCTGTCACAGAGCAGGAGGTCCCTGAGGTTGCTCCCTGCCTCCCCCAGGCTCTGGAATGGCCCTGGGCCAAGGCCCAGCACAGCTGAATGAGGATTTTGGCTTTGTATTCCTCATTGCTCTCCCTGTCAGACTGCAGCCCCTCACAGGCAGGACTTGTTTATGTCACATTTGTATTTATTTATTCTTACTACATGTTAAATGCTAATAATGGGGACCTTGAGGACAGACTCTGTTGGTTCTTATTTGCTGCTCACATTTCAGGGCCTCCTCTTAGGCATAATCTAAATTAATTCTTTATTCTTTATCCAGCTGTGATCACGGATGTTTCATGGAGGAAACCCTGGAGCAATGACCTGAGTCCTTTTTAAATCAATGAGAGAACTCCCAGAGAATTAAACCTAAACTAATCTCTACATAAACTCCCTCCATAGTCTTAACCACAATTAGGGGTTGATTTACAGCCTGGGGGCTGAGGTGTTTCACCTCCTTGTGTGGCTGCTCACAGCACGGCCCTGCTCCTTGCACAGACACAAAATGCAGGATTTTAAACATTGAAATATCTTAAAATCTTTGTACAATTAGAGTTTTGGGTTTTGTTGGGTTTTTTTGTACTTACCACTTACCTCCTCCTATAGTGCACAAACATTTCTAGCACACAGATACTCAGAATTTTTAACTACATTGCCTGAGTGTAAATATCTCTATTGCTCCACTGGAACATGCAGACTCCACACAGACCTTTAGCACTGAAGCACAGTTTTCCAGGCAGCTCCTAGGAAGGGTGTGTGAGAAAGTCCTGTCTTTTAACTTACATTTGAGATGAGAATTTCCCTTTTATTTCGTGTGGTAGAAGAAACTGAAGGTATCACTGAAGGAAACTGAGAAAATCAATCCATTGCTGTGCAGACCCACCTCCAGAGAAGCCTTGAGTTCCACCACAAAGAAAATTGATCTAATCCCCAAAATCAGGGAGAGGCTGGAGCTCAGTGGGGCTTGGCCCCAGGTGCGTGCTGCAGGAGCAGGGACCTGTGTGGGGTGGGACAGACACCCACAAGGAGCCCTTGGTTTTTGGGTTTTGGGATTTTTTGTTTTCTGAGAGCAGCCCTGGGAATGCTGGAATTTAACCAGAATTTAATACAGGAAATGCTGTATTTTAACCAGAGACCCCAGGCTGAGCTGTGAATGCCCGTGGGTGCCCCATGTATTATTTCTCTCCCTCTCTTTCCTGCACCTGCTGGGCCGAATTTCCCCAATGCTCCCCGTGCTGCCATCGTGCCTCCTTTGCAATGAGGAGCATTTTTGCTAACACTGAGGGAGTCCTGCAGAGCCTAAAGCCCTCCAATGTCTCCATTGCTCCTTGCCTGTAGGGCAGGGCTGGAATTCCCGGTGTTCCGGAGCCGGTCCTGGTTCAGGGCTGGAATTCCCGATGCCCCGAACCCGGTCTCGGTGTTCAGGGCTGGAATTCCCGGTATTCCGGAGCCCGTCCCGGTGCTGGCCGGGTCCCCGCACGTCAGGATAGCGGCGGAGCCGTGTCCCCATCGCTGTCCCATCCTGTGCCCACCCTGTCCCCTCGCTGTCCCCGCCTGTCCGGGCACACCGAGCCCGCAGGCCCCACCGGGTGGCACTGTGTGACAAAACCTTCGCTCGCTCCGGCCGCTGCCAGCGCCGCCGACCGCAACGGCAGCAGCGCCGATTGCAGGGCAGAAACGCGGATTGCAGGGCAGAAACGGGGACTGCAGGGCAGAAATGGGGATTGCAGGGCAGAAATGGGGATTGCAGGGCAGAAAGGGGGATTGCAGGGCAGAAACGCCGATTGCAGGGCAGAAATGCGGATTGCAGGGCAGAAACGGGGATTGCAGGGCAGAAACGCGGATTGCAGGGCAGATATGCTGATTTCAGGGCATCTTCAGAGTTCGGAAGATAGGCTGGATCTGTGGGAAAACTCCCAGTCTGTAATGGGCCGAGGATGCTGTAAAGGAGTTTTAGGAGATTTGCCTGTTGCTGCACTCTGCAGAGTGCCTCTAGTGCCCACTGACATACATTTTAAGCCCTGTGGATCTGTAGGGCCGGTGATGAAAGCCAGGGTGAACTGAGTATCTGTGAACAAAACCTCACCCCTTGCTTGGATGGACGCCCCCTTGGCTGAACGGCAGCGCTGCCAGGGACAGACTGTGATGCACAAACCATCCCTGCCCACGGGCAGGGCCGGGGAACAGCTCAGAGCCTGCCCCAGCTGCTCCGACACTCAGAGCCTCCTCTCAGTCCTGGTATTGTTCTGTATTTCCCAGCACCGAAAGCAAGCCCATTTGTTTTTAAATGTAAATCCTCTGCTAAAAGCCATAATGCTAACGGGAGACAGCAGAAGTTCCCCTGGCAGCAGCAGGGTAATGAATGTCAGGGCTTGTTCAGTATCTCTCACTCTCAGCATCCCAGGGGACTGTGCAGATAATGCCCTGCAGAGGCTTTTGGAGCCAAAACAAAATAACAGCTGGTCCAGGGCACTTTACCAATCCCATTCCAGATCTGCTCTACCCTAAAGCCACTGGACTGATTTGCCCCCCAGAGCTGAACCAAATCCTTTGTTTATTTTTGGTCCTTTGAAAAGAAAAGAGAAATGAATTATGATTGTTTTTCTCAGCACCTCTTGTGGACACCAAGTTCAGACCTGCCCAGATATCTGCCTGGCACACAGGGAATGAGGCTGGGCTTGACACACAGCTTGGTCACAAATAAACACTGTCCCAGGGTTGTGATCACAAACACTGTGCCAGGTTCTGGTCACAAACACTGTCCCAGGTTCTGGTCACAAACACTGTGCCAGGTTCTGATCACAAACACTGTGCCAGGTTCTGGTCACAAACACTGTCCCAGGTTCTGGTCACAAACAGTTCCAGGTTCTGGTCACAAACACTGTCCCAGGTTCTGGTTACAAACACTGTCCCAGGTTCTGGTCACAAACAGTTCCAGGTTCTGGTCACAAACAGTTCCAGGTTCTGATCACAAACACTGTCCCAGGTTCTGGTCACAAACACTGTGCCAGGTTCTGGTCACAAACACTGTCCCAGGTTCTGTGGCACACCTGGAAATTCCAGGTAAGTGTTACAAGGCTACATGGCCTTGACAAGGCCTCATCATCTGAGTGAACCTCAATAGATTTGGTAACCTGATGAGTGGCAGCAGAGGACAGCCCCCAGCCCTGCACAGTCTGTTCACAGAGCCCCAGGAACAGAAATGTTGATATAAATTGTTCTGTCCCTGTGGTGTGAGGTGCTCACAGCTCAGGTATTTGACAATGCTTGGATGCTTCCTTGGAAGCTGCAAGCTGAACCTCCCAGCTCTTTTGGGTACCACAAAGGCAGAAGAACACAAAGTTGTGCCAGAAGCACAGAACTCTCTGCAGCCTTTGAGGGAACTCGCAGAGTGCTCTGTGCTGCCAGTCACAGGGTGCATGAAAGGAGTGGAGCATGAGAGGCACAGAGCTGTCTAGCAAGGGGTGGGAGGGGGAGGAAAGGGAGACTGATGCTGAGAGGCAGGACAGAAGAGGAATTATGTAAGCAAAACTGGCAGAAAATGAAAATAATGAAGAGAAGGTTGGCAAAGTTTCCTAGAGCTGCCAAGTTTCTGTTTGTGCCTATTTTACTGCTGCTGCTTCACAGAAGGCACAGTTAAGGTGGGTGCAAACCCCTCCCTGCTGCCTGAACAATTCACAGCTTTGAGAAACAGCCTTGAACCCAGCAGCACCTGGCTGAGAGTGTCCCTGGGGCCCAGAGTGAGCCCCGTGTTTGCAAAGGCAGCTCCATCATGTGGATGGACAGCAGGGCCAGCCGGGGCTGGCAGCTGTGCCCTGCAGTGACACCGTCCCCATCAGCTGCACAATTGCTCAGATTGCTGAGCAGCTCAGGCAGCGATGCTGGATCCCTGCAGACAGCCAACCCAGTGAATTTGGCTTTCCTGGCCCTTTTCCCTCCCTGGCTGCTGTTAAAGTGCCCGAGGCCATGCAGGGAATGTGCTGAGGGCAGGAGCTGCTTCAATGGAGGTGCCTGTGCTGCTGCTGCTGCCTTTGAGCCAAAATGAAAGTCATCCTCCCCGTGTCCTTTTGCATCTCAGAGCCTGTGAATGCCCCAGCTCTGCCCTGGGGAGCAGCACATCCTGCTCCTCCGTGTTGTCAGGGCTCAGACACCTCGTTCTGCTGTTCTGCTGCAGGGCCTTTGCCAGGGGCCTCTCCTGGGAGGCATTGCCACTCTTGTTCTGCAAACCACAGCAGCAGCAGCTGGAGAGTCAGGGCCTGCGCTCAGAGGGAGCAGCACAGCAGCAGCAGCACAGAACAGCCCAGTTCCTGTTGGGATCACCTAAAGGATTAAACTCTGCTCAAAAATCCTGGTGGCTACCAAAGGATGTGGTGATGTTTGGTCTCAGGTTGGATCCAGTGCTCCGGGGCGGGGCAGGGATCTGCTGGCACACAGGGATGGGGCACAGCTCAGGGGGGCTCAGGGCCAGGGAACTGCTGCCCAAAGATTCCCTTGCTTCCCAAGTATTAAATGTGCTTTCAGATTTGAGGGACATTGACCCAGGAGATCTATTTGGGGTTCTTTTGTAATTTTTAATCCTTTTTTTCTCTTACACTTGCCCTTATCCACCTTCTATGATGGTCTTAAAATAGCACCTATACCCTGAGCTGGTTCAGCTGTGAGGAATAAGGAAGAGAAACATCATGGGAGGCTCAAAGAAAATGTCCATGGGATAGTGTTGTACTGCTCCATATTACAGCACCGTGTAGCTGCACACTGGGCTGTGCTCTGAAGTGTTCTGCCAGCTGAACAGGGCTGAGCAGGGCTGAATGGGGCTGAACAGGGCTGAGCAGGGCTGAGCAGGGCTGAATGGGGCTGAACAGGGCTGAACAGCGCTGAGCAGGGCTGATTTAAAGGAATTTATTCAGGCACGTTACTTGTGAGAGAGCACACTTTGGGGGATAGTTACTCCCAAGGCTTTGGAAGGACTCTAAAGGCTGCAGCCACTTGAATCCTGTTGAAATTCAGTAGCTATTGGTCCCTCCTGTGTTTGCATTCAAATAAAGCCTCTCGTTTTATCTCCCTTCCTGTTTAAAATGTACCAGCTGTGCTTGACCTTGTGGATGATGAGCTCTCCTGGGCCGGTGTGGATCTGCAGCTCATCCCTGGCTGCCCCAGGATCTGCTGCTGTTTGCTGGACCCTGGCAGGGCTGCGCTGGGAGTTTTTCAATCTCCCTCCCCAGAGAGCCCTCTGATGCCCCAGGGACACCTGAGCATGGGGAAGCTGTTTGTGATGCCAGTGAGATCTGGATGCCCAAAGATCCATGAAGCAATGCCCAGGCAGCAGTCCCTGCCTGTTCTGAGCCCCTTTCACCCAGCTGAGGGCAGCCCCAGCCATCCCCTGAGCCCTGCTCTCCCTGCCCAGCCCCAGCCCGTGCTCCACACAGGCTGATTGTGGTGTCACAGCTCAATTTATTATGGGTATTCAGTTACACAACTCCCCTCTCCTGGAGGATCTGCTCTTCCTGTGGTGGAGACTCTGTGAGCAGGGACTGAGACCCTGAGGGCTGGGAATGCACACCCAGCCAGGAGAACAGGCTGAGAGCTTGTTCTGGGGAGAGGAGCCCAGGAGGGCAGAGATGGCCTTTATGCATCATGCATGCAGACATGTCATGCAGACATTATCCCTTCCCCAGAAGATTTTCTGTTTGCTCCAACTTCAACATTTAATTTTTAAAATATAAGCTTCTTTCACCTTCATATAAAATATCAAGTCCCCACTCTGTTGCAATTACAGGAGCAATAATGCTGGGGACTCTGCTGGGAGAAGCAGATCTGTCTGTCTGTCTGTCTGTCTGTCTGTAACCTGGAATCTGCCATGGTAATGATGCCCATGCAGCAAACCTGGTGGGCATCATGAAGGGAATTTCCTTTCTCCTCTTCCAAGGAACATGACTGGTTGCTTTATCTACTGCAGGTTTCCTGACTCAAGAAAAAAAATTGAGGTTTTTTTTTCCTGTGAAAAGACTTCCCTATGTAATAAAGATGTTCTCATGACTAGAAAGAGGAGCTCAGCTCAGGGCTGTGCTCCTTTCCCCCTGCACCTCTGGAGCCAGCAGGGCAGGGCTCATGTCCCCAGGAGCTGAGCCCTGCTCCCATCACACGGTGTGGGGACAGCCCCCACACACGGAGGGACAGCCCCACACTGTCCCAGCCCCTGCAGCCACAGCCCTGAGCCCCTCAGTGTGAGCCCGCTCCCAGCTCTGCCCGGGACTGTGCTCCAATGCAGGAGCAAACGCTCCCTCCCCAGCAGGAGGCACGACTGCTGCTTGTACAGACACTGCCATGGCTCCTGCACTAATCAGGAGTTCCTAATCTTTAGACTTCTCAGTGCTGTAACAAATCTTGGCTTTGATAACCTTTTGGCTTTGGATAACACAGCTTCAGATTGTTCTATGCAGAAGAACTGTGTGCTATCCATTAGCAAATTGGACTTTTTGCAGCATTGCTCTCCTTTTTTAATTTTCAGACTCACAAGAAGAATGGCTTTTTTATTATATTTTAAAGCTATACCCCCAGTTTCAGACAGGGTCTGTCATCCCCCCACACCACTGGGTCTGAGTTACCCCAGTGCCCTGTTTGCCCTCCCTGCTGCACCTGTACTGCTCCTGCAGGGCAGTCCTGGACTGTCCTCAGCTGGACCTGCTCGGTGGCATTGCCCTCAGCTGTGGCACCTGTACTGCTCCTGCAGGGCAATCCTGCATTGCCCTCAGCTGGACCTGCTCGGTGCCATTGCCCTCAGCTGGACCTGTTCCGTGGCATTGCCCTCAGCTGTGCTGGGCAGCCAGGGTGGACAAAACCCAGCCTGGGGCTGCCCCTCCTCTCCTGGGAGCTGCCCCTGCCCTCCTGGAAGGTCCTGGGCTTGGGGGGCTCCTGCAGCCCTGCCCTGACTGGGGTCACCCCCTGCCCTGGGGACTCAGCCTGAGCCTGGAGGAGCCAGGTGGGACCTGGGGACCCTCGTGGTGGGGTTAGGGTTTGGGGTGGGTGCTGGGGGCTGTGCAGGGCTCTGTACCCAGCACAGGGTGATGGCCAAGGATGGGTTTGGGGGGCTCTGTACCCAGCACAGGAGGTTCCAAGGCTGTGCAGGGCTGTGTACCCAGCCCAGGGTGATGCCAAGGATGGACTTGGGGGTGCCCTGGCACAGAGCCTGCCCCAGCCCAGTTCCACCCTGGCTAATGCACCCCTTCCAAACAGGGCCAGCATGCAGAGCCATGGATTCACACCTGCGGGGGCCAGAGGACTATGAGAACTCCTGAATTAACTTCCCTGGAAGGCCTTTTGGAAGGTAAGAGCGACTTGGGCTCTCCTGTAACACCCAGAGGGACAAGGGAGGTAAATCTTTCCACAGGCTCAATTCTGCAAGAGGGAATCAGTAATTTGGAAGTTTAATCTCTGCTCCTACCTAGAAAGGAGAGGATGAAGGCAAGTTGCTGTGTGATGTGAATGAGGACCTTGGCAAGCAGCAATTTTTTCCCTGCTGTTATCCTGGCCTGTAGAAAAGCCTCAGAAAAAGATCAGGAATTGGGAAAGAGTCACAGATATCAGAGTTCTCATTCCCAGTGCTTGAAAGGCCCCAGGGAGAAGTAATTGGAAAATGCTTAAGATCATATTGTTATAAGGCAGCCACATTTTGCTTTAAAATTGCAGTGCAATAATCTTCTTTACTGATGGCAAGAAATGTGGTGAATTTAAAACCCTGATAAAGAGCAGGTGGGCAGGGCTGTGTTTGCAGCTGCCTGTAGTGCATGTGGATGTCCCAGAGGAGTGCTGCAGCATTCCAGCCTCCTGCAAACCCCAACCCTGCCTCTCCATCCCTGGGCTCCTCCTCAGCTGGGTGTCCCTGGCTCCGGGTGCCAGTACCTGCCTGTTCCATGGGGTTTCCCTATAAGGGGTTTAAATCATTGCTTGCTCTTGCACTGCCATGGCACTGGGCTGAGTTAGCCCTTCCTCCTGTGCTGTGCTGGGTGCCACAGGGATTTTCATGGGAGGAGACAGAGAAAATGTAATTTTATTTTTTTTAATGTATGTTATTTGATCTCAGACTCCCAGGAGATGTAAAGGAAGGAAAGGATAATGACATACCAGGGGGGTGTAGGCTGAGCACAGAAAGGTCAGGATTTACACCATGTTCCATGTGAAAGGAAGGGCAAAAGCTGCTCCTGCAGTGCAGACTGTGATGTAGCTGTGAGCTTAGGAGACTCTGTGGTGTTCCTGTGTTCCTCAGATATTTTGTGTTCTGATGCGAATTCCTGAAGTGCTGAAGCAAATTAATTCATTGTTAATTTTGATAAATGATGAGATGCTTACACATGGTTTTTAAACACCTGTGCCACGTGGCTTGGCAAACAGCACAGTTTGTGAGTGTTTCCTGAGCAGCACGGGAATGTCAGAGCAGATATTGTGCATTTTCCACTGCTCTGTCTTGGGTCTGCTCACTGTTTCATTGCCACTTCTAGGTCATTAGTGAAGTGACACCCGAGGGGGAGCAGAGAAATCAAATGACAGTGTAGGTGATGTCTGACATTAGCCAAATGTCAGCCTTTCTGATGGAGGCATCGAAATTAATCTGAAAATGTTACACCATTTTAGTCATTTTCCTAAGAGATTGCAAATACGAGAGGCAGGCTGATGACATTTTGATTATAGTTTCAGATTGCAGAGACCTTGCAGAACACACCTTCTTCTCTTCTCTCATGTAATTAAAACCTGCTGTCACCTTGATCTTTATTATATTTTTCCATGTCCTGGCAGGTCTCTGGAGTTCTGTGTGCTATTGATCCCTGTTGTTTGAGCAAATTCAACATGTCAATATTGCTCAGATGAGCAAGTGGCTCTGGTGTTCTGTATTTAGGGGTAAAGATGAGAGAAGCACGTGGCATCGTGAGAGCATCAGCAACCGTGCACAAAGAGGTGCAAGGAAGTGAACTCAGTCATGGCTCAGGAAAGGCTTCAATCCCTGGGGGTGCTTCCATGCAGGGGGATCCCAAAGGGATCCCTGGAGCTCTCCCTAGGGCAGGAATGGTGTTTGTAGGGCCGCGGTGGGACAGCAGGGCCCTGTCCCCAGGGGCTGGGGCTTTGGGCTGAGCTTTGGGCTTTGGGCTGAGCTTTGGGCTGGCAGCTCCCCGTGCCCACCATCCCTGAGCTGGGTTTTCCTTGATGAAAATGACTGCCAGGCCATGAAAGCCAAGTGTGTGCAATGTAGGGGTATTCTTAGAAGGGATTGATTATTGGCTGCAAATCTGATTTTTGGCAGTAAATTCTGCTGCAGAGGGAACCCAGGGAGGGAGACTGTCCCACGAGGTTTTTCTGGAGTGCCTTAACCTAAAGGTTTGCACAGGGTTTGCTGTCAATAGCTTTTATTTGCTGGTGCTTCTCCTGACAAATGCCTTCTGAAAAGCAAGTGGTCTTTAATTCAGCTGTGCTCAAATTTGCATTCCTTTAATGCAAAGCAGATGCTCTGATATCACCAGTGGCAAGGAGATAAGCTCAGTCCAGGGTTTTCTCAAGGAAATTAAAATGTTATGGAAGACAAATGCCCAGACAGGAAAAATCCCACAACAGCCCTAAAGCAATCAGGGAAAAAATTATGTGGATATTTGGACTTTACATTTTAATGAGACTCTTTGGAAACATTAAATCCATTTGCTTTTCGTTTTCTAGGCTTACAGAAGGGACAAGACAATGACTGTAAAAAGAAAATTTGGCATTAATATCAGTGAAGAAAAGGGTTACGTTCAGTATTAAATTCCTTCACGGATACCTTCAGCATATAGTGAATAAGTAGAAATAGATTTAAGAAACACTGTAAAATTAAACTTTATAAGATTACTTTTTTATGGAATATGCAGTAGCTGCCACATAGAATAAATGTATGTTTTTCATTATATTTTTATTATGCATTTAAAGCACATTAAGGAGCAAACAACCATCAAGGAAAAAGAAACTTATTAGATTTAGCAAGTAATCATATCAGTTTTATGTATGGTTATATTTTGTGGAAGAAGGGAGAGATGCATGTCAGGTGTCCTTTCAGGCTATTCAGTGAGCCATTTTTCTTTGGGAGAACAATATTAATGGCTGTTTGGCTCTGTTCCTGCTGGATTGCATGAGCGTTTTGTCTTCTTTATTACAGTTCCTTATAAGAGTGCCATTACAGCTGGAGCAACCAGTAGAGCATCTGGAGAAATGGATTGCTTTGATTTTGGTCTCTAAATGGGCCTTGGTTTGTGTGTGCTCCTAATTTGTTTAAACATTTAGGGAAGGGTTTGTGGCTGTGAGTGGTGTTGAGTTGCTGCAGGCTGTCCTCCAGAGCTGAGACTGTGCTGTGGTGGGAGAATCTGCTGATAAACCTTGGATCGGGCTGCTGGGGATCCAGAGCTGGCTTTGCCCTTGGGTGTCTCTTTGGTGGATGATGCCCCTTGTCACCTTTCTGCTCTTGGTCCCTCCCAGACCAGGATCTGCTCTCTCCTGGCTGTGCCCAGCTCAGCAGGACCCCCTGCCCTGCCCTGCCCGGGGTCTCTGGGCTTTGGGAGCTCTGTGGGCTCCCCAGGCTGTGCTTGGGAACAGCCCAGCTCCCCCAGCCTGTCCTGGGCAGGGAGGGGCTCCAGGAGCTGCACAGCATCCTGAGAATTCCCTGCAGGGACCCTGGGCCAGGTGTGCTGGGCAGGGAGGAGACCCAGAGCCTCAGCAGTGTCACAGCATCCTGAGTTCATTCCCTGCAGTTCCCTGGTCCAGGGTTCTAGACAGGGAAGAGCTCCAGGTTCCCCAGGTGTGCCAGCTCCCGAGCTGGGCTGCCTCACCTGGCTGCTCCTGCTGGGCTCAGCGAGCCTGGGCACAGGGCTGGGCACGCTGGGGACAGCAGGGTGGGCACGCTGGGCTCAGCAGAGTCCTGCCAGCTGTGCCCAGGGCTGTGCTGCTGTCCCACCCGCTCGGCCGCCTTGGGCACGGTCTGTGGGAGCTGGGATCCGCGCTGGCAGCAGCCTCTGGCTCAGCTGAGATTCCCCTGGCTGGCCCTGGTGATGGCACTGTGGTGGAGTTAATGTGGGTAATGAATGGGCACTTGAGCAGAGCTGCTGAAAGCCAAAAGGGCAATGCTTGTGTTCATGCTGAATCACTACAGTAAATTTAGCAATGAGACTTGACATTCTCTGCCTAATAAGAGCAATTTTTATGCTCAAATTGTGACTCTCTTTATATAAAAGGAAAATAACATTAAGCAGTACTGTATAGCTTTAGCAGTGTCACAGTTTCTATAAATGTCAAAGTACTTATTCATTTAGTTGACAAATGTCACTTCAGAAGCAAATTATTTTTCTTAGTGGCAACATGATTTATGTATGCAACACAGTCCACTTTTTGAAAAAGTGGGTTTCTTTTCAAGAGCTATTAATTACAGATTATTTTCAATAATTATTTTGAGGATTTCATATTTTCATAACACTTATTAGAGCAACATCTCTGGGTTTTTATTTTTTGTGGAAGAACCTTATACAGAACTTTTCACTTGTGTGTCAAATGTAGGTTTATTGATCCCTAGATGATTGCAGGAAAATTGAGTATTCAGCAATAGTGATCTGGGGGGCCCTGGAGGAGATGAAGCTCTGGTGCCCCAGGCAGGGATGCAGCTGAAAACTGCATTTGAAGCTGTGAGGAGGAGTTTGGCGGCCATCAGGGGAAGGATGTGGCACCAGAGCTGGCTGCTGTGGTTTTGTTCAGGGCTCTGTGCTGGGTACCCTGTGAAAGCCAGGCCAGGTTTTTATTGGTCTGATGCAAAGATCCTGGTGCATCCCCAGCTGGCTCTGAGCTGGACTCCAAGGCTGCACAGCTTTTATGGGCCCTGCACGCCCTGTGCAGCATTGAATGTGCTGGGAGCCCAAATTCATTGCCAGGAAAGCACCTGCAGCACTGGAGCAGCAAGTTGTGAACACCGCCATAACTGAGGGATGGCCCCAAAAGCTGTAAGAAAAAAGAGTAAAAAAATGTTAATGGGCACAGAGCTTCCTAAAGCACCAATAAGGGGTTTTACCTTTTGTATTTGCTTGGAAAAATGTGATCCAAACGCTGCTCCTCCAGCAGGGTAAGGAATGGGGGCTCGCCACAGCTGCAGCCACTTGCAGAATTTCACAGTCTCATTCTGCTGAAGATTCAGCTGAGTTTTTCCTGACGCAGCTGAGCCTGCTTTGAGGCTGTGACACTTCATGTGGTTTTGGACTGATGGAAAATTGCAAATTTTTTTTCTGGCTTTGCTGTGGTTCATGTAGGATAACAAATAATAAATAAATAATTTTATAAAGTGTCTTATTTCCAAGGCAATGTGATCTCCCATAGACACTGTTTGTTTAAGCATAATTTCACCTTAAATACAGCCATTCTTTGGAGGTCTCAGCCTCAACAGAGGCAGAAAATGTGATCCAGGTTTATATAAATAATAGCTGGGGTTTATTTTCTGTCCCAGAGGGGGACAGTGCAGGTGTGTGCCTTTGTGGCAATAGTAAAAGATTTAGCAAGGAATGGCTTTAAAATTTAATCTGTGCAGTCTGCTGCCAGAAAATCAACTTTGTGTGGAGAGGCTCGTGCTGCTGTCCCTCCCAGGGAGGAGCTGCTGCTGTGTGGGACCCTCTGTGCTGGCAGCCGGGGCTGGGGCCTGCTCAGTGTCTGCAGCTTTTCCCTTCTCTTTGCCTTGGCATTCCTGACATTATTTTCCCATACTAAGCATCTGTATTTTTAAATACAATTTTCTTGAATAATTTGAATTAATGTTCAGGCAATTACCAGGCTCTTCATGTACTTAGGGTACATATGTAATTGCATCATTTGGACAGTTAATTGCCCTGTTTAATGATGTTACATCAATTTCCTTATTAAGCATAATGAATCAAACACAACTGCTGTGCACATGGGGTTTTGAAGGAGCAGTTTCTCACATGGTGGCTTTCACAGCAGGAGGAAGCCTGACAGAAATGCTTGGGCTGGACTGCAAGGTGCTTCCCACTGGCTTTGATCAGAGATGGAAACTGAGCTTTGAAAGAGAAAACTCTACCATTGCAGCATTTTGGGGTTCAGCATCTGTTTTAAACCTTTAGCACTGAGAGAAGACCAAACAAAATGAGCTGTACAAGAAAGGGGGTGAAAGGAGCAGAAACAATGTGTGTGAAAGGAGCAGAAACACAGGAGCTGTGCTGCCTTTGGGGCATGGCTCTGCTCCCTGAGCTGTGCTGGGGAACATTGAAGGGATTTAAACACTCCCAACGTGTGTGAAAGGAGGAGAAACACAGGAGCTGTGCCTGAGAGCTGCAGCTGACACCCTGGCAGGAACAAGGGGAGCTGGGACACTGAGGGGACAGTGATCAGCAATGCTGAAAACAAGGGGAGCTGGGAGGGAGAGGCTGCAAGGGCAGGCACAGAAACTGCAAGCAAAGGGAAGTTTCTGTATCGTTCCCTTATGTTCATTAGCAGTAACATTTCCAAAAGGTTAAGCTGGATTGTTGAAATGAAGACTAACAGTTTGTGGTGCATTTGAGAAGTGACCTGCCCTGATGAAGAATTCGCAGCCCGTTTTCCTTGGTTTGCAGTTTTTACACTGATGATGCATTGTTGCAGCACTAATGCCAAAATACTCAGTGATTGTGTCATACCTGCTGAGAACTTCCCTTTTGGGGGATGCTAGTGCTGGTTGTTTCCCCAGATCCTGCCCAGAAGGAGTTTTTGCTCATCTGAGGCATTTGGGGTGCACAAGAGAGTGGCCTGGTGTGACACCTGCCTGGGCAGGGGGTCCTTGGGTGCTTGGGCACCATCAGGGCCACGTCAACCTCTGCAGGGAGTGCTGTTTTGTGATGTCTAATGAGGGAAACGCAGCAGAAGGGAAAGGGAGCATTTTGTGTTGCTTTTAGAAGCCAAAATGTGAATGAATTTTCTTCTACCCTAGGATCGGTGTGCAGAGTAGCTACCAGAGTCTTCCATGCAATATTATAGGCACAAACAGATTTGACAGGGTTTTCTTTTCCCTGTGGAATTTCTAGTAAATAGAGATAAATTATCTCATCTGTTTTCTGTTTATTAGCTGGGACTGTATCAAATTAAGTGCCTCCAGTATTGCTGTGAGATGGAGAAATAATCACTGCCCTCCATTTAATCATTTCTCTGCCAACATGGGCTCGTGGCAGTGGCACGGGAGGAATCTGCTGGCCCTGCCTGGCCACATATGTATGTGCATGGGCAGAGGGGCTGCTCACAGGGAAACACCTGGAAATGCCTGAAGCTCTGTGCTCCTCCTGGTCTCTCACCTACGGCTTTGACTGTTCGTGACCACACAAATTTGCCACAACACAATCGTTAATGGCCAGTTGGATGTTTTCTGTGCAGAGAACGTTTTTTTCTGAAACAAAATATGGATTTTTGTGTGAGTGAAGCCTTGGAGCTGTGGCACAGGTTGGAGTGCAGCTCTGCAGACTGGCTGGGCCCCCTTGGGCAGGAAAAAGCAATTTAGGGTTGCACCACTTTGCTTGTGGTCACCTCCACTTGAGCTGTGGGGGCCTGCAGGGCTGGGGAGGACAGGCTCAGCAAAGCTGATGTGAAAGCAGCATTGCTTGTGGGAATTGTCATGTAGGGAATGGAGGGACTCCCCAGGGATGCACTGCAGCCTCCTTGTGCGTTATCCTTGGCTTAAACAGCCTGCCCTGCTGCTGAGGCTGAAAGCTGCATGATGTGAATGATGTGTTTCAGAAAGCAGGGGGTACTGTGAGGGTCCATGTCCTCAGCCTGGTTGTTCATTTTTGTCTCCTCTGCAGTCACTGTTATCCTGCAGTAACACACAGCATTCAAACAGTGTTACTTGTATTTATGGGTAGATTGAATTGGTTTGAGTGAGCTGTAATTCTTTGTTCAAACCCCCCCAAACGACCTTTATTGCCTTTCCCACTCCACCTTTGTGCAGGCTGCATTAGCATTTAAAAATGGTTTTTTATTGCAGGCTCTCCTCCCCTGCTCCCCTCGGCCTGGGAGGGCACAGGGCACCCTTGGGATTGCTCACAAACGTCTGCTTGGTTACACTTTGATGGCATTTCAGCAGCCCTGGGTCCCTGCCAGGGCAGGGCAGGAGCTCCAGGCCCTCAGGAACATTCCTGGGATGGCAACTGCCCCATATCTGTTTGTGATTGGGTTTTTCCTCCCCTAATCCCTCTGTTCTCCTCAGAACCAGCCTTGTCACACCAGAGGGGATGTCCTGGCACCCGGGTCACCCTCCCTGTGCCAATGCTGAGCATCTCTCCCTGCCTTCCCCGAGCCACAAGTGCCAGCACCTGAGCCAGGCAGCGCTTTGAGTCAGTACATGGAATTCTCTGCAGTGTGGGACTGGCAGGGAACTCTGGCTATTGCAGTGCTGATGATGAGGGTTTGCTGCTAAGGCCCTTCCAGAAACAATAGCAAACAAATTCTTTGTAGAACCAGGACTCTAAGTGAAACCTGAGGTCTCGCTCAGGAAGGTGCCATCACTGCAAAGGTTGCCTAGATGATCACAATATCTGGGGTGTTTGCTGTGCTCCACTGCAGCAGCACAGAGAGCAGGGAGCTCAAAGGAGGCAGCCCAGGGTGGGAACACTCACTGTTACCCACATCAACCCCAGGGCTCCTGCTGCCTCCAAACACTCAGGAGTTCTACACACTGCCCCTAAGGCACCACCCAGCCTGGTCCCTCACCCTTTACAGCTGCTGTTAGATCTGGCACATGCAGCGTTTAAATCAGCCCCTCATTGTGTCCCTGTTTGGGTGCAGACTGGTGGGCAACAGGGGTGGTAATGAAAATGTGTTCTGTGCCCTGGGAAGAGAAGAGAACAAAAGCATCTGTTGCAAGGGGAGGTTTGTACCAGCTAATAACAAAACCCTGTAAGTGGGAGGGGAGTTCAGTACTGCAATAAACAGTCACTGGGTTTTGTAGGATCCCTACACCTCCCTCTCCATGGGTTTTGGGGACAGAACAGGTTGTGCTGGCACACCTCTATGGTTGATCCTGCTTTGTGCCAGTGGGATGCACTGGGGGAGTATTTTAGACTAATTTTTTATGATCCTAGGACAGTTTGTGCATATCAGCCCAGCAGAAATCCTTGTAGGAAGTAATTTCATGTTGGGGTTCTCAATCCCAGTCACAGTTAATGAGTATCCAGAGTGCTTCTTGTACATGTGCTCTGTTTAAATAAAATGTTCTGTGGTGCTGGCTTGTTTTACCTGAATCCATTCGATATTTCTGTTGTTACTGATATTGGATTTTTTTGTCTGTACGTTTTGTCAGCTACTGAAATGTGATTTAGCAATCCAATAACACTAATGTGCTGCAGAAATATGGCTTTATCCACTGGCCACCAGTAACCCACAGGAGCACTGCTGGAGTTTTAACCTGACCTTTTCTGTTATTTAGCAGAAAATGCACGATTGCAGGAGGAAATAGAGATTTTCCTTTGTGGGCAGGATGTTTTCCTTCAGGCTAGGAAGGACTGAGGGGCTGGGCTGCTTTCCCTGGGCCAATCCAAGCAGAATAAAGGCATTTTTGGTCAATAGCCCATGACAGTGCCAACAGGGGTGAGGATTGCCATGGGATCATGGAGTGGTTTTGGCTGGAAGGGACTCAGAGCCCACCCCAGGGCTGGGCAGGGACCTTTGCTCCACCCCAGGGTGCCCAGCCCTGCCCTGGGCACTGCAGAGACACCTGGGGGAGTTTGCTCCCAGCAGCTTTTCCAGCACTGTGGGCAGCAATTGGCATCAATGCTGACCCTGGGCCTGTGGGATTGTCCTGCCAGTGCTGCCCCTTTGAACTGGTTATTCTGGGATTGGCTGCACAGGCTTTAGCTGCTGGATGAAATTGTAAATGCTTCTGGTGATATTTGTGAGGGAAAAAATATGGAGCCCTTTCTAGGTGTTTTATAAGAAGAGATGTGTTCTTATAGAGCTCTGTTCTCTGTTCTGAAAAGGGCCTTTCAAATCAGGTATAGCTTTATCACCACTGGGCAACTTCTTGGAATCATCCTATAAAGTTTAATAAAAACCCAAGGTGCCAAAGAAATTATGCAAAAGGATGCAAAGTACTCTAAAAGAAAGCTTCTCTTTTTCTGGTAAATGCAGTATTGAGAACTTCCAAGTTCCCTATAAAAATATGCTGATGTTCTTTTATAAATATCATGTACCACTTTATAAATATTTTATGAAAAATATTAACACTTTGCTTTGGAGGAAAGCTTTTGAGGCTCTTAGGCACATCACAATTGCTTTCTCCAATCCTCCCACACTGCAGCATTTCCCCACTGCTTTTGTCCTTATGCAGTGTTCCTGAGCAAGCAGAGGTGGCTCAAACCTCTCCAGGAAATCAGCTGAGGGCAGAACTGGTGAGGTGGAAAAGACCTTTGAGATCAGCAGGTGCAGCCCCCAGCCCACCACCATGGTCACCATGAAATGTCCACCATTGAAGTGTCCCCAGTGCCCCACACAGGGGAGCTTTGGGGTGTCACAGCCAGGGGCTTTGGGCTCCTCCTGTGAGCCACCCCTGCTCCAGGGCTGGGCACTCGTGTGGGGCTGCTGGTTTTGGGGGGCTGGCACAGCCTGTGCATGGTCTGTTTGTGATTCCTGCCTCCCTCAGCATTCTCCCCAGAGCTGTGCTTCATGATTCTTCTCCTTTGGATTCTTACACTGCCTAATTTTTATCTTGAGGTGTTGTTTTGCGTTTTCTTTTCTTCCCTTGGCTGAAGGATTGAAGGAAGGACGCCTGAGTCTGTGATCCCACAGCCCCTGTGAGGCAGGGTCCTGTCTGTCCTCTGGGCACAGGGAGAGCCGGGGGATAATGGGATGGGATGATGGGGGTGCCCCCAGCCCGGGGTGGCTGCATGAGCAGTGCCCCCAGCCCGGGGTGGCTGCAGGAGCTGCAGCACGTCCCTGTGCTGTGGGCCAGCTCAGCACAATGCCCTGCAGTGAGGGCAGCCCTGAGGAGCCAGGGCAGTGCTGTTCTCTCTGTTCCACCCTGCCTGCCAGGGAGAGCAGCAGCTCCCTGCCTGTGTGTGGCTGCTATAACAGCTCTGTGCTGCTGATGCTCCTCCTGAGCTCCCAGGGCAGCAGCAGCAGCACTCCAAATGGCTCATTATGGATTTGTGTGTGTTCCTGGGCCTGCTGAACCTCAGGGTGTTCTTAAGGGCTTGGCCTTTTTGTTGTAAGGTTTGACAGTGTAACCCTGCTAATTTGAACATAAATGTTTTGGGTTTTTTGATGAAGAAGCTTACAGTTCACTTCACATGGACTCCCCGATGCACAGCCCCAGTGAACGTGGTGTTGTGTGCTGTCTCTTTCTCCCCTTGCCCTTTTCCCCTTCCCACACTGTGCCTCCCCAGCCCAAAGGCAAAGCCCAACCACCCCTTCATCATCTGAGCCTCTCATCCCCTTCCTGGCTGCTGCTCTGCAGGAGAACTCATTCCTGCTGCTCATAATGAGCTTTCACTCAAGGGGCTGATCAATAGCAGAGCCCAGCAGGTCTGTCTCCATTGCTTGTTTTCTCTATCTTGAATCTGCCAAGAGAGATTAGACCATTGCCAAGGTCACTCAATAGGCTGTGAGTGAAGGGAAAGATATCTGGCTGACTTTTTCAGGACAGGCTGCAAAAAGGCAGCAGTGGGGCTAAAACTGAGTGCACAGTGACAGATTAAACCTGCCTCAAGGGCACCAGGGGCTGCAGGAGTGACCCTGGGGTGAGATACACACCCCTGCCAGGGCAGGTGGGTGCCCCAAAGTGCCCTGGCAGCGCTCGGGGGATGTAGGAGCAGAGCAGAGATGATGCAGGGGCTGAGGGAGGGGCCTCAGCGCTGAAATCAGGGGGGCTGTGCACGTTTTTGTGGGGCACAGATGGGGCTGTGGCACTCAGGGCCCTGGGGACAGCCTTGTGGCCCCCTCCTGCTGGCACTGGGGACCCTGGGGAGCCCCAGAACCTCCTGAGCACTGGGCTCTGTGTGCCTGAGCTGCGCCTCAGAAATGGGAAATATTATTAAAAACAAAAGCAGGAGTCACTGAAAGTTTTTGTGTTGCCAATGAGTGGGATGACAGAGGGAGGCTTCTAGGAAGAGGCAATATATTTAATGGCTCTGACTGCTGGAACAGGGACAGCAGTCTCCGTGGCTGCTCTGTCTGAGAGCTCGTCCTGCTTGTTTTCCCCCAGGTTCCAGCAGCTGATCTAATAAAACACACTGTCTGGATAAATCTTGCAGCCTCAGATCATCATGTCTGCCTCAGAACAGCTAATAAAACAGCAGAAAGAGTCCCCTAATATCCTTACCTCATTTGATGGCCACTCCACACAGACCAGGCAATGTTCAGGAGCCTTGCACAGAAAACTCTGAGCTGTGGGTTAACCTGGCTTTGCAAATAAGACTAAAAAAACTGCTTCCACAATAACACAAATTAAAAATCCTCTCCACTCTCTTTTCATTCAAATTTCTCTTGAGTTTGAGGCTATTTGATCTGCAGGAGACAAATCCCCCCTTTCTGTGCCCTGGGGGGAGATGTGGCTGTGCCCAAGCTGTAATTCTGCTTTTATACCTGCTAGATTGGTAGCTTGGTTTCATTTCAGTCTGGTTATCCCTAAGCTTTTAAGCAGCAGCGTGCAGTTAATTGCTGTCTTGGCCTGGGACCAGAGCAGGCAGGACAGCTCTGAGGCAGGAACAGCAGTTGTGGGGTTTCTGCAGGGCTTTTGGAGATAAAATGATCCTTTTGATTTCCTCTGCCTCCCCATGGCCACCAGGGTGAGGCCACAGTGTCAGTGACGGTAAGGGATGAAGGAAGTTGTGTTAATTCCTCAAACTGTAAGAGACAATCTCATGTAATTATCTGTGAGAGAAAGCCAACAGATAATTGCAAACTGCCGCAGCTCCCACTCTGAGCTGTTCTGTGTGACCTAAAGGCTTCAAAGCCTGAAGATTTAAATCATGTGAGTGGCCTGACTCCAGAGTGACCAAACTGGGCTGGAACAAGGCAAACAGAAGAGACTCTGGCTCTGAGTGTGCCTGTCCTTATCTTACAGCTTCATCTGGGCTTCTAATTGAATTTTAAAGATGCTGATTATAGGCTGAGGCTCCAGCCCAGATGGAGAAGGATCAGTGGGACTGAGCTTGTCTAGAGCTCCTTTTGGCTTTGAAACCCTTGCTGCTCTCCTTCCCAGAGCTGGTCAGGCCCAGGGCTGCAGTCTGGGCCTGGGTTTGGTGCCAGTGTTTGGAGCCAGGGCTCAGCTCAGCCCCAGGGGCTCCAGTCTGGGCCTGGGTTTGGTGCCAGGGCTCAGCTCACAGCTGCCCCAGAGTGTCCCCAATGTCCCCAAGCTGCAGAACTGCCCTGTTTGCAGCTCTCTGGTGGCTTCCCAGCAGTGCCAGGCCTTGCCCAGCTGTCTCCTCCCTCTCTCCCTGTCGTTTCTGACCCACTGGGTGTTGGTATTTCAGTTTCAAGTCCAGTTTGGCATGGGGTGAGGGAAATGCCAAAGCTGGTGGGGTCTGTCCCTCCCTCACCCCAGAGGCTGCATTTGCTGGAACTGTGAGAGCTTCTCCTGCCTCTGCCAGAGGATCTGCACTGAAATCAGTTTGAGGAGAATCCTTGCTGTTCTCCAAGCCCTGTTTGGAGCCAATAATTTCCTGCTGCAGTGTGGGATTTGTGCAGTATAGAGACTTGACACAGGATGGTCCTGTGGGTAAAGGCTTGGCCAGAGCTGGAAAAGTGTTCAGGAAGGGTTTTTGTTTGGCTTTGGATGTACCTTTGGGTTTTCCCTGTCACTTAACTCCCTGTCTGTGCTGTGGGTAGTGATTCCACTTGCCTTAGTGGGCTTCTATAAGAATATATACTTAGAAAGTCATGAGAAATGCAAGTTGTGGGGCTGTTCCTTGGCCAGGAGCACAGGTGAGCAGCAGAGATGGAAGTGTTTCCTTCCCTGTACCATGGCCTCAGTTTGCAGAATGGCTGCACCCTCAGCCCTGGGCTGGTTATCCCCTGTCTACTGACTGCCCCATCAGCCATGGGCTGGTTATCCTTTGTTTACTCATTTGTCTCATTGTGTTGCACGCTATGAAATCAGTTTACATGTGATGGAATGGGATGCACTGAACTTCAGGTCTGTTAACATAATATGGCAGCACGTTTGGATGCATTAGTTTCACTTCATGGAGCCACAACTGGCTCTGACAGTGGTGGAGCTGGTGGAGGCTGGGACAGGGCATAACACAGATCCCACTGCCAGTGCATTTGCCTCAATGAACCTTGGCATCATCCATAATTGTTCTAAAAATAAATCTAAATTTATCTTGTAGAGTGCTTGAGGAGAACAATGAAGTCCAAATTGAGTATAATTTCCCCCCCATTTTCTCTCTTGCAGCCACGAGACCTGCTGGTTTAATTTAACTTGGATTGCCCAGAGCAGCTGGGGCAGCCCCTGAGTCCCTGAAGTGTCCAGGGCCAGGCTTGGGGCAGTGGGAGGGGTCCCTGGGTGGGCTTCAGCATGCCTTCCAATCCCAAACTTTCTGTAATTCTAGTCACCTTTCTATCACTGCTGGGGAAGCTTTGGGCAGGAGGTAGCTGGGGATGATTCTGGTGCTTCCTCTGGTGATCTGTCTGTTTTTTCTGTTGCCTGTGCTTTGTTTGATGTTCTAAATGTGTTTCAAACGGATCTCCCTGCTACAAGGAGAACAAACAGTGCCCCGAATGAGGCTCTATCAGTGTTTGGGCAGGTGTGCAGCTGTAACTCAGGGCTGTCACTCAGTGTGGGTAACTGGGGATCGGGAGTGTGCGGGGAATGCCCTCGGGAACGGCTCAGGGCTCTGTTCTGCTGAGGTTGGCCTGGTGGGACGGGGCTCTGCTGAGGAGGGCAGGGCTGGGCTGGGGCTGCTCCAGACCCCCAAACAAGAACAAGGCTCTGGAAGCCCTGGGGCAAGGCTGGTGACACAAACAACTCTGCCTTTCAGCTCCTGTTTGCTTCCTTCCCTTCTGCCAGCTGAGATGTTATTAACTCTGTCAGCTCTCTGCAGATTAATTGGAGCTGTAAACACTGGAATTACCTTTGGGTTGAAGGAGTGAGCTTATTCAGACCTTGAGGAGGACAGGGGAGCTGTCTGAATGTTGCTTGGCTTGGTCACAAAAGCCTTTGGATCTTTGCAGATGGAAAACAGTGGTCTGAGTGAATGAATGGAAGATGTTTGTCTGTTTTCTCCTGCCTGTGTCACTGAGATGTTGAATGGGTTTGGTTTTGAGTTCCATGATTCTGTGGCCTCGTAGCAGTGGAGATCCCAGAGCTGGTTTGGCGCTGTGCTGGGTACATGAAATGCTGAGTGCTGCAGGAGCACCTGCAGTTCTCTGTGGGAGCGTTCCCTGCTCTGGAGGTGCTTTTTGCAGGGCTGTCATTTTCCATGCCCACCCTGGGCAGGGGCTGGGGTCACTGTGCCCACCCTGTGCCAGCAGCAGCCCAGGGTTCCAGCCCTCACCACAGCTCCCTGATGCCATGCTGACCTTGCTCTGTCCCTCCCATGGATTCTGGAATGAGCTGCTAGAAAACAAGCACGAGCTCAGTGTTTAGGAGCTTTTTCTACCTGAGTTTCTTTGTGTAACTCACTGCAGCCTGTCTTTGCAAGTGTGGTATTTTTCTCCTAAAGGGCTCTGCATGTTTATGGATCTGCAGGAAGATGTGAGTGTGTCAGAGCAGGAGCAATTGAATGGAAATACAAATGGAACCTGGGGCTGGAGGCAAACTGGGGGAGCTTGGGCCTGTTGCAGACTTCCAGGAGCTCATTATTGAGCTGTTGATTTCATTAGAACCAAACCAATGGTGTCTGAATAATTAAGAATTTGCTTTGTTGGTGGCACACTTTGTCTCCCATTGATCCATTTACTTTGAACTGCCTGAGTGCCTTTGGGGTGGTCAGACCTGTGTTGTGGGACAGGGGTCCTGTCCTTGCTGGTGCAGTCAGGGAGCCTTGGTGTGTGTGCAGCTCCCTTCCTTAGGGGTTTGCTCTGCTTTGCAGTGAAACACTTCTCCTCTCAGAGCCTGCCCAGGTTTCACATCCCTGGGGGCTGAACAAACTCCTCCTTTATGTTTCAATATAAAACAATGTCCTATAAACCAGGGAGAATATTTAATAAGAATATAAAGGTGTACAGTAATAGAGGATTTATGCATTTTTATTGGGTTTCCTGGTGCTACAATAATAGCCATCATTTTCTGAATGTGTTTTCTTGTAGCGGGCAGAAATTGTGAGGCTGGATCCTGATTTAAGGGGGGTTCCTCACAGCAAGCTGGGCATTCCCAGCCCTTGCCCTGGGAAGGTTTACTCCTCTGTGAGCATCCCTGAGACCTTCACTGCCTCTCCTGAAGGGCAGGACCTGTCCTTGCCCATCCCCACCGAGCTCTGTAACCCTGCACTGGGAAGGGCAGAAGGAGTTTGTTCTGCTCACACCAAAAGGAGCTGCTGGAGGATGAGGCTCTGCAAAGTCAAACTGAGATGTGTGCAGGATAAATGGGGAGGTGACTTTGTCTCTGGTTTTCAAGGCAAATGAAAATTGTGACGTGGGAAGAAGGAAATGAGGGAGCTGCACCCAAACATTGTGGAACACAAATTTGTTTTGTAGCTGAAAGGAGCAGTTTGAAAATCCCTGTTTTTCAGCACAAATTGCTTGGGAGCAGTGAGGGAAGCACAAAGCTAAACAATTATAAACGGTAACCTTTAAAAATAGAGACATATTCCCTAACAAACAGCTCCTCTTCATTATCAGACACTTGTTAACTGAAATATTTATTTGGGGTTATGGGATGTTTAAAAATGCAGCAGCTGCTCCGTTTGCTCTGTCCCTCTCTGTGATTTATTCAGGGTTGGTGCCTGTTCAGCAGCACAAGGCAGGGCAGGCAAGGAGGAGCTCCTGGGGGCTCTGGGGGAGCAGAGAGAGGTGTGAGCTGTGCTGTGTGCACACACCTGAGAGTGTGAGCTGTGCTGGGGAGGAAGGAGGTGCCTGCACAGGTGCTCCAGCCTGGCTGTGAGGAACCTGGGGTGTGAGGGCTCCTGACAAGCCATACATCCCCAGCTCTCACATAGGCTGAGCATGAATATTAACCTGTCAAAAGCCACCTGAGAAAGAAATTGACCTCATTTGCAGATAGCTAAAAGGAAATTTTTTTCTCGGGCTCACAATGTTATGAACATTTTTTGTTCATAGAAGCTGTCTAGTGTGACACAAACTTTATAGATATAGGGAAAAATCACTTCTTGTCATTTAGCTCACGTAATTCTTCCATTTTCACTCCATCAAAGTGTGGGTGGGACAGCCAAACCCTGCCTGCACCCCTTCTGGTTGGCTTTGGGGTGTTTTGTAGGCAGAGGGTGCAAACCAGAGTTGCTGTGGTTGGCATTGCCGGGTGGGCCCTGGGTACCCCCAGTTCCAGCTGCAGGTGGCATTGAGCCCAGCTGGCTGTGCCCAAATCCCCGCTGTGCCAGCCTGGGAGCAGGCTGGGACACCACCACCCCCTGTGCTCCTGGGGCACCAAGTGACCTGACGCACACATCTTTTATGAAAATCCTTTCTTAGGGCTTTGTTCCTCCTGAGAAGCTGGGAGGCCTCAGGAACAAAATGTAAACAATGGTTATCTGCTGCTGTGGAATGCAACAGGTG
>JAXCLO010000030.1:685366-697648 GCA_035583995.1 Arremon aurantiirostris
ATAAATCAGCCTTCTGAAACATGGAGTCAGATCCTCATCTCTTCCCTCACCCTCAGACCCCTGTGAACACCATCACACTGCTGTGCCAGGGCCAGCCCTGCTCTGGTGCTCAGGAACTTCCCACCCTGTCCCAGAGCCACCCTGGGACAGGAGCTCTTGTGGCTGGGTGAGCTGGCAGCTGCTGGGGCTCTGAGCTGTCCCCCAGGAGCTCCTGAGCAGGGATCTCAGGGGTTCTGTCCAATATTCCCCCTCTGGCTGGGCTGGATGTGGTGCAGAATGAGCCCGTGGCAGCTGCAGGCTGAGTGCCCTCTGCAAATGCAGCTCTGTCACCCTCCCAGCAGCTGGAATTGGATGCCCACAGAGGTGGTAATTACAAATCCCAGCCAGGCTGCACAGGCTCATTTGTCTCTGTTTATCATCAGAGCAAGAATATTGATCATTACTAAACCATTAAATATCTTTGGAGAGGAAGGAGAAATCAGATTAATAAAGGTTGACATGCATTGTGGAAGGTTCTTCTCCATGAAAGTCAGGTTTGGCAAGTGCAGAGATGACAAATGAAATCCCTGTGCTGGCCTGGGACAGACAGCACCTCAGAGAAAGGCATTTGGGGTTCCTGTAACTCAGCTGTGCCTTTGTGTTTCAGAGCCAAGGGGGTCCTGTGTGTTTACCTGTGTGTGTGTGTTTGTGCAGCTCTGGGCTCTGCTGGGCTCCCTGAGCCTGGGGGCAGAGCTGGGATGGAATTCTGGGCTCAGACCCTGCCTGGGAGGGGGCTCTGAGCCTGGTCCAGCAGGGATTCATGGATACAGCCCTGCCTCTCCCCCTGGGATGGAGTTCTGGGCTCAGACCCCGCCTGGGAGGGGGCTCTGGGTTCAGGGCTGCAGCCCTGGCTCTGCCCTGGGCTGGCACACAGCTGCACCCTGGGCACTGCTCAATGCAGATGTTACACCTCTGTCTCAGCAGGGCTGGGTGTTTGCAGCCCAAACTGGGGTCTCCTCTCTGTACCCTTGGAAACAATGCATTTTGGTTTGACCAGCACCTTTTGACTAAGGGCATTGTCACCAATTTCCCTTCTCAGCCCCTTTATCCAATCCCCATTTTACAGAGAAATGGCTGTGGGTGCTCCAGGCAGGATTTGTTTCCTCAGGCTGGGTTTGGGGTCTGCAGGGAGCAGCAGAGCTGGTATGGGGTGCTGGGACAGGTAAAGCAGAGCCAGGCTGTCCTGCTGGTGTCTGTCCAGCCCAGGAACAGAACTGACCATCTCCCAGGCTGATGTCCAGCTGTCCTGCTGGTGTCTGTCCAGCCCAGGAACAGAACTGACCATCTCCCAGGCCAGGCTGATGTCCAGCTGTCCTGCTGGTGTCTGTCAACCCAGGAACAGAACTGACCATCTCCCAAGGCACAGCCACTCCACAGCTGGAGCTGTTTGCACACATCTGCAATCAGCAAAAGCCTTTAAATGTGGAGCTTTAGCCCCAATTTGGTTTCCATGCATGCCAATTAGGAGAACCTTGTTTTCTATAGATACAGTCTTTTCTATTTTGAAAGCTTGACAGTTCTAATGCTTTGAAATTATTGAAGCTGACATGTCTCCTCAAGAAATGTTTAATCTGTCAGATTCTTCCTTCTTCTATCATCTCAATCATCTAACGACTAAAGAAAAAGAAAAACCTCCCAATGAGTTATTTTCTACCTTTCTTTAACTTGCCAGTAATTACAGAGATTTTTACTTGTGGTAGGAATTTCTCTTTAGAAACAGAGAAGAGCTAATTAAAAACATCCAATATCCCAAATGAAGAATTATGTTGGAGTGCAGAGTGGTTTGCAGGTGATAATGTCCCTGTGGGTTGGAGACGTGACTTGTTTGTTGTGCTGGGTGCTGAAAAGAAATTCAGCTTTGCACAGACCAGACGACCTTTCTGGATTCTTTCATTTTTACACTAGAGTTTCTCTTTGTGTTCATACAAGCAAATCTCCCTGTTCTGGTGACATGAATCCTGGTAACCGTGCTGGGAGGTTTTTGTCAGTCTGAAGGGAGTGGCGGATTGGCACAGCCTGGCAGTGCCCCTCTGAGGAGGGCCAAGGATGGTGCAGCAGGGAAATCTGGGGTGGGCACCCCTTGGAGATGGGCACAAACCCTGCAGGTGATGCCCTGGAGTTTCAGAGCCATCTGCAGGGACTCAGAGCAGGGCTGGAGGAGCTGCCTGGGGGTTTGGTGTGCTGTGTGCTCCTTCTGTCTGCTTAAGCTGCTGCAGGAGCCCTGGCACAGGAGTGGGCAGATGGTAAAATTCCATGAGATCTGCTGAGGTGAGAGAAAAGCCATGAATGGGTGATATCAGCACTATCAGTTTCCTTTCGTCCTTCAGTGAAACCAATTATTGATTGCAGTGGGAGTTTGAGTAAGGGATGATGGAAAATGGGTGGGAGCAGGAACCTCAGATTTCAGTCTTGGATCACCAGCTCTGGTGTACAGCGTGTTCCTCCTGCTCAGTCACAGCAAGGAGAGTGTTTGTTATTCTGTGGAGGGAGAGCAACAGGATGTTACACATTAACAGCCTTGATTCCTAATTAAAAACGAACAAGAGATGCAAACTCTTCCAATCAAAGTCTTTAATTGGTGCAGGTTTCATTTTTTGATGCTCTCAGTCCCCCACATCTGCATGTATAATAGCAGGTAACTCCCCCATTTTGAATGATGGATGTGAAGATATAAACAAAAGCAGCTTTGATTTATGACTAAGATCCCTGCAAAGGCATTTTAAACACTGTCCCTCAGCTGCCTGCTGGCACTGCACAGCAGCAGTGCAGGAGCCAGATCCCAGTGAGTGTGGGCACTGCTGAGCCCAGCCTGGGGCTCTGTGCCCACCTGGATCCCATTCCCAGCCAGATCCCAGTGAGTGTGGGCACTGCCCAGAGCCCAGCCTGGGGCTCTGTGCCCACCTGGATCCCATTCACAGCCAGATCCCAGTGAGTGTGGGCACTGCCCAGAGCCCAGCCTGGGGCTCTGTGCCCACCTGGATTCCATTCCCAGCCAAGCCCTGCCCTGGATCCTGCCCTGTCTAATCCCAGACGTGTCAGTGGGGTTGATCCTGCCCCAGGCAGCTCCCCAGGGACTCTCCTGCCCTTTGAGCCTTCTGCTGGAGCTCTGATGGAGAACATGCCCTGACCCAAAGGGATTTTCTACTCAATCCACCCTCATTTCTTGTTGATTGAGATGCCCCTCATATTTGTTCAGCTGGAGTAAGTGGTGCTTCTGTACAGCAATTAATTAATCTAGGAGCAATTGCACAAGGACAGCTTTCCCTTGGCTGGACAGGCCTGGTGGTTCAAGGAGAGGTTTGGTTGATGTGTGGCAGGCCCAGGGAAGTTTTGGGGGGCTCTGGGGTGCCCCAGCCCCTGCCTGCAGGAGCTGCGCAGCACAGGGTGTTGTTCTAAGTTCACATTCTAGATGGATGCAGTCAGAGCATGCCTGGGTTATCACAGAGGCTGGGGGAGCTCACCCTGAGCAGCACAGCTCTCCCTGCCTCTGCTGCACTCCATCCCACAGCCTCCTCCGTGGCTGTGGCTGTCGTGCTTTTCTGCACAGCTGTGCTTGCCTTTTATCTTGCAAATCTCCTGTGCTGGGGCCCAGCTGCATCTTTGCACAGACACTGATTTTCAAGGAGTCAGGAGAGGTGTCACCTGCCAGGTGTCTGCAGGCTTTGATCAAGCTGAGCCATGGAGTGGTGGCAGAGGCACAGGCAGGGATATTTTACCTCCTCTGTGGTGGCTGAGTTTCCTTGCCCACTTCAGCCTGCTCTGTCCATCCCTGCTCTCTGTCCATCCTCCTGCTCTGTCCTTTCTGCTCACTCCATCCTCCTGCTCTGTCCATCCCTGCACTCTCGTCCCTGCTCTCCGTCCCCTGCACAGGTGACAGGAGCTGCTGGCCCAGCCCTGGTGACAGCACCTGGCAACCATGACCAGTGTGTGTTTTATTGGGGTATCTCAGAAGAAATGACTGTTAACAGAATTTAATGTAGCCTATTTCTTACTGTCTGCCACCAGGAGAGCAGTCAGTCTCAGAAGGCTCCAGGTTCCCTGGGAGCTGGGGATGTAAATCCACCTGAAATGAGAGAACACATCAGCCTCTGGTCTGCACTGCATGACTGGGAGGAGTTAAAGCATGCTTGAAACAGCCACTGACAAACTCCATCAGCAGGAACTCCTGGGACTGAGCCCAAACGCTGCTGTGGAGCCCAGGAAGCACCAGAGTGGGAGAATCCAGCAGCAGGGCTTGGTGCCAGGCTCTGTTTGTGGTGCTGGGACCCCTGCAGCCCCTCCTTGGCAGGTTCTGCCCTGCCCTTGCTGCCCCTGGCCTTTGTCCCCTCCTGGCTGTGATGCTCGGGGTGCTGTGCTCCAGCAGCTCCTGCAAAAGTGACCCTGAGCAGCTCAGGGTGAGCTCAGGGGCAAACCCAGCAGGATGGAAACCATTTAGGGGAAAAGGGAATGGAGGTGGCCGTGCTCTCCTCACTCAGCACCAGCGGCAGGGCTGGCTCTGCTGCTCCGGGTGTCTACAATGGGTTTTTGTTTGTGCTGGCTCTTCCTCAGAGCTGCTTTTCGGAGTTATTTGCTACATTCTGCTCCTGCTTCACTCCTGCAAGTGAAGAAAAATGGGATTCTGAGGCTTTCTCTGTGCCTTGTGCTGCAGGGAAAAGGAGCACTAATAGCCCATGAATAATTAGTGTGTTGTTCTAAGCTCACATTCTAGATGGATGCAGTCAGAGCGTGCCTGGGTTATCACAGAGGCTGGGGGAGCTCTGTGGGGCTGCCTGGCCCTGCTCATTGCAGAAATTCCTGCATCAGAAGCACCCAGGGACAGTGCTGCAGGCCAAACGTGGGGTGTGACATTTGCAGCAGCACCGCCCTCCCAACAGGGACTGTTTGCTGTGCACAGCTTCCCCACAGCCCACCCTGAGCTGCCCTGGGAGCTCTGGCAGTGCCCTGGGTGCTGGGGAGGGCTCTGTGTGTGAGGGGATGCCCCAGGGTACCCCAGAGCCTCCCGCCAGCTGCCAGCACCAGGGCAGGCAGCACACAAATGGGCTACAAGCAGCTTTTCAGCCTCTAGTTATGGGGTGCCTTGAGCTGCCCTGGCACTGCCAGCTCCTCTGGATTCCTTTGGCATCAGCTGGGACTCCTGCAGTGCCACTGCAGGGACTGGGCTCTGTGGGTCAGGGCTGGGGCAGTTGATGCTGCCTGTCCTTCCTGCTTGCCCCCGAGCCCCCAGCCCCTGGCTTTGCCCATCACTATTGGGATCTTATATGAGCTCACACTGCACATCACCCTTACTTTGAAGGCTGTAATTGGCACCATTTGCCAGTACCTCCCTCAGGGAAGAGCCTGGGTGGGCACTGGGCAGGGAATGGATCAGGGTTTGTCCCACTGAGTGCTCCCACCCAGTGTATTTGATATCATTGAGCAGTGCAGGCAGAGGCAGTGGAACTGCTGCAGCTGTGCTGTTGTTCTGGTTAAACAGCTGATGCACAGTGCAGGAGGAGCTGGGATACCCAGCCTGGGTCAGGATTGCTGAGCCCTGGCTGCCTCACTGCCCCAGTCCCACCCCATTGTGCACACCCAGTCACTGTGTCTGGGCAGTGGAACAAATACTGTGGTTGTGCACGTGGAAAGGCTCCACACAGAGCTCAGATCACATCAGTGCAGCCTCCCCTGCAATCCCCAGCTCTGCATCCCCTGCTGGAGCAGAAGAGCAGCAGGGATCCCATGGGTGTAAGGGCAGAGAGCTGTGTGCAGGTAAAGGCAGCGAGGAACAAACCCCTCCAAGGGATGGAGACAAGGGGTAACACAGTGTGGGAAGGCTGATTGATGCTGTCTTGGCAGATAAAGCCCCAGATCCTCTGCAATTCGTTACTTACAGTTCAGCCCCCTGAAATCAATTACTGAGATGCAATTTAATTAAGGCAGGTTAATGCTTGATCTAAGGCACGAAACCCATAAGATGTAATTTCAGTTTACTAATCATTGTGATGCTAATGGCCATTTGACATCTGCTCGGGCAAATTGGGCCATGGTTTGGTGCCAATTGCCTCTGATTGCCCATCCAGAGCAGTTTGGGGCTGGGGGAGCTGGGGCACCCCTCAGGGAGGGACCTTTCCCTGGCTGATCCCTGCTGCTGCTGCCCAGAGCCCTGGCCTGGGGTCCCTGGCACCTTTGTGCAGTTCCCATTGCCCCTTCTCCCCAGAGATCCCAGAGCTTCCCCCTGTGTGCCACAGACCCGGCCAAGGCCTTTTGGGCAGTTTTGGGTTCATTTGTTGTGCAGAGACCCAGAGATTTGTTGTCCAACCCAGAGATTCCAGCTCTGGGGCAGTTATGCCTCTGCTCTGCCCATGGTTCCCATTGCAGGAAGGTCCAACCCAGAGATTCCAGCCCTGGGGCAGTTGTGTCTCTGCTATGCCCATGGTTCCCATTGCAGGGAAGGTCCAACCCAGAGACTCCACCCTGGGGCAGTTGTGTCTCTGCTCTGCCCATGGTTCCCATTGCAGGGAAGGTCCAGCCCTTTGCTCCAGGTCATTGTTCTGTTCCTGCTCCTTGTGGTGCCGAGGTGGCAGACCTGACAGGACTCTCTTTTATTCACTTTCCTGCAGCCCTCACTGTCATCAGGGATGTTTGTGTGAGTGGGGACTTGGGTCTCTTCTGCCTTCAGAAAGTTTTTATACTGTAATTTCCAAACTGGTGTTTGTAATTAGTCCATAAAAGAAGGTAATATGTGAAAAGTGTTCGACTGCTCTTGCCAGGATAGAAAATATATATTGTAATGCATTCAGAAAACATTCCAGGGGTAGAGGATCAAGTTGTATTTGATTTTCTCATTCTCTATAATAATCATTTTTGTTGTCTTCCAAAGCTCCAGCTTTGAAGTGCGACACATAAAGATTCTGCAATACCAGCAACTGTTTCTCTTTAGCTATTTTCCAAGTGATTTGATTTTCTCAATAGCATTAACTATATGGAGGTCTAACAAGTTGTAATTAATGTATTCAGCCATTTTCTTTTGTGACAGGCTGGAATGTGAGTGACAGCATGAAGGGAAGAAGCAGAATAGAACTGGATGCTTGAGAAGATTATCATAACATAAAAACTGACAACTCTCTGGCTCTTGAATAACATATTGTGTTACTGAAAAGGGAGGAAAAAGCTATTTCACAAAAAAGCCCAATGGGGCTTAGAAATTTTTTGAGGAGGGGAGAGATTTTCAAAAGCCTTTTTTAGTGCTGGACAGATTTGAGTACTGAAGTTCACAAACAGTTTCTCGCTTGCTGAAGTGTGTGTGCAGGGGGATTTGGGAGCTCAGGTGGGATCTGGGGCTCTGCAGGACCCGCTGGTTCCTCTGGGTGCCTGTGGCTGCAGGAACTGGGGGGATTTGGGAGCACAGGTGGGATGATGGGCTGGTTCCTCTGGGTGCCTGTGGCTGCAGGAACTGGGGGGATTTGGGAGCACAGGTGGGATGATGGGCTGGTGCCTCTGGTGCCCAGGAGCTGCGGGGAGCCAGCACCCTTGGACAGGGAGCAGGGAATCAGGTGCAGAGCCTGGCTGGGCAGTGGAACCCAGGCTCCCCACTCCTCTGCCAGGACCTCAGAATCTCCTGAGCTGGCAGGGACCCAGCAGGGTCAGCAGAGGCAGCTCCCCAAGGACTCCCCAAGATCCCACCATGTGCTGAGAGTCTCTCCAAAGCTGAAGCACCTGCTCAGCTCATCCCCTGGGGCTGGTTGGCATTTTGGGAGCTGGGATTCCTCCTTGGGAAGGTGCCCTGGGTGATTAAGGAGCAGGACTGGCAGCCTTTCCTCCCCTGCTGCCATCTATTCCCCACAAGGTCATCTCTGCCCTGGCCCCTTCATGTTTATTTCTGAGCCAATAAAATTCCCATTTGCTCTGCTCCATTCTGTAATCCACAGCTTTCAGCCCAGGGATTGATTATCTGTATTCCTAGATAAAATCAAAGTGCAGGACTTTAAACAGATTTCACTTGATTATTTCCCCCAGAGAGCTGAAATGGTGGTGTGGAAGCCCAGATTAACTGGGGGATGGCCAGAGCTCTGTACCTGTGTTTGCCCCCTGGCCTGGCTGCATTCCACTGCTCAAGGGGTTTTACTGCTCTGCTTCATTTCCCCAGCAGGGAGGGAAGGGCTGTGCCCAGCCTGGGCTGGCACCTGAGCAGGGCAGCTCGGGGAGCTCTGGCTGCAGAACAAACCAAAAAACCACCACGGGCACCTGTCTGCAGCTCTGCCCTGCGCTGGGGGGTGCCAGCACTGAGTCCCTGCAGCTCTGCCCTGCGCTGGGGGTCCCAGCACTGAGTCCCTGCAGCTCTGCCCTGCGCTGGGGGTCCCCCGGGCTCTTCCCAGCCCATAGGAAATCCTGGCTGAGGAGCCAAGGCCTGGATGGAAACCTGCAGCTCTGAAATGTGTTGGGTGAAAAGTAAAAGATGGGTTAGAAACAGGAGGAGAGAACTCCTGGCAGGAATACAGAATTCCTGTTTTCTCCACCTGCCCCTGAGATTGGATCAAGGTTGTGTTCAAGGAGCCTCTGCTCGGCCATTTAAATGTATGAAAGTGAAATTCCTAAGGAAATCAGGAAATTAAAATGGATTTCAAGGAGGATGTTAGAAATTAGGATTGGAGGACAAGTTGTTAGCACTCGTTCTAATATTTTTTTGGGACTGGAGGACATTTTTGCACAAGAGTTTTTCAATAGAAATATAAATGTAATCCCAGCACGATTTGAGAAACACATTAATTGTGAGCTATACAGCAGATGGAGGCTTTAAAACTGTATTATTTTGCTTGATTTATTGATGGCTTCTTCAGAATTTTTTAATTGCCATTTTCTTCTGAAAACCTTTAGTATCTATCACATTGATAGGTGTAAGATTGAACACTGCCAAGAGAAGAAGATATATATATCTATTTATCCCAAACCAGACATTTGAACTTCTTGATTCGTCTGTGTGTTGACATTTATTTTAGTCATGGTTTAATTTTTTTTTTTCTTTTTACACTTCCAGGAATGATCAGTGATTCAAAATATCTTTTCCTTTCCTTTCTGCAGGAAACCAGGGCAACGTAAGTGAGTTTTTCAGTTCTGGGCAGACAGTTTTGTAATCCGGAGCATTGAGATGCTGGTCAGGGAAAGGGACATTCTCCATCTCTTTCTTGTGGTATTGAAGTGTAAATTGAAACTGTGGCAACAGAGTCCAGTGTCAGTGATAAGAAATTGCAGGTGTGCGTAGTAGGGGATGGATTTGTGCTCGCAGACGGATCACAGGTGGATTAGACAAATAATTGGCAAAGGAACCTGGGAACCTGCACCAGGCCCTCACTGCAGTCAGCTGTACAGCTACCCTGTAATTCCAGGGAAGTTATTCCAGCCACTCTGATTTACAGGAACCACTGAGATTAGGAGAATTCAGAACTGACTACAAGGGCCTCAAAAGAGCTGCTGAAACGTGTGAGTCATGGTGGAGAGCATCCAAACAGGAGCTGTGGCACAGGATGACGACATGTCTCCTCTGGGGATGTTTTCATCTGAATTTTGCTCCATTTCCTTTGTTCCTTGGAGTGCTGTAGTGCGGGGTGAAGCACACTCCAAGCAGCAGCATGTGGAATAACTGCATGATTTTGCAATCTCTGTTAAAGCAGCTGCATCTGTAAGTCATTTCATGGAAGTTTTAGTGTTTCTTTTCCTTTTACCATATCACACTCAAAGCTCAATAAAGATAAACTTCAAATAATGTCAGTATATCAGGGAAGATTCAAAGCCCTGCAGCTGAGCCCCTATTCCTCAAAGTGCCATTTATGAGCTGAGCTGCTTTAATGCAGTGCTAGAAGTAAACCCAAACATTTGGCAGTGTCTGTATCGGCACCCTTGGGACAGATGATGGAGGAGTTATTTGCTCCAGCCTTTAATCAACTTTAGGTAAACAGCACGAGGTACCTGGAGCATCCATATTTCCTAATTGGCTGTGTTCAATTGTGCAGCCTGTCACAACCCAGCAGGGACTGAGGGGAGCTCCCACCTGGAGCTGTGATGGATCTGCTCTGGCAGCCCCACGAGCTGCAGCTCCTGCCAGAGAATGCAGACGTGGCCAGGAACCAGAGCCCTGCAGACATGGCCAGGTACAGACCCTGGGATGCCCTGCCCTGCAGACATGGCCAGGTCCAGACCCTGGGATGCCCTGCCCTGCACACTTGGGGCTGGTCCCAGAGCCCTGGGATGCACAGCCCTGCACACCTGGGGCTGCTCCTGAGCTGAGCTGTGCTGCTTGCTGCTTTAGCACTGCCAGCTCTGGTTATTTCACCTGTGCTGAGCTCCCTGGGCCAGTCAGTTCCTGTTACTCAAGCAGGGCTTCCCTGGGGCTCAGGGAGTTTGGTAAATCTGCTTCCTGCACTTGGCTGGTGGAGTGTTTGTGGCCACCTCTGCAGAGATCTTGGGTGAGCTGTGAGGTGAGGCAAAGGGGAGGTGAATCTCACTGTGGGGTCGTGTCCAAAATCATACAGAGGTGGCAGGACGGGGGAAAGGCACAAGAGAGGAGTGATGGTGAGAAATGGCTTTGCTTTTTAGGGCATTTGAATTTATCTGCTTCTCTTGGAGTCTGTGCCGAGCTTGGTAGCCCCAGAGTGAGCCCAGGCCCTGTGTCCATGTGCCAAGCCAGGCTCAGGGTCAGGGCCAGGGGCTTGGAGCAGCCTGGGGTTGTGGGAGGGGAGGGGTCCCTGCCCATGGCAGGGGACAGGGGATGATGTTCAATGTCCCTCCCAGCTCAAACCCTTCTCTCCTTGCATGTTTGCTCTCCCAGCCCTCACCTCTGGCTCTTCCTGCCAGGGATCACTTCTGATGCTCTCCTGCTGTCCTGATTTTATCCTTGGTGTGTGTGTGTGAGCCCTGGGGCTGTGCTGTGGCAGAGCTCAGTAACTCCAGGGGCTCCAGAGTCAGCTTCCTGAAATCCAGGGAGCCTTTCCCAGCTCTGGCACCTGTGGCAGCACACACACAGCCCCTTAAGAGCAGCATTGTGCACAATATTCTGCATTTTCAGCAAGTTGGGACACCCTTTGTTAGGATTCAGACTTTATGCACTGATTACTGCTCCTCTGCTACAGCTTAACTTCTCCTGCATGGCTTAACTTTAAACCCAAGTGAAAGGAAATCCAATAAAGATAAATGAGATGCCTTTAAAGGATCCAAAAGGAAATTCAGTAGTGTCAGCAATGAACGTGAAGATACAGTGGCTTGAGGAACTTGAGGATGATGGGTTCTTTATGAGGTTACAGCTGTTCACAAAGGCTTGGAAGTATTTAGGATAATTAATTGCTTTAGGAGCAACACTTCTTCAAATTCTCATGGCTGTGAGTCTCTGAGTTCCTGTCTAACCCCAGAGCTGGGTGCATAATGTAGGAGCTGGAAGCTGATGCCAAGCAGAGTGCAGTGAGCACTGACAAAACCAGCTCAGCTTCCTGTGGAATTCCTCATGGACAAAGTGTTTAATATGCTTTTTGAACAACAAAATCTGTTTCTTTTCCATGTCTCCTGGTGCCAGTGGTGAGCAGGGGTTTCTGCTGTTCCCCAGACAGGTGAGTCACGGAGCTGTTTATTCACTTACCTCAGAGACAGGCGAGTCCCTGAGCTGTTTATTCAAAATGGGTCCCCAGGGGTGGCATGAGCAGCTGTGCCCAGGAATGGTCACCTTCAGATGTGTTCCTGGATTTTAAAGGAATTCATTCCTTCCAGAGCTTGGGTTGTCACCGTTGGGTTCAGTTTGACTGTTTAGGGTCCATGGCACTAAGAGTGTCTGTGGGTACAGAACCAGAGAGGTGCCCAAATCCCCTGGGTGTTAGCTCTCCTGAGCTGTAAGGGCCAGCTCAGGGGTGTTTGGCTCTTTCCTGATGGCTCTGAGGACAAGCAGTCCCTACCCATGAGGGGCCTGCCCAGAGCAGGGTTTTGGTTCCAGCAGCCCCTGCCCATGAGAGGCCCCTCAGAGCAGGGTTTTGGTTCCAGCAGCCCGTGCCCATGAGAGGCCCCTCAGAGCAGGGTTTTGGTTCCAGCAGCCCCTGCCCATGAGAGGCCCCTCAGAGCAGGGTTTTGGTTCCAGCAGCCCCTGCCCATGAGAGGCCCCTCAGACCAGGGTTTTGGTTCCAGCAGCCCCTGCCCATGAGAGGCCCCTCAGACCAGGGTTTTGGTTCCAGCGGCCCCTGCCCCTGAGAGGCCGCTCAGAGCAGGGGTTTGGTTCCAGCCGCCCCTGCC
>JAXCLO010000030.1:698290-756309 GCA_035583995.1 Arremon aurantiirostris
AGGGTTTTGGTTCCACCAGCCCCTGCCCATGAGAGGCCCCTCAGAGCAGGGTTTGGTTCCAGCAGCCCCTGCTCAGAGCAGGGTTTTAGTTCCAGCAGCCCCTGCCCATGAGAGGCCTGCTCAGGAGGGTTTTGGTTCCACCAGCCCCTGCCCATGAGAGGCCCCTCAGAGCAGGGTTTTGGTTCCACCAGCCCCTGCCCATGAGAGGCCTGCCCAGAGCAGGGTTTTGGTTTCAGCAGCCCCTGCCCATGAGAGGCCTGCCCAGAGGACTGTTTTGGTTTCAGGTGCAGCCTGTGGGGTGTTGGAGGGAGTCCCACACTGAGGATGTCCCAGTTCCCCTCCTGTGGCAGCAGCTGCTCCCTGCAGTATTTGAGTTCTGTGCCCAAAGCCCCAGGAATGCCCCAAATGCTGGGGCTCCTTTCCTCAGCAGCCTGCTCTGCTGTCTCTGGTTAATGAGATCTGTGCTGGAGCTGTCATCCCCGATTACAGTTTCCCTGTTTATGCTGTTCTTCCCAGTGGTCACCAGCGCAAATGGCTCTGGGAATCTTAATGTGTTTCCTTTTCTTCTAATGCAGAAATGCCTGCAAACCAATCAAAACAACCATCCTACTCTGATTGTGTATTTTATTTCTGCTGAAAGGTTCAAATGTAATGAAAATAAAATGTTCAATGAGCAAACACAGATTTTCCAGAAGAAACAGGCACATTTAACTTGTTTTGAAAGATGGATGAACGCTATTAGTTTTGATATATTCTATATATATCTTCTCACTTGACAATTGTTATTTAAAGATTTAGTTCTGGGTTATTGCTGCACTTATGTTGTAGAGTCGTTTTACACCAACGCACGGATCAGTAACTTAATTATAAATAAGTGGGTTTAAGCCAAGTGTAATGAACAGAGTTTTCTTAGCCAGAGTGGGCCTGGCTCAGCTGTGGGAGTGAACTGGTGCCATTGGGGTGCCCCAGTCCCACAGTGCCCCAGAGGGTCCTGGGGTCCATGGGCTGTGCTGGGCACCGGACACCCTGGAGACCCCAAAATCAGCAAAGCTTGGTGAGCTTGGTGTAATATGGGGGTGTAGGGCTGCTGTGCACAGCAATTCCAGGATGTCTGCCCCATGAGAGACAAAAGGGATGCTGGGACCAAATATTGCAGGGGTTTTTATTTTTACACTTTGTTCTTTAGCAGACAGAGTGCTGGGTATTGTTCAGCCTGAGCCCCTCAATGCATACCATTGTCAATATTAATTTAAAATCCTTTCAAAATGCCTATTTAAATATTTAATTGTGAGGTGCTTTTTTTGCTTCATCTCTCTCATGTACATTGCTCTTTATCTCAGCAAATGAAGCACTTGAGGCTTTGACAGGGAGGGAAGGAAAGTGATGAAAACGTGAGAGGCAGGAGCAGCAGATTGCCCAAGTCTGGGAGGTTCCCTTTGGGGTTTTGGGGGATTTGTGCAGGATTTGGAGAGAAACGGGCTGTTTGTAACTCGGGATGGGAACCTGAGAGGCTGCGCTGCTGTCTGGGGACTGCAGCGGCTGCGAGTGCGCCAGCAGAGGGGGAAGGAGAGGAGTTGTTCTCTGTAATCCCCTGGAGAGAGCCATCCCGGGCTGTGCAGGGTGCCAGGTACCCATCCCGGGCTGTGCAGGGTGCCCAGTGCCCATCCCTGGGTGCAGAGGGTGCCCCGTGCCCATCCCGGGCTGGAGACGGTGCCCAGTGCCCATCCCTGGGTGCAGAGGGTCAAAGTCAGCAGGAATTCCATTTTTCCATCCCTGCACTCTGGATGGAGCCCGGCTGGGGAGGTGATGGCAGGAGCTGGGTTTGGAGTTGGTAAGTGCAGTTCTCACTGGCACTGAATTCATGGGGTTAAACTGAGTTTGGAGTAAAACAGATGAAGTTTGGCACTTCAATAATAGAGTTTGGGGCAGGATCTGGAAAAAGAGATACCTTAATAATTGTGGCAGAAGTGGGGAACACCCAGCTGCAGACCCCATGGCCCCAGAGCAGCTCTTCTCACCAAAAAATGAGGTTTCAGGTGTAGGTGATGCCCTGAGCTCAGCTGATCTGAGGGCAGTGCACAGCCAGGGCACAGCCAGGGCACAGCCAGGGCACAGCCAGGGCACAACCAGGGCACACCTGGGGCAGAGTCAGGGCACAGCTGGGCACAGCCAGGGTACACCTGGGGCACACCAACCCTCCTTGCTCAGAGCACTCCTCCTTCCCCTGCCTGATGCCCAGCTCTCCTTCCTCTGCCAGCGAGGGAGAGGGGCAGATGACACCTGGCAATCCATGAAACACATGGAAAATGGGATTTTGCTCAGAAGGGTGAAGGGGAGAACTCTTAAAGCACGTTCCATCCCGAGTGCTGACATTTGCAGCAGGGAGCTCCTGGCCCTGCTGCTCTGGAGGCCCTCTCTCCCTGAATGCTGCCATGTGTTCTGTAGCAGGGGCAGGGTGACAGTTCACTGACCCGAGGATGAAGGGGGGAAAGGCATCTCATGTGGAATGAAACGATTTATTTGATTGAAACACTGAAGCTGCGAGATTTCTTTGTGTGTTTGGCAGGAAGCAAGTGCTGCCTCAGCCAGGGGGCCCAGCAGGACCAGCCCTGTCCAGCAGGACGTCTGTCTGTCTGTCTGTCTGTCTGTCTGTCCCTGTGGGGACACCCAGCCCCACACGTGGGGACCTCATCCTCTTCTGCTCTGGTGAGGCTCCTGCCACATCCTGGACTGCGCCCCAGTAAATCAACAGCAAGGTTTGGCTTTCCTGGGGGAAAACAGGGCAGGCTGGGCTGGGAATGGGGCTGGGAATGGGGCACGGGCTGGGCTGCACTGAGCTGCCTCCCTCCATCTCATGTCTTCCTGAAAGCACTTCAGGCCAGTAATTGGGATTAAAAACATTCTATGGGCTCATGGAATAACCCGGGTTGGGAGGGACCCACCAGGATCCCCCATCCCAGCCCTGGCCCTGCCCAGACACCCCAAATCCCACCCTGGGCATCCCTGGCAGCTCCTGGAGCTCTGGGGCTGTGCCCATTCCTGGGGAGCCTGGGCAGTGCCAGCACCCTCTGGGGATGAACCCTTCCCAAAATCCAGCCTGACCAAAGTGTCATTGGCAGCAGCTGGCAGAGGGCTGGAGCATCCCGAGGGTGGTTCCAATTCCTCCAGACCTGCACTTCATTTAAAATCTGGCAGGTGCTGTGAGAAATGTCCCAGTACAGAAATGGGGAAGAGAGAAGGAAGCTTCCAGTGTGACCTCCATCCCTTGCTGGCAGTAAGAACATCCCTCATTTGTGTCTTTTAAATCATCTTAGGTTAAGCTTAGAAGTGCTTAGATTTATTTTTATGGATTTCACTTTTAAATACTTTCACTTGGAAAAATTACTTTTAAATTATCATTATTTCCTGTGAAATTTGCCTTCTTCATCTGTCCCATGGTTTAAAAGTCAACTGCTTACTCAAGAGAAAACCACTTTGATGTCATGGAAGTAATGAACACTATAAAGAGACTTTTGAAAACTTTCAGTTTTGTTCTCAAAATGGCTGATAATGTCATTTATTCTTCTTCATCCCTTTTTCACTGCTACTGAAAGTACAAAAAGAAAGAAAAGGGAAAGCAAACAATACCCTGGGAATAATAACGGAAATGTTTTTATGGGAATTAATCTATCTCTTTTCTAAAAATGGGTGAGAAGAGCAGAAATAATTCCATGAAGCCGATAGGAGAAACCCCAAGTGTCTGTGGTTGTCCTGTCCCTGAGCTGTCAGCACTTGGCAAGGGGTGGAGGTGGCCCCATGTGGGATGGAAATGGACAAGTGACAGGAGTGTCTGACACAAGGAATGCTGAGAGGGGTGATTGGGGTCAGATATGGGGAGAACTGAGCGTGGGCAGCCCTGGCACCGGTGCCCAGAGCGGCTGGGGCTGCCCCTGGATCCTTGGAAGGGTCCAGGAATGGACACTGGGGCATGGAGCACCTGGTCTGAGGATGGATCCCAGGGCTGGATCCCAGGTGGGGGATCCCAGGGCTGGATCCCAGGTGATGGATCCCAGTGCTGGATCCCAGGTGATGGATCCCAGGTGATGGATCCCAGGGCTGGATCCCAGTGCTGGATCCCAGGTGGGGGATCCCAGGGCTGGATCCCAGGTCGGGGCTGTCCCCGGGCCCAGGGGTTTCAGGGGGATGTGGGGTGCCCCTGCAGCCCCCAGCACATCCAGCACGGGATGGTTCCATGGGGACAGGAGCTGCTGTGGGATCTGGCAGGGCACTGGTGCCACAAGGACAGGAGCTGCTGTTGGATCTGGCACAGGGACAGGAGCTGTGCCCAGCACAGGCTCCAGCTCAGGCTTTTTTCAGAGCAGGAGCCCCCAGAGGCTGTTCCCAGTGGGGTGTAATGGAGGGGACAGGAGAACACAGATGCAGCCAAGATGGTTTTTGCCTTTTTTAGAAAATCCCTGTGATGGCCAAGCCCAGGGAAGTGAAGATGGCCAAGCCTGGGGAGGTGAAGATGGGCAGCATTAATTCTGTGTTTCACAGCTGGGGAAAAAGGAGCAAACGCAGAGCGTGACTCCCGAGGCTGCAGCAGCTTCCCTGCCTTCCTCCATCTGGTTCTGAAGCAGGAATTGTCTGTCTGTGTGTGACTGCAGCTCTGGCTGCCTGTGCCCAGACTGCCAATGCCCAGAGAATGAAATCACAGCTGCTGTGCAGCACGGCTGGGGAGGAGGCTGCTCCCCCTGCATCCCCGCAGGCAGGCAGGCTCCTGGCATGGGATCCATCTGAGCTCTGGGTGGATGGATGGGCACTGAGTGCTGCCCTGCATGCCCAGCTGTACCTGCAGCCTTTCTCTGTGCTCTGTCCCTCTCCTGCACGCCTGGTGGAGCACTGCACTCTGCACAGAAATCCATCCCTCCTCCTCCTCTGTGCTCCATCCTGCTCTGGCTGTGCCAAATGATGATGGCTCACTGCACACCTGCCACACAGAATGGGGCTTTATTTACTTGTTTGTGTTTGAATTCCAGAGCGGATGACAGAGGATAAATCGAGGGAGAAATTGATACATTAGAGAATAAATTAGACATTAGAATCTGGAAGTAAATGAATAATAAATTAGCAAATAAGTCAGGCGTTCAGGCATCAGCAGTGCTCTATCATCTGTGTGTGAGAAGCCATGCAATGAATGTTGTTGGGCTCCTTTGTTTCTGTAACAGGCCAGAGGAAAAAGCCACCTTTGCAAACACTAAATCCTGTCGCACCTTTGCACATGATTTAAAGATCTGAAAGTGAAAGAATCCTTGATTTTCAGTAAAGAGAGGGAAAATTGATAACACTCATGAACCTAATTTGAGTTACAAACTGGGCTCTGGCAGAGCTTTCCTTGGGTTTGGTTTGGCCACTCCATCTTTACCTGCCAGCAGAACATCTTCAAAAGAGAATCTCCCCGAACAAACAGCACTTACTCATCTAATTGCTCACCAAGGACACCCCACTAGCAGGATTTATAGAGCCTCTCCACACATGAGTTATTTTGAGGTCCTTCCAGACTGTCCCAGAGTTAATTCATCAGCAGCTGCATCATTTGTGCCAAACTTTGTTCACTGCTGACTCCGATCTCTGGGCTGGCTCTGCACTTCCCTGGGTGTTTGTAGAAGCACTGACACACCAGGGTCACTGCAGGGACTCATTATGGCACAGCCCACCCTGCCAGGGCTCCCAGCTGGGATGTGGAGAGCTCTCCCACCCCAGCTCTTCTCTGGCTGGCTCTAAAGGGGCTCAAGTCAACTGCAGTGCCCAGACTTTGACTGGACTTTTGGTTTTTTTCATGTCATTGACATATTTTGTTTTAAACCTTTTTCTAGATGCTGCTAAAGAGCCCAAACCTCCCTGGGCATTGTTACGGGCCAGAGCCAGCTCCAGCACAGATCACAACCAGCTCCAGCATGGGTCAGAACCAGCTCCAGCATGGGTGAGGATCAGAACCAGATCCAGCATGGATTAGAACCAGCTCCATCATGGGTCACAACCAGCTCCAGCATGGGTCAGGATCAGAACCAGATCCAGCATGGATTAGAACCAGCTCCATCATGGGTCAGAACCAGCTCCAGCATGGGTCAGAACCAGCCACACCTAGCTGGCCCCAGCCCAGGTGGGCAGCCCAGTAATGGTGACAGTGCCAGAGGTGAGGGTGGCACTGAGGAGTGACAGTGCCAGAGGTGAGGGTGCCAGTGGCCAGTGAGGAGTGGCACCTCCCAGGAGTGCCCCCTGCGCTGGGGGTGTTTGGGGCATCCCCTCCTGGCTCTGGTGCTCAGTGTGGGGCCACCAAACCCCAGATCACCCCAGCCAGGACAAGTTTCCCACACAAAATCTTGGCAGAATCTCTTTGTTTAAATGTATTTGTGTGTGTTTGCATTTGTGAGAGCAAACAAGCCCCATGAAGTCTTTGCTTAGGTTATGAATTATTTGCTTATTTGCTTATTTTGTTCCATGTTTGTGCAGCTGCTGATTTTTCGTGGCTGTGGCTGTGGCTCAGCCCAGGCTGCCTCATAGCAGTGAGTAATTAGGGTGGTAAATGTAATTAAAGGAGTCAATATTGCTCTTTGTGGTGGTGTGGCTGTGCCATGCTCACAGGGAGGGAGGGAGAGCAGGGGGGACCCCAGGCCAGGCTGCTGGGATGTGTGATGGCTTTGGCTGTGAGGAGCACCCAGGAACTGTCCTTGATCAATAACCTGGGGGATTCCTGCTCTGCAAACTGAGCCAAATTCAGATTAGGGATGAAAAGGCACATCTCAAGGGAATTGTTTGTGTGGTTGTCTCAGCATTTCCTTTGGACACAGCTGCTTTTCCCAGATTGGGTGCAGTGGTGGAGCAGGTATAACAGAGACCCAGAGCAAAGTTGAATCAAATTCACAAGCAAGGGAAAAAAAAGCCACAAAGCCACCTTTAAAGTGTAACCACAAAAGGCCTTCAGGCTGTAATGGAGAGCAGTAATAACCCAGTGACAGCATGAGCAGAGTGAAACCACAGCAGAAAGGAAGAGCAGCAGGACACAAAAAGCCATGAGAGGGGGACTGCAATCACTGCCTGCTGTCTGTGGCTGAGCTTGTTTTCCTGCAGCCCCATTAAATCATGTTTGTGCTGGATCATCAGAAGGAAAAAGGCACCGTAAAGGTTTATGAGGTGAGCCTTGGAGGGGATGAGTGTTTGTGGGAAGCTGCTGTGGGCTCCTGGGCCATTCAGGAGAGGTGGCAGTGCCAGGCTGAGCTGCTGAACTGCTGGGTGGGTGGCACTGAGGGACAGTGCCAGGACAGCGGCAGGGTGGCTGGCAGTGCCAGGCTGTGCAGGAGAGCAGGGCTGGCAAACCCACTGTCACAAACACCTGAGAGCTCCATCCCCCAGAGAGCAGCTTCTGTCTCAGGGCTCCCTTTACTGCCCAGCTCAGCTCCTGGGGAGCACTTACAGATCCCTGCAAGGTCCCAGCAGTGTAATTGGGAATCATTGCTCAACAGAACCAAAATTGCTGAACACAGCCGTGCCCTGAGCTGCACCTCCAGGTGGGCACTGCCCTTTAAACCCCCATGAGCAATCCCCCTGATAAAATCCATCCCCAGCTGCCCAGTCCCTCGGGGCTGGCAGCAGCTGAGGGTGCAGCAATGGAAGGTTTGGCTGCCCTGTGCAGGGATGCACTGCAGAGCTGCCCCCTCCTCCTCCCAGCACAGGCTGGGGTGGGGATGCTGCTCAGGGCCCTTCCTGCACCCCTGGGAACAGATCAGAGTCAAACACACAGGGCTGTGCTGCCAGGAGCAAAGGGGAGGCTTCACATTGTTCTGCCTGACTGTCCTGTGCAGGGGCTCCAACCTGGGCTCCCTTTCCTGGGCTCCCCATTCCCACATCAACCCCAGAGCTGTTCCCTTTTTTTGGGTCCCCCTTGCCACATGAACCCCCCGATCTGTCCCCCCTGGACCCCCACACCCCCAGCAGTCCATGGGACACCAGCAGCAGGGAATGGGCCCCTCTCTGTTCCTGTGAGGTGCAGCAGGTGCCTTTAACCAGCCCAGGGCTGCCAGTCACTGTTTATTCTCTGAGAATCAGAACTGACCAGGTTTTGGACACAAAGGCAGATCCCCATATAGTCAGCCTTCTGGAAGGATGCCAGCAAAAACAACAACAACAACAAGAAAAAACCAAACAAAACAAAAAACCAAACCAAAACAAAAAAAACCACCAAAAAACCCCACAAAAAAAAAAAAAAAGAAAAAATTTAAAAAAATTGGAATTTCTTGCACAGCTGCAAAGACTGGGTGCTTGATTTACCAGTGCAAACAAGAGGAGCCTGCCAAGCTGCCAACACAGTTGTCTAATTTGTTGACATGGAGATCACAAGCAAGATTTTATTTAGTCCAGTGCATCTGCATTTGTTTGCTGCTGCTCAGGTCTGTGATCCAGCCCCTCCTGGGTGGGGAAAGCTGCTCTGGGTCCTTCCCCAGCAAGGGCAGGGGGCATTTAAACCTCTGAGCCTCCCTGGTGGCAGGGTCTGAGCTCCCAGGGGGGTTTGCTATGGGGCTGGGGCAGGTGGGGGGACAGGGATGGGTCCCTGCAGTGTTGGGTGGGTGACATCCAGCTGGGTCCCTGCAGGTGGGTGACATCCAGCCGGGTCTCTGCACTGTTGAGATCCTTCCCAAGGAACCTGGGTGCCAGCTGGGGTCCCACTGCAGCCAGGGCACCCTGGGATGGGGCTCTTGCTTTGGCTGCCTTGGCCGTGCTCACACCCAGCAGAACTCTCCCAAAATCCCCGAGGGTGTTTTGCCCAGACAGACAGGGAGATCAATTCCTTGACCAGGACCATCTCCCTCTCCCTTTCAGACTTAATTGAATTTTCCTTCTTTCCCCCTTCCATGTTCTCCAATGCCCCCCCAGCAGGGACAGTGCACTGTGCAAACCCTGGTGCTGAAAGCCCCCAGAGCCCCAGGCTGCTGTGAGAAGCCCCCAGACCCCCAGGCTGCTGTGAGAAGCCCCCAGAGCCCCAGGCTGCTGTGAGGAGCCCCCAGAGCCCCAGGCTGCTGTGCCACCTCTGAGCACTGCTCTGCCATAGAAATGGGAGATGCAGCAGGGCAGGGGTCACTCAGGCTCTTACCTACTGCCAATGCAAGTTTACCTTGAAGAATCGATTTCCCCTGCTCAGGAAATCATTCTGTGAATGCCCAGGTGACAAAGGGACTGCACGGGGTCATTCTGGCTCAGGAAAAATTCTATTTGGCATGAAAACACCGTGACCCCAAATGCTTTCTCCTGACCTCTGAATAATTCTGGTCTCTCAGCGCTGTATTAATACATTTAAATAACTCCAACCTTTCAAAAGGTGGGATGATACTGTTTGGAATTCTCTAAAAATTGGTAAATAACTCTTTTACTCTAATGACAGCTGGGAAAAATAATTCTTTCAAAAACTCTAATATTTTTGAAAAAGCCATGTGCCCCCTCAGCTCTATAAATGCACAAACAACTGAAGCCCAGAAAAAGCTTTTCCTTTTTGGATGTCCTGACAAAATCCACCCTGTTTGGGACAGAAGCATCTTGGGATGAACCATCTGAGCCTGGGGTCGGATGGCCTCATCCTGGGCTGGCTCAGACTCTGCAGCTGCTGCATTTCTGTGTCCCTGCAGCCCTGGGGGTCACACACACCCCGTGGGGTGTCCCCAGGTGTCCCATGGTGGGCACAGAGTGGTGTCCCAGCTCTGCTCCCTGGGGCAGGGTTCTGGCCTGACTCCATCCCAGCTCTGCTGAGCTTTGGCTGAGCAATTTCCCCTGAGTCCCCTGTTCCTCCTGGGCTGGCCTGTGCTGGCTCAGAGCTCTGAAATCCATTTGTTCCAGTGATGCCAGGCTGGACCTTGGTGCCTTCCCAAACATCTATTAAAGCAGAACCACGGCCTTTCTTCCTCGGAAAACTTCCATTTGCTCTCTGGCTGGAATGGTGGTGGCAGAGCAGAGTGTTTAGGATCTCCAAATTCCCTGCCACAAAGCAGGAATTAGCTAATCAGAGGGACAGACAGGCTAATTACAGCAGAGAGAGCGCTTCTATTTACTCCCAAGGATCTTGTTAATCAGCAATAATGGAAAAGGAAACAGCAAAAAATTACAAGGCAGTTAAGTGAGTTTGGGGTAAAATATATGTTCTTAAATTAACCTAAGTGCCTTTGAATCACAAGAATGTAATTTAATTAATCCATTAACAATATGAAACTTGAATCCTCCTTCCCCCTGTATTTTCAGTAGTGGACGTAGTGGTGTGTGTGGTGTGGGGAGGAGCTGGTGGTGCTGCCTGCTCTAAGGTGGGACAATATTGACCCAAAGATTTCATTTTGGGGTCCCTTTTGCTGCCCCAGTAGAGAAAAGCTGGGGCAGAGGTGCTGGGCAGTTTGCAGAGGAGGCAGATGCAGGGGTCACAGTGTGAGCCCTGGGCTGAGGAGTTTGGTGGGACAGGAGCAGGAGCAGAAGGAGCCCAGCAGAGATGAGTGATGGAGCTGCTGGTTCCCTGTGCCTGCAGCACAGGAACATTACACCAACAGCAGTAAAATAACAGCGATTCCATGTTGGCCATTATCTGATCTCCCTGATGTGCAAACACCCCTTTGGGATCAGGGCTCATCACTGGGATAGGATGGAGAGCAATAGGATCTGGTCTGCATTTGGAGTTTGTTCATGAGCACATTCAGTCTCCTGATTGGAAAGAAACTCCCTTAAAAAAATCAAACTTTGGTCCCTCGAGTCACATAGAGACAGGCACTAACAAGCATCTTGTGAGCTCAAAATTGAGTTTTACAGCATTTCAGCAGAGCAGTCCTGGAAAATTAAGGTGAGGTGTGGAGACAGGAGTTTGTGTATCTGTGTTTGATGGGTACATGCTGTGTGCAGCTGTGCTTTCTGTGTGTACACTGTGCCTACACCTGTGCTGACCAAATCCCCCTGAATTATTTCACCCTGCAGGTAAATAAACTTTGGCTGCAGCACACAGGACAGAGAAGAGCCCAAGGAGCAGCTGGTGCCTTTTGCAGCCTCCCCTCCTCAGCCACACTGAGCTCTTCAGAAAATGATCCTTCAAATATTGATGGTTTCAGTTTCCCTCACTCCTGGTGCTGTGTTTGGAGTGTGCTCTGATGGAATCTGTGGGGAGCCCATTCCCATGGGCTGTTTGGAACAACACCTTGGATGGGGATAGAAAGGAGGAGGAACAGGAGGATGCTGATGGGAACACAAACTGTTCCTGCCAGGATGGACTTCTCAGTCACCTCCTTGTGTCCTGTGCAAGCCCAGGTGTCCCCATGGGGAAAGTCCTGTTGCTTCCCAGGAGCCAGGGACATGTCCCCTTGGCACTGCCATCCTGGGACCTGGGGGGCTCTGTCTGCAAGGGACAGTGAGCCGAGATCCTGGGGACACGGGCAGTGACAGGGGCAATGTCCCTGCCCAGGGCACACAGGCAGTGACAGGACAATGTCCCTGCCCAGGTCAGTGACAGGACAATGTCCCTGCCCAGGGGACACAGGCAGTGACAGGACAATGTCCCCTTGCTGGGAGGAGCAGGCAGGACTGGCACAGAACACAAGGCTCTGGGTTCCTCAGGGCTCACACAGCCGGGTCTTACTCTCCTCCCTGCTCATCCCTTTATTGCTCAGGGCTCACACATTGCTCACTCTGGAGCTCTCTCATCCAGCTCTGACTGGGTTTTTAATTTCCTTTGTGACCAAGCAATCCAGCCCAGCCTGGGCCGGAGGCTGAGAGAGCTGCTACAATGAAGCTGTTCTGTTGTTCTGGAAAAAGGCTGACAGCTTCTCAAGGGCTGTTGACATTTTTTGTATCAAGAATTGTACACAGCAGCAGCATTCACGGGCCCTGAGCAGGGGATTCCTCTTTTTCTCCTGCCTGGCTCTGCTGTGTTCCTACATGGGCACTGCTGGTTCAGAGAGTCCCAGAACTCATTTTGGCTGATCTGAGCTGTAATGTTTTGTTTCACTCTGAAGTGGTTTTTTTTTTTCCGAAGATAGAAGAAAAGTTATGAAACTTGAAGTCCGTGTCAAATAGAAAAATTTTTTGATGTATTTTATCTCAATGCCACCATGGAAAGTGTTGAAGGATCCACTTCTAGCTGAATATTAATGAAGTAAATTATCTTGGAAATTTCCCCACTGTGTTCAGACTCCAGGAACTAACAGGCCTCATTAGATGCCTGTTGATTAGAAATGTTCAAGTAGGTTTTCTTTCTTTGAATTGCAGTTAAAATTAATTTGATAGAGTTACCCCTGGCCTGGAACGGGCTGTCACTGAAAGTGTGAGCAGGGAGGGGAGGGCAGGTCCCTGCCCTGGGCGGGACCCTGAGGGACCCCGAGGTCCCTTCCAGCCCAAACCTCTCTGGGGTTGTGCTGAGTTTCTGTCTTTGCTCAGGCCTCAGCCAGGCTGTGCTCCTGCCCCTGCTGCAGCTCCCATCCCTCGTGTCTGCTCATCCTCTGTCAGCTCTGCAGCTCGTGCCTCTCTTGTGCCCTAACCCTGTGCTGTCCCTGGGGCCCTGTGCAGGCCAAGGCTCCCTCACGCACAGAGCCAGCAGTGTGAGTGCAGTGCCACCTGTGAGCCCAGCTGGCAGCAGAGCTCCCTGCAACAGCCCAGCACTGCCCATCAGTGCCCCCAGTGCCCTGCAGGAGCATTTGGGGCCTGGCAGCCCCCAGGGACTGCAGTTAGAGATGTGTTTCAGCACCAGCCCCTGTAGGGTTAACAGGCAGGACAAGGGATAACATGTATAACAGATTTTATCTCTCTGGGGGCTGAATCCAGGCAGATTAAACACTGCATTCCTTACAGTTATTTGTGTTCTCAGGACGTGTATTTGGGTCAGAAAGATCCTTAATGCTGTAATGGAAATGCATTACAGGCACAGAGAGCTTTGGCTGTCCCTGGCTCTGTTCCTCTGGGGGTGGTGCTGAGCCCTGGCTGTGCTGGGGCTGTCTCTGGGCTTGGGACCCAGGTGCTGTGTGTCCCCTCATGCCAGGGAGCTGGGCAGGGAGCTGGGCAGGGCCCTGCAGCCCCTGATCCTGCCCAGCCCGGGGAGGCAGGCAGGGAAAGCAGGGGCTGCATCCTGAGCCAGTCTGGACCCTGAGGGGCAAATCCTGCTCTCCCTGCAGGGAGGAGCTGGCTGGGCTGGCAGCCCTGCCAACGGCACGTTCCAGCCCTGGGGACATCACTGCTGGCACTGCCTCCCATCCCACCTGGAGCAGGAGGCTCTGCCAGGGGCAGGAGGTGCTGGGGACCCTTCCCTGGAGCTGGGCTGGCACCTCAGGCCCCAGCTGGCTTTGGCTCCTCCAGCCCAGGGAAGCAATTCCCACTCAGGAAGTGCCAACTCCATGCAGCTGCCTGGGATTCCAGAGCTTAGCATGGATAACTTCAAGGGATGCCCTGTGTGTGGGGTGCACTAAATGGGAACAAAAACTCAGCAATGTTCAATCCAAGATCCTGACACTGTCCCTGCAGCCCTGGCAGGTGGCCATGGCCGGCAGGTGCTTGCCTGACCCCATGTTCTCCTGGAGAACGCTGCTCAGAGGAGAAGAACAGCTTTTCCTGCAGTCCAGGGGAGCAGCAGGCTCAGTCTGTGCCATTTGTCACAGGCTCAGATGGTTCACTGTGCTCAGTGATTTATTCCTCCCTCCCCTCCCCTGCACTCCCTCCCAGCCTCCCAAACGGCTCAATTAGATAATTGCCCTGATTGAGACATCAAGGAGCTCTCAGCTGTCTGAGGCCCTGCCTGGGCACCAGGATTCCTGGGAGGAGAGGAGAGCTCCTGCAGGCACAGCTTACACAGCCCTGCTTTGGGTGAGCATCCAGGGGAGCTGCAGGGCTGCTGTGCCTGGCAGCTGCCAGCCTGGCTGCTGGGCTCTGTGTGCTGCCTGCCCAGCAAGGAGCCCCTGGTGTGGCAGTTCGACAGTGACCAGGGAACCCCTGGTGTGGCAGGGCAGTGGTGACCAGGGAACCCCTGGTTTGTCATCTTAGTGTTGACCAAGGAACCTCCAGTGTGGCAGCCCAGCAGTGACCAAGGAACCCCTGGTGTGGCATTTCAGCAGTGACCAAGGAACTCCAGGTTGGCAGCTCAACAGTGACCAAGGAACTCCAGGTTGGCAGCTCAACAGTGACCAAGGAAGCCCTGGCTGGCAGGTCAGTGGTGACCAGGGAAGCCCTGGTGTGGCAGGCAGGTCAGTGAGTCCCTCCTCCCCATCCTCCCAAACCCCTGACATTCATTGATCCTGTGCAGGCCCAGCTGTCACTGCACAAACCCACGGCATTTATTAATCTGCCATGGAAAGATTTCCTGCCACTTCTCACCACAATCAACCCCACACCATGAGCAGTGATATCCCCTGCTGTGCCAAAGGAGGGGAGAGCCCCTCAGGCTGCCTGGGGATGCCTGTCCCTGCGTCCCTGTGGGGATGGGGCTGTGCCAGCCAGGGAGGGCACAGACCCTGCAGCTGTGCCAAGGAGAGCCCCTCACCAGCCAGCCCCAGGCCTTGGGCAGTCCAGCTCCCTCACTGCCTGTTGGCACCTGGGCATTGGGCTAAAATGGAAATGAATGACCCACACTCACCTGGCCTTTGCTGAGCAGGTGGGATGTGGGACCAGGGCTGTCAGGGGCTGCACTTTGCTCCAAACTCCAGCAAAATGACAGGGGTGATTTCTTATTTTCATTTATTTAATAAATAACTCCAGCCATAGAAGCATTTGCCTGACTCGGTGTACCAGCATGAATTAGAACATTCAATTACACCACTGGGGGAAGTTTAAATATTTACTTATTCTTGAGGGGATTATAAATTAACCCTAAGGACCTCCATAAACCTTTGCCAAGACATTGACAAAAATCTTGAATCCAGACCTTAATTAATCTGGGGAGAACTGCACAGAGGCCCCAGAGCTGCTGGGTGGGAGAGCCCCAAGGGCCCTGCAGGAGCAGGCACACCCCGCTGCAATAACTCACATTTACTGAGAGCGAGTGGGGATGATTAAACCCTCTGTACCTGGCACATTTCATGGTGTGCAGGGCAGCTCTGGCTGCTGCCCCTGAGCAGTTGGGGATGGGCAGCCTGGCCCGTGGGGCTGTGCCGTGGTACCAGGGCCAGGGGATGCTCCAGCAGCAGCCAGGGCTGCTCTGCCTCAGTGGGAAGGGCTCCTGGGCAGGCTCATGGTCCCCCTGCTCATGATCCCCCTGAAGCTCCTTCCCTCTCCCAAGGGAAACCAGGAATTGAAACTTGCTTGTCCAGTATGTTCACTGCTGTTCTCTGAGGAATGAAACGGAGCTGTCAGGGGTGACCAATTAACGAGATGGGTTTGATGAGCACAGCAGTGCAGGTGCAGCCCCAGTGAGGAGGGTGGGATGGAGGGGGTTTGTGCTGGCCCTGGGAGGGTGCTGGTCCCCAAATCTGCTCCCTGGGATCCCTGCCCCTCCCAGGCAGGCACACTGCTCCAGGGCAGGAAAAGGGGAATTTGCTGGGACCCCATCTTGCCACCCTCCCAGCCCTGTATTCTGTGCTTCTCATGGGGTAATTGATGGTTTATTTCAGCAGAAAAGCAAAACTCTGCCTGAGAAAAGCCTGCCCTGCTTGGCCCTCACTGTGCCTTGCACTGCAGCTGCAATCCTGCTCGATTTATTTTCCTGAATTATGTGCCTCTGTCACGGGGCTGTTTGACAATCACCTGCCCTGTGCAGATGCTCCTGCTCTCCAGACACCCCTGAGCTCCTGAAAGGCTGCTCCCATCTCTGCAGGGCAGCAGAGCCTCTGCTGAAAGGGCTGCAAATTGGGCCAGGCTGGAGGAAGCAATTCCAGGGATGAAAGCAGGTACAGTAACTGCGCCTCAGTAACCTCAATAACCTGACTGTGGCAGCCTTTGGCGCCTGTGCAGCTCCTGGTGCCCGAGACACCCTCCCCTGTGCCACCTACACGTGGCAGGTGAAACTGTGGGGGAAAGAAAGGGCAAAATCCCTGGGGCTGGGAATGAGAAAGGGACTTCACATGGATTTCTTGGGGCTTTGCTGAGATCTGGCTGGGGCTGGAATGATCTCTAAGGTCCTTTCAAACCCAACCCTCTGCAGGAGTCATGGAATAAAAATTACTGTGTGTTCTACTAGCAGGGGTCATGATGCTGGGAGGAGCCTGCAGCAAAAACAAATCCCTGAATTGCTCCAGGCCAAGATTCCCCCTTCAGCCTGTCCTGAACCATCCTCCTCCTCCTCCTCCTCCTGTTCACACCTTCCTGCCAAGGTGGGCTCTGGACAGGGGCTGCAGGGGCTGCACACCTGACCCTGAGCCCCCCAGAGCATCTGCAGGGGAAAGGGGAGCCCCAAACCCCAAACGCTGCCCCAGGAATGGGTTTGTGGTCCCTCTGCACAAACCCAGCTGCCCTGCCAGGGGGGCAGAGGAGCCCCAAACCCCAAACGCTGCCCCAGGAAGGGGTTTGTGGTCACTGAACAAACCCAGCTGCCCTGCCAGGGGGGCAGAGGAGCCCCAAACCCCAAACGCTGCCCCAGGAATGGGTTTGTGGTCCCTCTGCACAAACCCAGCTGCCCTGCCCGTGCCAGGGCCACTCCCTGCTCCAGGGAGAGCTTTGCTGTGCTGGCAGCAAGCAGGAGTTTATTAATTGAGCAATTTCTCCTGACCTTGATGGAGACCATCACTAACAGCCAAATAAATAGATTAGTACCCTAATATTTCAAGGGCAGGCAATGAATTGCATTTCTGTGGCTGGAGCTGCTTTGCCGTGGCAGTGGCCGGAATGTTTTGCACGTTTTGGTTCCAATTTGCAGAGGGACATCCATCACACAGGGACAATGCTGCACCTCATTCACAGCAGCAAATGGCACCAATTAAAAACAACTCCATAAAAATTATACCGAATCTTCAATTACTTGGGGAGATGAGGAGCAGGACATTCTGTAATTGACTTGTTCATCTTCTCGTCCTCTGAGCACAGCCCTGGCCAGGGTAAGTGCCAGGCTGGAGTTTCACCCCTGGTTCCACTCTCTGAGCACTGTAAATCACACACTGTGGTTTCAGCTTTCAGGCTGGATGAAGGTTATTATCTGTATCTGTGGGAGAGTGGGAAGATGGAGCATTTTTTCCATCAGAAATGCAGTTTTCTTCCAGCTCTGCTGCTCCTGGTGTGCTGTGACACCTCCTGCTGACACCTCTCACAAAGCTCTGGATGGGTTATTAGAGTGGAGAGAAAAGCAGGGAATGGGAGTGAGCACTGGCCTGGCACTGCAGGGCTGGGAGCTGGGGCTGTGCTGCTCAGCACTCCTGGTCTGCAGGTACACACACAGAGCACACCTGTTCTGCGTGGTCTGCAGGTACACACACACACACACACACACACACACACACACACACAGACCTGTGATGCATTGGCTGCAGGTACACACACACACACACACACACACACCTGTGAGGCATGGTCTGCAGGTACACACACACACCTGCATGGTCTGTAGGTACACAGCACACAGACACCTGTTCTGCATGGTCTGCAGGTACACACACACCCCTCATGGTCTGCAGCTACATAAATACAGCACACCTGTTCTGCATGGTCTGCAGGTACACACACACACTCCTGTTCTGTGTAGTCTGTAGGTAATCGCGTGTTTCAATAAGGAGCAAAAATAAAATGCCATGAAATGATGGAAATTCCTGCCTTTGCAGATGCCTGCTTTGAAAATAAATAGAATGGAAAATAAATAGAATGGAAAATGAATAGAACGGAATCCTGAAGGTTGGAAAAGATCCTCAAGATCACCCAATCCAACCACCAACCTGGCACTGCCACCAAGCCATGTCCCCAAGCCCCACATCCTTTAATTGCCCTGGAAATCAGATGCTGCAGGACTCCCTGTGGTAAATTCATTTCTAGCCGTGGGATGAGCATCTCTGGTGCCACTAATTACCCGGGTTCAGGTCTAATGAGGGCCCTGCTGCACGTGCTCCTCATCCACAGCTGGACTCGTTGGGATGAACAATCAGCTGCTGCTGATAGAGCCAGGGTGTGCCTCGGGGAGGGGGCTCTGCAGGATGTCAGTGAGGGTGGGGAAGGCCTCTTAGTGCTGTCCCAGTTGTCAGGGGTAAGTGCTGCTAGCCTGGCTCTCAGGGGTCTCTCCTGTGCCCAGCTGTTTGTGTTTTACCAGCCACAGCTGGGCAGGAGCCTGGCTTTCCTAGGGCTGCTGAAATGCTTTGCTCCTGTGGGAGGGTTTTGCTGAACCTGCCTCTGTTTAGGGGAAAGATTTTCTCTTGTTGCAGACTGTCTGAAGGAAGCTCTGGAAAGCTCCTGCCCAGGTTTGGCTCTGCCACCCCTGGAACGCGTGTGCCCAGCTGGCTGCCAGCTCTGCTGGTTTGTTCCATCACTTCTGTTTTACCCCTCCCTGCCCTGTGAGAGATGTGAGGAACTTTAATTGCTGGGAGGTCACTGAGGGCCCTGAACACGTGTGGTGGTGTGTGGCTGCTGCCTGGGATGGGTGTACTTACACTGAGTGTATTCACATCTTCTTCTCCTGTCCCTAAACTGATGCCCCTTTGTTCGCTTCTGAGGCAACATTACAAACTTTGCATCAGAATGAAAAGCTGGCTGTCATGTTTGCTGTGCAGTAAGATGATGTAGTGAGGATGAGCCCTCAGTGTGATCCATGCCTCTGTCAGTGCTGTCACCACCAGGGCTCTCTCCTCTCAGTGCAGCCTGTGTGTTCTTCAGGCCACTCTATACACTTGCTGCCTTTGATCAATAATTTAGGGTAATCATTTTGTTCTGTAAAATTTCCCAAGCCCATATATATTGCATGAAATGCAGAATAGCCAATCTCAGGATGGATTTTTAAAAGCTTTTCATGCAAGGCTTAGGGTTTTTTTTTTTAACTCTGAGGAGGGGAAAGAAGTGGGCCTAGAGATGTGAATAAATCTGTTTGTTTGGGGCCTTTGATTCCTGAAGATTTATTTTCTTAATAGTGCTGGGCGGCACTATGGCTGTGTGCAGCCCCTCAGCACTCATGGAGCTGCTGTGTTCTGTTTGATTTTTTATTTCAGCCTCTGGGCCTCCATGCCCAGTGAGGGGAGAGCAGTGGGGCTGGCACATCCCTGCCTGGCAGGAGGGGAGCAGAGCTGCTGTGCCCTGCTGTGCTCCTGCCAGGGAGCTGCTGCAGGGCACAGAGCTGGAAATGAGGGGCTCTGCAAACTGGGGGGCCAGGGGCAGGGAGAATGGGCTGCTCCGGGGTGCCAGGGGCAGGGAGAATGGGCTGCTCTGGGTGCCAGGGGCAGAGCAGAATGTCTGAGCTCTGTCTGGTGATAGAGCGATGTCTGAGCTCTCTTTGGGGGCAGAGCAGAGTGTCTGAGCTCTTTGGAAAGGCAGGGGCAGAGTGTCTGAGCTCTGTTTGTGTGTCTGGAAAGGAGCAGGGATGGCAGAACCAGAGTCTGCCCCTGTCTGCAGCAGTGGAGACCTGGAGCACAGAGCTGGGTGGAAGGAGGAAAAATAATCACTTAGAGGTGGGAATCTCTGTGCTGAACACCAGGTGGAGGTGAAAAGGGAAGGAGAAGCACACAACTTTACGGGCTTTTTATTTTTTGGGAGTGGGGGAAGGCTGATTTATTGGCAGTGTTGACTAAGGTCGGGGAAAACAGATGAGGAGCTGGATCTGTGCTCTGAGCAGCCTCTGCAGTGGAGGCAGTCTGAGGCTCTGCTTTATTTATGTATTTGTTTATTTTAAAAAGGAAGAAAAAATACTATTAAGCAGCAGTGGAGAGAACATTCACGTGCTGCATCTATTTGTCTGTCTCCACAAATAATGAGGCGTAGGATTGGAATAGGTGGGGAGTGAAACCTGACTGGAGTCTGATGTGTGGGGATTCAGGTTTCACTTCCAAGGAGGAACATTTCAAATGGCTCAGGCAGTGTGAGCTGATGTGTTTTTCCCTCAGGAAATGGGATGCAAAATCATATTTATTGCTGCTGGTAGGGGATCTGAGGGTTTCTCAGAGCAAACATCTCCATCTCCAGAGGAAAGAGGTACCAGGGCATGAATTCCACGTGCCTGTGCCAGGGGAGAGGGAGCCCCAAAACCTCTGGCTGTGGGGCTGTTTGGAGAGGCAGCACCAGGGGAATCCATGAAATCCCTCTGGGCTCTCAGAGGCTCGGGCTGCCCCATGGATGGGGAGGTTTGTGTCCCACTGGTGAATCCATGGGGCTCTGTGTCATCCTGGGATTTTCCATGTTTCTGAAGTGAAACAAACCCACCTCTGAAGGGAGCTGATGGAAGGAGCCCTGAGGAGCTGGGAGAGGGGCAGAGGGAAGCAAAGCCAGGGCAGGCACACCTTGGTGCTTGGGGTGAGCTGGCCACAAGGAAACCTGTGTAATTGTGTGACATTTCACAAATCTGTAATTGTGACATTTCACAGTGTCCCACAGCACACAGAACCACCAGGCACTGAGCACACCACAGCCTGCACGGGTTAAAATTCCTCCTGTGCTCAGAGCGAAGGGCAGGACTGGCTGTGGAGCCAGGCTGGTGAGGAGGGGCAGCAGAGCCTGGCCACGATCCCCATTCCATGAATGTTCCGTATTCCATGACTCCTATTCCACGATCCCCGTTCCACGATCCGTATTCTGCACCACCCCTCCTGATGGGATCAGGGGCTGGCAGCACTCCTGGCTCACACACAGCCCCGCTCCCTGAACTTTCAGTAGGCGTTTTCCCTCACCTGTTTTTGATTCTGGAACCTGGGAGGAAAAATAATTGGATATAGGGGGAAATAAGAGCCTTCAAATGTGATGTTACCATAATGTGCTCTGGCAGCTCGGGCAACGCGCTCACTTTTGCAATCCTGAGGTGCATGAATAACATATGAGGCAGAGCCAGCTGGAATGAGCTGGAAAGAGAGCTGGGCCCAGGGCAGAGAGCACATAAAAGGTGTTCTCCAGAAAGGCCCTCCAAGCTTTATCTTCCCCAGTGCTGGCTGAAGCCTCCCATGGCCCCCGCAGCAGTGGCAGCCCCTGCTGTGTGCACTGTTGTCTTTGTGGTGTTTATTCCTTTCCAAGGTTCAGCTCAGTGCTGCAGTTGATAAAGATATCTCCTTTTATTGCCTGTTTGCAGGGCCCTGTGCACAAAGCAGCTTTGGCCTGCTCTTTAGGAGTGCTCTGTGCTATTTCAGTATTGTGTGTTTGCAGGGAAATAAAGAGAACTGTTTGATCTCTATTGCAGAGGGGGCTTTAGGCTTTTACATGAATTGAAGCCACATGAACATAATTAATTTTAAGTTCTTTTGTCTGCCACTTTTCTGGTTGCTACACACAAGTACCAAGATGACAAAAAATGACTTGGCCAATAAGTGGCAATAAGTAAATGATGTTGTATTGATCTGAGCAGACTGAGCAACCAGTCTGTTCATTACAGCTCTTCCAGGCTCCTTCCAAATCAGCCTTTCTGTTAAATATGAAATGTGTGTCTCCAGTGCTGGATCAGCCATTAAATTATGCTCATGGATATTAATAAAAGAGCTGGAGGCTTGTCTTTATGCAGGCAGAGAGGGAGCACCAGTTACATGGGAAATGGGATGAAGAATATAGTTTTATGGTGCTCTTAAAATTTATGCCATTTTAAGATACGTAGCAGTGTAAGAAGTGAGAATTCTTAAATTCTGACCTTTCCACGCATAAATTGGCGTATTCGGCTTATCTTTTTCCCCCTTTACCCAAAGAAACACTGACAGCTCTTGTTTCCTCTCCAGCAGAGGAATGGCCTCGCTCCCAGCAGGGCTGGCAGGGATATGGGTCCAACCTGAACATCCTCCTGCTCTGAAACCTTGGCTAAAGGAAACTGCCTGGATGCTGGGCTCAGCATTCCCTCAGGGCTGCTCTCCTGGGCTGGCCTGGGCTTTGCTGCAAAATGGGAAATCCATGGTACAGAAATACATGGCTCTGGGAAGGGCACAGCCCTCCTGCTCTCTGTGGAGCCCAGCTGCAGGGCAGGGAGCAGGCAGTTATTACATAATGCTCTGTGCCTGATTCTAATGACAGAAACTGCACTTGCAATCTCCAGGTGGATCCGATCATCCATAATCTGCAGTTATTAAGTTGCTGGGAGAGATGAGAGTGAGAGTGCATTGAGTCCTTGCCATTTATAAGGCCAATTACCAAACCATTTCTGTCCGGGCACGGAGCTTGTCGAGCCTAAGTGAGAATAACCATGGCAGGAAGGAGCAGGGGGTGCCCAGGGGCACCAGGCAGGCACAGCTGGGCTGCACAGGGTGTCTGGGCAAAGGAAGGTTGGCACCTGGAGCATCCTGGTGCCCTTGGCAGGGCGGGGACCTGGGTGCTCCCTCCTTTCTGTGCACTCAGCACCTGCCAGGCTCTGCAGTGAATGATGTTCAAACCTGATCTCTTTATCTTCTTTTGAAGGTATTTGAGCTTCCCATCCCTTCAGGAAGGGACATGTCAATGGCCAAGCCTGGTTGGGTCATGCAGACATTTTAGTTAATCTTGATTTTGTGGAGTGGTTTGGGTTGGGAAGGACCTTAAATCCCACCCAGTGCCACCCCTGCCATGGCAGGGACCCCTCCCACTGTCCCAGGTGCTCCAGCCCCAGTGTCCAGCCTGGCCTTGGGCACTGCCAGGGATCCAGGGGACGGAATGACAAATATTTATTTATTCCTGCTGAGATTTGTAAGGCCACAACCAGATGCACTAGAAAATAATTCCAAATATTCTTCTTTCTTCGTTCAAAAAATGTTCCTCTGGGAAAAGCCTGAGCTGAAAGTAATTTGTACCCCACAGAGGTAATTTTCTACCCCACATTTATAGAAGAAATGCTCAGAGTAAAGCTGGTAAATGGAGTAGAACAGAGAGCCCTGACAGGATTATTTGTATCCTCCTAAGAAGCCAAGCACAGCAAAGTCATCTGCAGGAAAATGTCCTGGGTGGGAGAGGTGGCAGCCCAGACAGTACCCAGAATTTCTCTGTGCCTCTGCCCTGGGAGGGAGGCCCAGCATGAGGACAGGCTCCTCTGGCAGCAGCTGAGCCCTCACAGCTGAAAATAAAGGAATTATTAACAGTGGAAAGGTTTAAGCACTTCAGGTAATTAGGAAACATCTCGGTGCTCTCAAATAAGTAAATTAAACCTGTGTTAAATAAGTGCCCAAAGAAAAGCAGGTGCCAGTGTGCAGGGGGTCATGAATAAAACATTTCTGCAGCATTACCTGGTACTCAGTCCAGATGGCACTGCAGGTGGCACACAGGGACCTGGCCATGGAGTGCCTTTGGCACCTGGGCAGCTGCTCCCTGTGCCCTTTTTGTGGATTTTATCTCCTTTTGGGACAGGCCCTCTGAGGAGGCAGCACAAGGCTGCAGTCCCTGTCACCAGCAATATTTCTTAACTAATACTTTGATTTCTCGCAAAATTGTGAAGCAATTACAGAAATTAAGACAAAAGCCTGATTAATTAGAGGATAAATGGCAACAGATCCCAGTGCAGAGCCACCAGCATTCCTTAAGGGTAACTTTGAAATGTTTTTAAGGCTTTTCCTAACTCGCTGGATGTCCTCTGCTGCTCATTTAAAGCCATCTTCCCACACCCAAAATTTCAGATTTATATGTAAATGCACTGTCGATCAATTAAAAGATAAACCCAACTTTTATGTAGGAATCTAGAAGGAATAAACTCAATAAAACGCAATTTTCATATCCTGATCTTTGTATACAGTGATCAGAGAGCAATTAATCAGATTATTTTTATTGCCCAATAGTAATTTTCCACTCTGTAGTAATTTTCTTGGTCTGTAATTGATGGTTATAAAACCTTTTTATATAAAAAGCTAAGTTTCATGTAGGGGATCTGTTTTGATCAAAGGCAGACTGATGAATGGTGCTGGAAACACAGGGCAGGGTGGCCCTGGTGGGGAATGTGGTCAGGAACACGAGGGGCCCTGGGGCAGCAGGATCTCAGTCAGGTCTCACTGAGTGCCTGGGGTGAGGGAATTGCAGAGAGCAGAGACAAAGCCCTGCAGTGCTGAGGGCTCCTGGTGGTACCTGGAGGTTCCTGGAGGCAGTTTTTTTTCTAAAAATCTCTACTCCCGTCATTTATCTCAACACAGAAGGAAATTATAAATGTTTCTTCTTGGTTTCTTTTTATCTACTTTGAAAGAGAATTTTGTGGTACTTTATTTTTAAAACGGGAAGTTTGAGGGAGGTGGAAATCATTTTTCATGGTGGTCTTTGGGTAGACTTTGCTCTATTTTTTTTTTTTCAAATCAGTACCTGTGGCATTTGCAGGGTTTTGTCTGGAATGGGGGGTTCCCAGCCAGGGCTGCTCCATTGGCAGCTGCTCCATCCCAGCTGGGCTGGCTGTGCCATGGTGGGGCTGGGGCAGCCTGGGGCTGGCTGTGCTCTGGAAATTCTCTGATTTCCAGATCGATCACAGCAGGACCAGCTCTGGTTTGGAGGCAAAGCTGGCAGAGTCTGGGGGCAAGGGATGGAGCCCAAACATGGGTGAGGTGCATTTGCTGTGGAAGCACTGGAGAAAACAGAACAGGAGGTTGATTTCCCAGTGGTGGAGGAAGAGTGGAATAATAGAAAACTCTGCCTTGAAGAAATACATCAGAGAAGCAGGAGGAACTGCCATGCAATGTTTCCTCCTGGCTTCTCACTGTGATATTACTAAAAGTATGAAAAAAATAATTAATTATTGTGTGAAGAAGGGCAAAAATTAAAGTAATTTTTCCTGTGAGGTTTTATGATGTGTTCTACACGCTCTCCAGATAAATAATTCACCCTTTGTGATGGATGCAGTTAATTTGTGTTACATTTTTGTTGCCTTTGGGCTCTGGTGTTTGCAGGGCCCAGGGCTGGGCTGTGTCCTTAGAGAAGACACAGTCCTGGCCCGTGTCCTGTGACTCCCATTGCCATTGTGCCAGTGCCATTCCTCAGCTCTGCCTGTGCAGAGCAGGAGCAGGAGGAGGAGCAGTGCTGAGCCTGCCCTGCCGTGCCAGGGAGATGCTTCTGCTCTTTATCTTCATGAATGACCACATGATTTATTTGGAACGCGCCAAACACCAACAAGTGCTCATGCAAGCAGCGAGCAAAGGCTCCCAGCAAACAGTGTGACACTAATCTGTTGTTTGTGCTAAAATACAGAGAGGAAATTACTGCTGCCTGTCATGAAGCTCATAAAGGAAAAAAGAAAAATGCCACCGCAAAAGAATGAGCTTCAGAAGAAAGTTCCATTATCAGTTTGTTTCATGCCTTGTAGCTCCAGCTGCAAACAATCCCTTCCACAAACACCCCCTCGAGATAAATGGCAGCACAATTCGGGTGCTGGTGGGGAGATAAAGCCACAAGTCACTGTTTGGGGGAGGGAGGATCTGCTGCTTTATTTTGTAACATCTCATCACCATCTCGGGGCAGCAAATGAATATGTATCGTCTGTTATCTTGTCATTTTGGAGCCAAACAACTTAAAATACATTTTCTGTGAAATAACCCCGGGGATTTCAAGACCAGAATAAATTATTAGAGCAATTTGAGCTTGGAGTCTCTGCTCTTGCTTGAAACGTGGCAAAAGCTCTTCCTGGTTTGTGAGAGCTGCTTTTGCTTAGGAAGCAAAGGGGGAAAGCAGGAAAAAGAACCACCCAAGGTTCCTTACCCAGACACCTGTGCCAAAGCAGGGAACCTGCAGGGTGGGATTGGCCTCTTCCTCCAAGGGAACAGGGACGGGATGAGAGGAAATGGCCTCAAGCTGGGCCAGGGGAGGGGCAGCTTGGACATTTGGAAAATTTCCTCATGGAAAGGGTGGTGAGGCCTTGGCAGGGGCTGCCAGGGATGTTTGGAGTGCCCATCCCTGGAGGTGTCCAGGGAATTCCTGGAGGTGGCACTCAGAGCTCTGGGCTGGGGACAAGATGGGATCAGGCACAGGCTGGATGTGAAGGTCTGGAGGGCTTTTCCAGCTGAAATTATTTCAGATTTACACGCACAGCTGGTGACGTTCAGCAAAGCTCAGCGAGGGCTGGGCCTGCAGGCTGTGGGGCTGTGGGGACAGATCTGGTGGCAAATGCCCTGTCAGGTTGTGACACTGATTCTGTGTTTGATAATTTGTGCTGGGATCTCCTAAAGTTTTCTCTGGTTTCTGTTGTGCTCAGGCTCAGGAGGGTGAGGCCTGTGCCAGCCGGGCAGCCCTGGGCCATGGCTCTGCTCTTGGATGCAGCCCTGGCAGGGCCCTGGCAAAAAGGAGCAATTAAATCATTTAATGGACATGTAACTTCTACCTAAACATGGGCATCAGAGAGCACAAAACACATGAAAAAAGATGGGATTTAGCTGTTGCCATTTCCTGCTGTGTAGCTGACTGTGTGGGCCAACCTCCACCAGGCCTGAGCCAGGAGCTGGGGCTGCTGCAGCCAAGCACTGTGACAATCCATGCAAATCTAAGCTCTAATCCTTTTATATTGATGGAAATTAAACTTTTATTCTTGCCATGGATATGGGAGCCTGAAATTCACTTTGGGAAAAAATTCAGCATTTTATTTTTGGCTCCACTTTCACAATTACTCAGCCCAGGGCGTTTTTATGCTGCAGCTCCATTATGTGAAAATCGTGAGTAACATTTTTCTCTCCAGGACTCTACATTTACTCTCCGAATGTTTCACTGAGAATATGACATGATTTAGACTGCAGTGCTTTTAAAAAACTACCCAATTTCTAGGACCAAATTGTACCTGTGAAAGTGGCTGCAGGGAGTCAGCACCGCCGTGGTGGGATGGAGCCAAGAGATGGCTGGAACTCGTTAAAGCTCTCTGCAAATTATCTCATTAAGTGCTTTCAGATCGGGAAGTGTCTCAGCACTGCAGTGCTGAAGGATGGATCTCTTCAAAAAGGGGATTTTTAATGATTTGGGGGTCAGAATTCCCAGTGTAACCAACTGCACCCTGGCATGGAGCAGGTGTAGGGTCTCAGGCACTCCAGGGCACCCAGCACGGAGCAGGTGGTTGTGGATTTTGAATACTTGGGTGTTTGGATTTTGGGGACAGATAACCCAAATCAGATCTCGAAGCCAATGCTGTTTGTTCTGGAGGCTGCTTGGGATGATGGCAGTGAAAGGCTGGGACAGGATTGAGGCTGAAGAAGAAGTGAAATCCATTAATTCTGCAATTCCCCAGTTCTCCTGTGTCCGTGGGCTCGGCTCCCACCTGCTCCTGCTCCTGCTCCACATCCCTCGTTTCTGTGGGTGGGTCAGTCCCTGGGCACCCCCTGCTCCTCCCACAGGCACCTCTCACCCCCCAGGAGGAGGGAAGGGCTGTGCTGAATAATTGAGAACATTGGAAATCTTTGTTCTGCGCCTCCAGACTGAAGTGGAAATTTGTCTTGAAGTGGCAGCTATCTGAAATCAATAAAATCATCAACATCACCTGCTTTTACAAAGATAATATTTCCTTAATATTGCCTGGATTCAAAGGAAGAAGAAAGGCTGTGCAGAAGGAAAAGTCATAAAAAGCATTGCAGTGAAGCAGCACTAAATTTTAGAAAACTTTTCCAAGGTCACTAATTGAATTGGTTACAAGATTTAAATGAGATATTGAAAATCAAACATGTTGGCCCAGTTTTAATTGCCTGTGATGTGCTGGAGCACAATCTCAGAGGTGTGACCTCAGTTTGGGATCTGTGCAGGTCCAGCAGCCTTGGCAGTGGGGGCTACACCTATCCTGTGTGCCCTGCCTTCCAACAGGGCCTTGTCCAGCCCGTCTCAGTGTGTATTTGAAAATAAATGCACTTAATAATACTTTAAATATAGTGGAATACATGCCTGATACAGGGAATGTGTAGTTCATGTGGAAAAGTTTTAGTGCTACTCGGTAAAAGGAATTTCTGGTGCAGCATCAGCCCAATAATGGCCATAATGTCTCACCTAATGGACAAATAAACAGCTCTGGGGAAATTAAAATAATCCAGCCTGTTAGTGCTGCAGGTTGGGCAGTAAACAGGGCACACTCATGGAGAACAGGACAACTGAAATACAGGGGGAGTTAACTCTGTCCTTCCCAGGAGCCAAGGGAGATTTTATTTTTTCGTTTGGTTGGGTTTTTTTGGTGGGTTTTTTTGTTTGTTTGTTTTGGGGTTTTGTTTGTTTGTTTTTGGGTTTGGGTTTTTGTTTTTGTTTTTTTGAGAATGAATTTACATTGAAGATTAAAATGCCAGGAAGCTGCCTGAGCCATCCAAGTTCCTAGTGGGATCTGCAGTGATTTGTAGACATAAAGAGATTGAAAACATTTATCTTCCCCCATGATTAATAAGAAATCAAGCGTCTTATGATTTTTCCTTTAGGTTTTAATTTTAAGCAAGCTGTTGAAATACAATCTCTAAGCAAAAAAGGGTTGAGAACAGGCTTTGTTTGGATTGCAGACAGAAGTTTTGTACTGTTTGGGACATAAAAAATACAAGTATATAAAAACTCAGCCTCCTGCAATAACATGTCTGCGAGCTGGGCTGGGTGAATGAGGAGGATTTATGTCTGCAGTCACAGCAGGAATCTGAGCAGCTGTGGGAGATGAAAAACGTGCTCAAGTACACGAGGAGGGTCCCAAGCAGTGTCCATGGAGCGGCTCTGGGAATTCCAGCGGGACAGCCTGGGATGCAGGGTGTAAATAAATGTGTGTCCGCTCTGAAACGCTATTGCCACAAGCTGAGGGACCCTAGGATGGCCCAAAAGGGGAAGGGAGTGTCTTGGTGTGGTTCTGCTTCCCCCAGAAATTGTGGTGCTGGATTCCCTGGAGGAGCCCTGGGCTCAGACCTCATCCCTCCAGCCCCAGGGATCCATTCCCAGATTCCAGCCTGAGGGGAGATATTCCCTCCCTCCTCCTCCTCCCAGGAGCAGCTCTGCTCTTGGATGGGATTTCTTTGCTATAAAATGTGAGAAGGATCCCTAGACCAGACAATTCCCAAGGGAATGGGGAGCCCTACATGGGATGTTGGTGTGTGTTCCAACCTTCCTTGCTGCTCCTCTGAGCAGCTCCGTGCTACTCAGCAGTTTATTCAAAAAGAAATAAGGAAAAGGAGCAGCAGCAATAATGGCACTAACAGGGAATGGGAGGAAACTGAAAATTCTGCCTTTTGCCAGGTGGGTGAGTGAGCAGAACATGAGCTCACCCAAACCAGCCCTGGCACAGGGGCAGCTCTGGGTGTGAATGGAACAATATTTCACTTCCTGGGGAAAAAATCAGGCTATTGGTCAAGATGTTTCTATGGTAACTGATATAATTTTATTTTAGTGATGGATTACACAGGAAAAGTCCAGGGAGGTTTGAGATGATGGAGTTTCATCTGACAGAGCCTGGCAGGCTGTTTCTCTGAAGTTAGCAGGCAGTTCTGGTGATGCTTTATATTTTATACAGCCATTTATAACCATATATATGTTTGTATTTTATATCTAACCATTTTCCATGGAGGAGCTGTGTGGGACAGCCCTGCCCAGAGCCCTGGCAGTCACTGCTGTGCTCCAGCAGGAGGGACCAGGGCTCTGCCAGCCCAGGGATGGGCAAGGCTGCCAGCACTGCAATTCCCCAGAAGTTTTGTGTTTGCCCATATCTGAACTTGGAGCCAAGCAGCACTGAGGCAGCAGGTGACAAAATTCGAGGTCTTTGTTCTTAAAAGGTGTTTCTGCTGCAGGTATAAAGCACAGGTACAGTGCAGCAGGCAGAAGAAAGCTCATTTTATTCCTCTTGAGGGGATCAATGTTCCACAGTAGGGAAAGTCCTGTATTCCCAGTATCCTTTTATAAACAGCATTTCATTATGGCCATTATCATAGCAGGCTCTTGATCTCCTCTGTCAATATTTGGCTCTATCAGGCTCTGTCTTATCTTGAAAGTGAAAAATCCATCATTGTGACAGAAGGGAAAGAATACAAGAACACCCATCCGCTAATTTCTATTTGAGGCTGGAGGCCCAGAAGGGCTTTGAGGAGATGCTGCAGGTTGGCATTAATTGTGTGCTTGAGCAGGGCTGGCAGTGCCCTCCCTGGGCTCTTAAACCCCTTCTGCTGCTCTCAGGGGTAATTTGGAATGTTTGCAATAGCTGAATATTTGGAATAATAATAAAAAAATAATAAATAATAGATGTCCAGCCAGCAGCTGCCCCTGCCCTGAGGGGAGGTGCTGCCCTTGGCTCCAGGTCCTGTCTGGGTTTGGGGAGAAGAGAAAGAATCCCAGTGCCCAAACTCTGTGCAGGTGTCAGGAATTAAAATGTGACTTGTGCCTGGTGGGGACAGTGTGCAGGGGCAGTGGGAGCCCAGCCTGGCCCAAGGTGCCCTTATTGGAGAGAAAAGGCTCAGCACAGGGTCCCTGGCAGGGCAGGAGCAGTGGGGATGGAAAGGAGTCATGAAGGGGAATGAGAAAAGGGAAGGGGAAAATGGATAGCAATGGAGAAAATGACATTTGAACAATTCATACTTGCTCGTGCATCACTCATCAAAAGCAGCATTTTAAAAAGGTTAACACCTTGGCAGAGTTAATTGCTGTTCTTCCTCTTAAATTCCAGTGTAATTTCTGATTTCTTCCTCTGTTGTTGATCTTTCAGCTAAGTAGATTTTAAATAAAACAAATATTTATGCCAAAAAAGCACACAAGGGCTTCAATGTTTAAGTAAAGCAAAGCAATTGAAACTTCCTCGTGTAAATATTGAAGGAAAGCAAAGCAAACAAACACAGAAACTCACATGGCTGACGGAAACTGCCTTAAAAACCCGAGGTTACACACCTCTTCCCATGTAACTTTTATTTTATTTTATGTAAAAGGCACATGTGAGAGAGCAGATACAGGATTACACCAACCAGAAAGTTAAGAGCAGGTTCACTGATCTCATGGTTCAATACAGTGGGAGACAGTGATTTTTATAAATGAAAGAGCAGAGATTGAGATGCATTCATCACAGATTAGCTGAGGTTCTGCCTCGAGGGGCTCACTGGAACGCGTGTGATGCCCATTGTTGTGTGAGGGGCTGGTTCCAACTCTGAACAACAAGATAAAAGCTTGTGACTGGGAGAAAGAGCTGCTGTCATTGCTGGATTTAATAAACCTGCTGCAGGGACAATAAGCCTGAGATAAACCCACACAAAGCCTCTGGCTGCGAGTTCTTTTGGCAGGTGGGAAGGAAGGACATCCTGACATTGTGGTTTGGGACTGCGCACGGCTCTGGGCTGCTGGAACCTTCCTGGGGTCAGAGCAGAGGGATGGGCATTGCCTGGGCACAGCCAGGGACTGGCTGGGGGAAAGGGCTGAGGCTCTGCCCAGTGCCACCCCCTGGCACCAGGCAGATCCTCAGTGCCAAAAACTGGAGGAAAAATAAAGCTGGGATCATTCTTATGGGGGGAAAAAAAATAAAAGGAGTATTCTTCCTTCTGCAGTGGTATAAAATAAAATAACAGAATTTACTGAAAATAAAATTTGCTGGAAAGAAATATGTGGGTTGGAAAAAAGCTCCCAAGATCATCAAGTCAAACTTTCAACCACCATGTCCATCAGCCATATTGCAAATGCCACATCTCATTTGTTGAACTCTTCCAGGGATGGGGATGCCATCACTTCCCTGTTGCAGTGCTTGGCCAATTTTCAGAGAATAAATTTTTATACATACAAAATAATCGTTAAAATTAAATACTAATTTAATTTCTAAATTATAATTTAATGATAAAATTTAATTGTTAAAATTGAATCATTGTTACAATTACTGTTTATTAATACTAAATAATTGTGGCTGCATCAAGGAGAGCAAATAGCCAAGGCTGCTCCCCCTGGAGCTCCCAGGGGACAGAAATGACCCTGCAAAGGCAGGGCCACGTTCCCCCTGCCCCATAATCCTTCTCACACACACTGAGTGATGATTGGCAGGTGATTGGCAGGTGATTGGCAGCTCTGGTGATTGCCAGGCTCCCACTGGAGCAGGGAATGAAGTGGCAGCCCCAGATGTGGGAAGCTCCAATCCATTTGCTCCCAAGTAGAACCAAGGCCAGAGGGCACAGCCCAGCCCTCGTGGGACTCCAGGTTTGTCACCTGCATTCAGCCACCCCCAACATGCTCCCAATTTCCCTTTTGGGAAAGGCCTGGGACACTGAGGGCTGCTGATGGAATTCTGACTCCACAGGAGCCAGAGGCAAAGCTGGATGGAGGCAGCACCTCACCCCTCAGCTCTTATTAATCTATTAGAAATGATATTAATTATGCCACTAGCACAAAAAGCAATTATCAAAATATTTTGCTAAACATCTTAAAAAATGTTATTTACCAAAAACCACTCAACTGTATCAAAGCCCTGACAAAAAGCTCTCTCAGAAATTAATAAATATGTTTGATTAGCACTTTCATGGATGCACAGATTCTGCATATGGGAGCACTATAGTGCATTTAATTATATATAAAAGCAATTAATGTCACAAATTAAGACTAAGCTCTGACTCGGGCTAAATAATTGTCATTATCTATCATACAACATGCCCAGAAAGCTTAACTCCGCAATGATTTTAATGAACAATAAACTTGGCATTTACATACCAAAACAATTTGGTGTAATTCAGTCTCAATAATAAACGGCAACAAAAAAAATCACTGCCATTCTTGGGGAATTTTCTCCTTTCAGGATCACTGGGGCATTTTTCACAGCACATTCATCAGTTCCTCACCACGGGAAGGGAACATTTCCTGTCTGCAGCTGGGTCCTACAGCACAGCCCGAGGGCAGGGGATGCTGCAGCCTCAGAGCATCCCAGGAGTCACCCCTGTCACCTGGGGCTGATATCCATGGAGGTGTCCAATAATATCCCAGGAACCATCCCTGTCACCTGGGGCTGATCTCCTCCATGGAGGTGTCCACAGCTAACACGAGTTATTCCCATCACCTGGGGATGGATCTCCATGGAGGTGTCCATAACAGTCCAGGAATCATCCCTGTCACCTGGGGCTGATCTCCTCCATAGAGGTGTCTATAACAGCCCAGGAGTCATTCCTGTCACCTGGGACTGATCTCCTCCATGGAGGTGTCCACAGCATCCCAGGAGTCACTGCAGAGACAAACCAGTACAGAAACCCTGCAAGGACCAAACCAGTACAGAAACTCTGCAAGGACCATACCAGTACAGAAACCCTGCAAGAATCAAACCAGTACAGAGACTGCAGGGACCAAACCAGTACAGAAACCCTGCAAGAACCAAACCAGTACAAAAACTGCAGGGACAAACCAGTATCATGACACTAGTGTGTACTCAGAGAGGAATGAGATGAAGCTGTTATGGAAACAATGGTTACACTGCACTGATGTTAAGTGCAGCCAATTGTAAAATAAAAGACTCTAAATGGAGTTAAAGGCTCGTGGTTCTGTGTTTGAAAAGGAGCTGTGTGGGTGTAATAGTGTGGTGCAGTTAGTGAAATAAAAATAAAAATTGATCCACAGTGCAGAGTGCAACATCTTCACCTTGTGTCAGCTCTTAAACCAGAGCCTTGCTGGGCTCAGGGACTTGCTTCAGAGTCTAATGCATAGAAAGAGGGATGGAGGTGATAAAACCAATTCCTAATGCATTCATATTATTATTATTTTTTAATTTTAATACAACTGACAGGATTATGTGTGATTATCATTTCTGTTTGTGTGTGTTTTAGCAGGATGCTCTGCCTGGAATGGGATAAAACAACTCCAGTAAGGCCCTGTCTGCAAAGCTGTCAGTGCTGGATGAATGGGGTCAGGCTGCTTTTGGTGAATAATGCTGAAAGCAGCCTGACTCATCAGTCCCAAAGTTAAATATCCCGAGGGGGAGTGGAGATGAACTTGGATCCATCTGCATCCCAACTCCTCCCTGAGGAGTTTAGGAAGCTGGGGTCCCCTTCTGCCCCTCATGATTGAATGGGAGGGTTTCCCTAAAAACTGGAGACTTTACCTGCGCTCCCAACGTGCCCAGGACACGTGTATGTAACACAGAGTGGTCATGTGTGTACACATACACACAACAAGAGATTTATGGCTATGGAGGTACAGCTTTGAGAGAGCCATTAATGCACCCGGGGTCCCTCATTCCCCATCACCCCCTCTGAGCAGCACCATTCCCTCTTTCCACCTCAGTCCCACCCTTCACCAAAATAAAATGAGAAACAAACCAACAAACCATTTTTTTCCCATTCAGAAAAAAAAAAAAAAAAAAGAGTGTCTTTGAGCAAGAAATATTTGTTTGATGGCAACGTAGTTATTTAGCCCAACGCTGGCTCTGTCCCTGTGTTTATGGGAACAGGAAAATGCTGCAGCACCTCTGCCTTCATTATTAGCTGGCTGGTGATCAGTTTGTTGCTGAGAAAGCCTTTACCTGGTGGAGTTCCATCTGGAGTCAGCTGCAGTTCATTGGAGGTGCAGAACGTCCCCAGGCCGTGGCCGTGCAGAGCAGGCAGGCTGTGACACCCAGCTCTTCATCTCCCCGTGCCTGTCGCAGCTGTCACAGCTCTCCTGATGCTGATTAACTTCATCAGGATAAGTGATCAAGTTGTCTGCAGAAAATGGGAGGCTAAACACCTTCCCCAGGCTCCATCAGCGCAGCCGAGCCGTGGCTGCCATGCCAAAGGTGCTGCAGGTGCTGTGCTGCAAAGGGAATGAGTTTCCTCTCACCTCTGCCTCAACTTCTCCCTTCTCCTGCCCCAGCTCACCCAGGCTGTGCCTGGCAGATTGACTCTGATTAATTGCTCACCTAATTACCGTCTGGTGTGCTGCTGAACGTGGTGTCCTTCAAAGGAGCCTCAGCAGCTGACAGCAGCTTTGCAGATATCAGACACTGACAGGGGGTTGGCACCCTGGCACTCCAGCTTCACTTTCGGGGTTGGGACAGACCTTTCAAAGCCCTTCCAAGCCCTTGTCCCCCTGCAGTCAGCTGCCAGCTCCCCCAGGACTTTCTGCAGACCTGCTCCTCGTGCACAAGCCCCTCTGTGCTGGGTTTCTGCATGTCTGACAATGCCATGAAATAAATGTTAAGTCACAAGGGGGAAGGGGGAGGGAACAACTGAAAAAATATATTTATTGGAGTAAATAAAAAAAAGTTAACCAAAATCTTTTATTGATACATTCTTGGATAATATCACAGGATCGAGAGAATGGAAAGGGAGGGAGGAGGTTGCGGCAAAGATCGGTTTCACTAAATTGGCACATAAGCAGCAAGATTAACGAAATTACTTATTACAAACAGTAGAAAACATACATGCTCCGGTAAGTCCTTATCACACTGGTCAATCATGGTGGGGCATCAACAAAGGAAAACCTCAAGACATGTAAAAGCCATATTCTTTCCTCCAAATATCCTAAGAATCATTGAAATTATTGCAAAATAGTCATATACCTTAAAGAAAAGAACAAAGTAGAACACAAATACAAATATCAAACATAAATTATTAACATGTACCATAGAATACATTACTGGCATGCATTCCAAAGATCAAGACCTCTACTAAAACTCAGCAAAAATCCTTCCTGCTTCCTCTGCAGCCCATCGGAGGTGTGAAGGGGGGGACAAACTTCGCCAGCACAGTTTTTGGTCTTTAAATTCTTTTTTTGTTTTGTTTGTTTGTTTAGTTAAAAAAAATAAGGTATATGGATTGCAGTGATACAAGAATAATAATACAAGTCATGTACAGAGGTCTCAGATCCTCAGTGGTCGGTTGGTTTGAGAGGTGCCGAGAGCACAGGGCCTCAAGGAAACTGTGCATCCAAAAAACAAACAGTGACCTCGGAACAACATGGATGGCAATATGCAAAAATTCCTCACAAACTGTACAGAGAGTTCAAAAACTTGCAGTCTGGAAGTATATAGAAAGACAGAATTAGCCCCTTAGAGTCCAGAGCAGCCGAGTGCAGCCGGCCCAGGGAGCCGCTCCTGAGGCGCGGCCATGGCGGCCCTGAGGCCATGGCGGCCCTGAGGCCACGGCGGATCCACAGCCGGAGAGGCCCCAAGGCCATGGCAGCCCTAAGGCCAGAGGAGCCCCAAGGCCATGGCTGCCCCAAGGCCACAGCGGTCCCAAGGCTGGAGAGGCCCCAAGGCCACAGTGATCCCAAGGCCAGAACAGCCTCAAGGCCATGGTGGCTCCAAGGCTGGAGAGGCCCCAAGGCCATGGTGGTCCCAAGGCTGGAGAGTCCCCAAGGCGATGGTGGCCCCAAGGCCATGGCAGCTCCAAGGCTACAGTGGTCCCAAGGCTGGAGAGGCCCCAAGGCCACAGTGTCCCCAAGGCCACGGTGTCCCCAAGGCCACGGCAGCCCTGAGCCCTAAGGCCAGGCCAGCGCCGTGCAGAGCTGGCAGGATGGAGGAGATGCCGGGAGCGGCCTGGAGCCGGGCTCCTCTCGCCTCTCCCGTGCCCGGTTCCCCAGAGCCCGTGTGGGGAGCTCAGCCAGGCGGGTGGGCTGGTGGCCTGTGCCCCATGGCAGCTGGCCTAGATCACCAGGTTGTTGTAGCTCACGTACTTCTTTTTTGCAGCAGGGCCTGCAAGAGAAGCAGACAGGGGTGAGAGCCTGCGGCTGAGCCCTCAGTGGGGCTGGCACTGCTCGGGGGGCACCGGGTGGGGACGTGCCTGGGATGGGGATGTGCTGGGAATGGGGACACACCAGGACGGGGACATGCCCAGGATGGGGACACACCAGGATGGGGACAGCCGGTGGCTCCCGACCCCCCAGTCCCACCCACAGGACTCGGGCAGGCAGCTCCCAGGCCAGCCCGAGCTCCAGCTCCAGCTCTGGCAATAAACAGAATTAGCAGGGATTGATTTTGTCAGGCTCCCGCAGTCTGGGTGACTGTGCTGCTGAGGCACCACAACCAGATCCTATTAAGATTTCTTTTTTACAAAAACAGTGACATTTCCTCCAACTTCTTAAATCTCCTGGGCTAAACTTGGCTTTTCTCATGGATAAAGTTGATTCTTATTCAACTTTTATGACTTCTGAGAATTTTTCAATATGGGGATGAAGGTACCAGCTTTCCTAATTATGGCCTTCAAATCCAATCTGTTTGCAAACAGAAGGAAATCAGACCAGTCAGAAGGTTATGAGCACAGCTACACGCTCCTGTCAGGAAAAACTGCAGATATTTAACTGCAGCTGAACACAAAGCAAACTGTTCTGCAGTACCCTGGCAACACTGACAGATCCAGGACACAGAATTGTGGAATATCCTGAGCTGGAAGGGACCCAAAGGGACCACCCAGCCCCTGGCTGTGCCCAGACACCCCAAATCCCACCCTGGCGTCCCTGGCAGCTCCTGGAGCTCTGGCAGCTGTGCCCAGCACCCTCTGGGGATGAACCTTTCCCTGATATCCAGCCTAAACTCCACAGAGACCAAAAAGAGAGCCTGGATTTCCAGTTATCCCAGTTTGCTAAACCACTGAAGTCTAAATCCCACAGTCTTTGGGAGAATTTGGCATAACTTAAGCAGTTTCAGTATTTCCAGCCTGCTAAGCTGGGGCAGACTCCACTCACACTTTGGATGACGTTTTTAATGTGTCATGTTTAGTTTTAGAACTTTCTCAGGAAGATTTAAGAGACACTGTGGAAGGAGAGGCCAGAACAACAATTGGATTTGTTCTGCAAATGTTCTTGTCAAACTTCATTGGGTTTGGGTCTCCTGGGACTCCTCTCAGCCCCTCTGCAAAACCAGACCCAAACAGGACATGGCTCCCACAGGGCTCTGAGTGTCTGCCCTGCATCCCCTGCCAGCCCCTGAGCATCCCCTGAGCATCCCCTGCATCTCTGCCAGTCCCTGAGCATCCCCTGCATCTCTGCCAGCCCCTGAGCATCCCCCAAGCCCTCAGAGACCAGACACAGCTCCGTGTGCTCCCCAGCCAGGCTGTGGTGTCCCCCAGGGGTGTCCCCCAGGCAGGAGCCAGACATCACTGCTGGCTTTTCAGAAACTCTCATGCCCCAGCAATTCAGACTGCTGTGAGTACAGTGCACAGGGTGCAGCCCAGTGTCAGTATTTCCCCTGGTGCTCACTGACAAAGACAGCATTTTAGTCCCAGGTATTCCCAAGATGGACATGCGGGCACCTCACGTGCCTTGCAGCTCTTGGCAATATTATCCTGCAACCCTGATTCAGCTCTTCCCTCGTGCCCCAGACAGGAGTCAGTGCTGTCTGTTCAATCAGGGACTGATCCCACAGAGGGCTGATCATCTTCTGCTCCCATTAACTTCTCCTGCACACGAAGGTGTCCAACATCTGCCAGGATAAAACTCATTATCCTTCAAGGCTACACTACAAATACCCAATAAACTGGGGATCGCTATTAAACGCTGAAGAAGGGTAAAATGAGCCTGGGAAAAAAATGTCATTATGGAACAGGTTGCAAAGTAATTCCATGTATTATTTTATGATGCACTTCAGCTTTACCCATTACATGCTCCAATTTCAAGGAGCAGCAGCGTTTCTATGACAGATTTAGATGCTCCCACTGCGAGTTCAGATCATGCCACCCCTCCAGCGCCCCCGGGCATTACTGGCGCTCCCAGCAAAACCAGTCCTTCTGCTGGTGAGTTTTCTCACCAGTTCAGCCCCAGCACTCCTTCCTCACTCCCAACAGAACCAGGAACCCCCGGTGCCAGAGGGATGGAGGCAAGGAACGCTGTGGGTACCTGGATGGGCTCTGAGACAGTGACACAGGCCTTGGCACGGCCCTGCCTCAGCGGGATAATGGAGCTGACAAAAGCATCATCCATAATTCAGGTGAAATGATCAGTAAAAGCCTCGGGGTTATTTTCAGGGAGGAAAGACAACCTTCCTCTTTTAAAGGCTGTTGGGCCAGGGGGGATCGTGTCCCTGGTGGCTCTGCTGCATTTCCCCTCTCTGCACTGCACTAGCTCCAGCAATCCGCAGCTCTGCGCAACTTCAGACACATCCCAGGCCTGGCCAGCTCAGGAGACAGTCTGCCTCGGTAATGAATCCTCCTGAGTCACAGCTCATCATTATCACCGCAATTAGCACAGGTATGGATTTGATTTTCCTCAAAGAAATTAATTTACATGAAAATGGGGGACGCTAATGAGCCATCGGCGCTGCCACGCTTTAATGCAGCATTGCCTGCTCCTTACACGGGACAGATACGGATCTCACCGCTCCGCCGCTGTTCTGCTAAAGGGTGACGGCTCCGACAGCGAGCACAGATTGGCCTCTCGCGAACAGCATTCACGTGTTCATTAATTCATTAATTAATTGATAGCCACGAAATGACGGCAGCCTGGCCGGCCGCTGCTCTGGGTGTGCTGGAAGGAGCCGAGAGCAGCACCTGCACTGCTGGAATATCCCTGGGATTGCCCAGGGCATCAGCCGGGATAACCCTGGGATTGCCCAGGGCATCAGCCGGGATACCCCTGGGATTGCCCAGGGCATCAGCCGGGATAACCCTGGGAATGCCCAGGGCATCAGCCGGGACATCCCTGGGAATGCCCAGGGCATCAGCCAGGATAACCCTCGGGTTCAGGTGCCCAAAGCGGTGCAGGAAGGAAATACCCCGGCTGCTGCCTGCCCGTGTGCGAATAACGCTGCTCCGGGGGCACTGGCACCGTGTCACTGCCTTGGGAAAAGGGAAACCCTTCAAAAGAGCCTTAAGCACCTAAAGAAGAGGTTTCTGTCACAGTTAGAGAGCAGCGCCCTTTTCTGCTAATTTCCCGCTAATTAGCGGTGAAGAGTGACAGTGTCAATGGAAGGAACGAGCAGGAGGGAGCGCTGAGGGACACAGGTGAGCACAGCCAGGACCTGTGCACAGGCACAGGTAACCAACAGAACCACCGGGTATGGAAAACCCCCGAGATCAGCGAGTCCGACCTTCAGCCGACACCAGCACAGCCACCAGAGCTGCAGCTGAGAGCAAACAATGCTCCGGAGAGCACAAGGATTCGTTCCTTTCCTGCAGTGGGGGCACTCAGAGCCCACACCCATCCAGAAGTGAGGAACAGGATGGGGAACAGCTGCATCTCCGTGCCAGCAACACATCAAAAACAGACACACAGAAGCAAAAAACCTCTTTGGACTTAGGAGTTTCATCACTTGACTGGTTTTCATTATCTTGGGCACAGGTCACAAAGAAAGGAGCTCCCACAGCACCCCAGAGCCAGGCAGAGCTGTCAATACTGACTCAGAGCGAGATGTAATCACTTGCACTTCAATTTTATGCACATTTGTAACCTCTTCCATGCTTAAAGAGCAAAGATTTATAGTGCAAGAAATGAATTTTATTGCAGCCTGCAGGCATCTCGAGCTATCAAACACATGAAACATCATCTCAGCATTCCCAGCTCCGAGCAGGGACGGACATGGGGATGGCTCCGAGCCTGGAACTCCTGCTCTGATTCCTCTGCAGTCACTGGGGCAGATAATGCTCAGCTCCTCTCTTTCATTTCCTTAATTCTGGCTTAGCAGCCCATATCATTTGTGGCAGGCAGAGCAGAGGCTGATTATTAAATCCTACTCCTAGTCCATCTAAAAGCAAAATGGAGCTGCGTGGCTTTCCCTCGATCTCTGCCAGAAAGACAGAGCTCTCCCCATGCTCTGCTGCCTTCAAATTGGGGAATTTAGATGAGAGCCAGATGAAAGCAACAGGCCTAAATGATTCTACATGCTTGCCCAAAGCCCAACAAATGGAATGAAGCTTGGAGAAAATAATTTTAAATTTGGTATCTAAATGTAAATGGATTGTTCTTTCACATTTTGACATCTCTCTTGTTGTGCCGCCACAGTGTTCTGGCACCTTCTCAGGTCTCTCAGTGGCTGCACTGCACAGAGCATTGCACTGCCTGTGCTGCTGGGTCCCTGCAGCCTGGCCCTGTGGCTCTGACACACAGGAGCGGCGGAATGTCCTGTTTGAGTAACAGAATGCAAGTACATTAAATAACAAATAGAACATTAGAAAAAGTGTGTTCCTCCCCAATTGCTTCTTCTCCCAGAAATTCTGTCCTCAGCTGTCAGGCTCCCCTGCCACTGCAGGTGCAGCAGCACAGCCAGGAACAGCAGTGACATTCCAGGTGTGGGAGATCCTCAGCACATCCCAGACAGAAACAGGCAGGGCAGGGTGCTGAAACCATCCCTGCTGTTTCCTGATGGCAGATTTTCTGGGACACAACCACTCAGGCGGCAGCTGGGGATGAGCTGGACTGGGCTGGATGTGCCAGCCACAGGACAGGCTCAGGTGCCACAATGCCCAGGTGCCACAATGCTCAAACCTGGGGGCAGCCATCCTTCCTGGGCAAAACACATCCCTGAGGAATGTCCTCTGGCAGGAGACAGCCCCGTGGCAAAGGCTGAACTCTGCTCCAAGGACAGGTGAAGGACAGATGTGTGCCTGCATCAATTCCCAGGGGCTGTCACCAGGATGGGGCCACTCTGGGATATCCCACACACCAGCTGTGGAGTGCTCTGTTCGTCCCTGGCCAGAGGGCAGTGACAGCTCTGGGCACACAAACACAGCTCACTGTCCACCTCTGCTGGGCTGGTTCCTCTGCCAGCCTCAATGGGCTGCTCCTGCTGACTGCAGGGATGATCTGCAGGGCCTGTGGTGGCAGACCCTGCTCCAGCTCCTGGCCTCAGGGATCAGCTCCTCCAGCCACCCCTCAGCCTCGAGGGGTTACCAGGGGGGAGCTCAGGAGATGAATCCAGAGATGAACCTCCCCACCTGGCCACCAATACAAATGGGACTTTGAGCCACAGAACAGAGCCAGGCTGTTCATGGCCTGGAAAATCTGCAGGGTTGTGCCAGAAACAGAACTATGGGATTGAGATTTTGAGTCAGGAAATAAAACTGATAGAGAAGGATTAGTTGTACCCTTCCAAATAAAATCAATGAAGCGCAGCACTGCTGAGGAACATCCATCTCAGGCACCTTTGGCTGTCTCCCTATCTATCTCCTGTTTGGCTGTCTCCCTCTCTATCTCCTGTTTGCTGCATCTCTCCCCATCTCCTCCTCATCTGCTTTGCAGATAAGAACCTGTGTGTCAGGGGAAGCTGAGAGTGTCTGCCCCACCAGGATCAGGGGATGGGCAGCAAGAAGGCTGATCAACACCTCCAGCCCTGAAGGACTGCAGGGGGCACAGGCAGGGCTGTGCTTGTGTCCCACAGGGATGGGGGACAGAAATCCTGCTCTGAGAGGAGGAGGAGGATGTGGGGATGGAGCCAGGGGCCAATGGAGCCACTGCACAACCCTCACACCAATCCAGCCCCAGAGCCTCACCTGCACCAGGTCACGTGGAGCTGGAAAGATGCTCAGGAGCTTAGGAAATGTGTTTCCAAATGTTTATGAGATTATGGCAGGGAAGAAACAAACCCAACTCATATTCCTTAATTGGAGCCAGCGGTACAGAAAACCTGCTAATTCCAACTCCATTTCTACTGCTGCTGTGTGAGTGCTGTGGACTGCAAAGATAACAAATGGAAGCAAATTATTTTCACCCGCTTAAAACAAAGTCATTAACAGCACTTTGGTTATCTTACCTGGAAAGCCAGGCTCTGCAGAGAGTTGTTAGAGCCAAGTGTGAGAACAGTTTGCATGAAACATAATTAAAATGATGACCTGAGTGATGGCTGAAACATCCCCAAGGAGGGCTGGAGTCAGAGCTGATGGAAAACAATTCACCTCTGCCTGCTGACTGTGCTGCTGAACTGCTGCCAGGGTGTCCCCAGTGCCTTGTCCCCAACCCTGGGCACAACCAGGGCTCTGTGGCTGGCCTGCCTTCCCAGCACTGCTGTCACCTGCTCCAGCACATCTCCTTTACTTCTCTGCCATCCTGGGAGCTGCTGTGGGCTTCATCCCCCTCGCAGGGAGCAATTCCTCTCCAGTATCCCAGCGTTCAATTCCTCCCCAGTGTCCCAGCTCACAATTCCTCCCTACTGTCCCAGCTCTCAATTCCTCCCCAGTATCCCAGCTCACAATTCCTCCCCAATATCCCAGCTCACAATATTCTCTCTCCCCCTTTCCTGCCAGCCCCTCCAGGCTCCAGAGGCCACAATCAGGTCACCCTGAAGCCTCTCTCCAGCACTGCCAGCTCTCCCATGGTTATAGAGCAATCACACAGCAATATTTTCTTACTCACCCCAGGAACTCCTCTCCCTCCCTGCCAGCTGGCCTGCTCCAGCTCCTTGGCAAAGGGTTGCAAGTAACAAACATCTTAACAGGAAAATCGAGGATGTTCATGAGGTGCAAGAGACTCAATTCAGTGGAAAATGTATTCCTGGTGTACAACTCTGTTCCACAGTGTCTGACACAATTACACTCTGAGCTGCACTGTTAAACTGCCCCATTTTGCTGCAATCAACATTTAATTTTTTAGCAGAAGTCTTGATTTCAAAGACCCTGGAAATGCTTAACAGCTGATATTAATAAGAGCCCAGATTTAATGCAGGGCTCTTTATCCCAGGGACATGATAAGCATCGTGACAAGTGGTGTAACTATGGTAACTTTATCTTTGCTGTTTCTCTTTCCCCGGAGCAGCAGGAACAGGCACCTCGGTGCAGGCAGTGCCAGACTGCTCCCAGCTGAGGGCCAGAGCTCTGGGTCACTGAGAGGAGCTCAGCCAAACCCCACACCCGGGCTGGGCTGGGCTGCCTCCCCTCTTCCCTGTGCCCATGGCGTGCTTCACGGCCATTACACGTGTTTAACCTGCTCCCTTCCTGTTCCTTCATTTCCCCTGGCTGGAAAGGAACCTCCTGCCTTTGCTGCCCGCTGTCAGAGCCCAAACAACCCCAGCCCAGAGCCAAACTCCTCTTTGGAATGGCAAAGGATGCTCTCCTCAATGAATGGCTCAGCTCTCTGGGAGATGCCACATTTCCTTCCCTGGAGCCAGGAAGGACAAACAGCCCCTGTGATGTTCTCCAGAGTGCTGGGTGTGACAGCAGTGCCACATTTCCTTCCCTGGAGCCAGGAAGGACAAACAGCCCCTGTGGTGTTCTCCAGAGGTGCTGGGTGTGACAGCAGTGCCACATTTCCTTCCCTGAAGCCAGGAAGGACAAACAGCCCCTGTGGCATTCTCCAGAGGTGCTGGGTGTGACAGCAGTGCTGGCAGAGAGGAGCACCCAGAAACCCCAATTTCTGGGTGTTTGCTTGGATTTGCTGCTGCTTGCTGGCCCTCAAAAGCCAAACCAAGCCAGGTCCTGCACAAGTATATCCTGTTTGCACTCTGTGCCTGTTTGCACTCAGTGAGAGCACAGACCAACCCCTGCCTCACTGCAGGGACACCAGGGCTGGGCTCTGCCTCCTTCTCTGTTTGCTCCCACCCTCCCCAGAGCTGCTGGGGTTTCTTGTTTGCTTTCCACAAGGCGACAAATGCATCAGGGTTTGAGATTCACCAAAGGCACACAACGAGGCAGGAACTGAGATTTTTGCTGTTCTTACACAACCTGAGCAGTTTTCTCCATACTTGCAATCATGCCCACCAAAAACTGCCTGGATTTGTGTGTTTGAGAAATTAATCTTGCTGCAATATTGCTTGAGGTTTGTTCTCCTTTTTACCCCATCATTATTAGAATTTCCTTTTTGAACTCACTTGCTAAATTTTCGTTAGATCCATGAAAACCATGGCCCTTCCAGCCTCTGGTTCTGCTGCTGGGAGCTGCCTGCAGCTGTGAGCTGCTCCCAGAGCCTGGGTTCAGTGATTGCAGGGGATGGAGGGCAGGCTGTGCACTCTGATCTGCTGATCTCCAGCTCCTTTCCTGCAGCAGGAGGGATGGGAGGGAGCCCTGCAGCAGGGCTGAGCCCTGACATCTGCCCTGCCTGGGAGCAAGGGAGCCATTCCACATCTGTGGGACACAGGAGAGCCAAAAGCTGTGTCTTCTCCCTGATATTACAATTTATAGATGTGACAGATCCTCCCTCAGAGGATGTGAGGAGTGATAAATTAGTCAAAGGGAGAGCTCAGAGCTGCTGAGTTTGTTAAGCAAAGCAGTGAGAGGGACTGGTCCGTGAGGTACAGCTGTATCTGCTCACTCCTCACCAGGATTTACCAGGGAAAAAGAGCACACAGGGAGACAGAAAATGTGGAATGAACAATGAATACTTAGACACTAACTAATCCTAATTTGTGCTCCCAGACATCCATCTACTACACAGCTTTTAATATCCCAGGCACTTCTAGCCATGAGTGTGTTTTTATTCACACATCAGACTCGAAGGTGATGGTTTAAGTGCCCTCAGAATTTCAATTTTTAAAAAAGGAAACAGTCTGACACTTCCCTGCACATTACAATCTTGTATTGTGTACAGTCATGAGAGGTGTGAGACAGTCTGCAGATAATTAATATGGGAGCTGGCAATTATATCAAAAGTAATTATTTTTAGATGTAAAAAAGAAAGTAACATGATCCCCAAATGCTGAGACAGGAGGGAATGTTCTCTCTGGGGCTGGAGCCCCTCTGAGCCAGGCTGGGACACCTGGGGGTGCTCACCCGGAGGGGAGAAGGCTCCAGGGAGATCTCAGAGCCCCTAAAGGGGCTCCAGGAGAGCTGCAGAGGGACTGGGGACACGGATGGAGGGACAGGAGCCAGGGAATGGCTCCCGGTGCCAGAGGGCAGCCATGGATGGGAGATTGGGAACTGGGAATTGTTCCTGCCAGGGTGGGCAGGCCTGGCACAGCTGTGGCTGCCCCTGCATCCCTGGCAGTACCAAGGGCAGGATGCACCTCTGTGCAACACTTTTAAAATAAGCACATCACCATTAGAAGGAATTGGTGATGGTTAGTTTTCCAGTCAGCCGTTCCAGAAGCAAAATAGATGCAGTGAAGGGCTGTCAAAGCCTTTCAGTTATCAATTTTGAGTGCAAATTCTCATTTCTCAGCAGCCTCCACTGAACAGAAAATCCCTCAAGTGAGGTTAAACACGGAGTATTTTCTCAGGCTGAAACTGGCCAGATTTAAAACAAAAATGACACTTCAATCCAGCAAATAATTATTCCATAGCACACACTGGAGGCTGATCAGCTACAGAGCATCTCACAGCTCAGACCCAGAGCCTGCAAAGAGCTGACTGTGCCCAGGGCCACCTGCCTGTGCCCAGGTGTTGGCACGGGCTGCTCCTGGCCTGGGGCACCCTGGGCTGGGAGCAGGAGGAGAACAGGCACGGAACTGAGGGGCACCTGAACCATGGGGCATTGGGGGCACCTGAACCTTTTCCCCCTTCCGACAGCAGCCCAGGTCAGCCTGAGGCCAGGTCAGGACTCATCCCACATCAGTTCCTTACTGGAACCCAGAAACTGCCCTTCTCCTCAGGGCAGCTGTGCCCACGGCAGGCAGGGACTGCACAGTGGTGCTGCACAGGCTGTGCCAGCCCTGGCAGTGCCCCGGCTCCCAGTGCCACAGGAATCAGCACTCCATGGTGTCTGTGTGCAGTTCCCCCAAACCCTGGAATCAACCGGCCCTGCCTGGTGCCTGTGTCCATCTCCAGACCCCGGCACACCCCTGTCCATGCACATCCTGCAGTGTTGGAGTCCATCAGCTCTCCATGGTGTCCACGTCCCTCCCCAGACCCTGGCACACCCCTTGTCCATGCACATCCCTGCAGGACCTGCTGGGGATGCTCTCCCTGCCCCAAGCAGTGCCCGGGCCAGCCTGGGGCACCCAGCAGGAACCCAGGGGAATGCAGAGGCCAAGGCTCTGCCACCCTGCCAAGGCCAGGGCAGGGAGCTGCTCCTGAGCCCTGGCAGCCCCAGTCCCAGCCCAGGGGGAGTGCCAGGTGCTGCAGGCACTCGTGCAGGCACTCCTGCAGCCCCAGCAGCTCTGCAGAAGCCTCAGCTGCCTCCTTGCCTTGCTCACTGATGGACAATTCCTTCCCTCACACACCTACCCGTGTTTTCCAAGCCTGGTATTTCCATCAGCCTCAGGAGCAGAGAAGCCCTATTTGTCACTCCCGGGAAACAATTTAGAGCCTTTCAAAGCCATCTCCCTGTGCATCACAAGCAGAAATTGATACAGTCACGTCAGGGCTCAGCTCTGCTCGTTCCTGCTACAAACACCTTACCAGCAGAACAAGTGTCAATTTACAAGCAGGCTGATGTTTGCTGCTGGCCCAGCTTTGTTTTTAATACACTGCATTGTTTCATGCTGCTTGTTGTTCTGTATTCCTGGGAGAACAGATGAAAGCAGCAGCCAGGGCTGCAGGAGCAGCAGCGCGGGATGGAAAACAGCCTGGAGCACAGGAGCACTGGCAGGACCAGCACAAGCCCAGAGCACCCCTGCTTTGGGATGAAAAGCATTTTCAAAGCTTCTCTGGACCAAGTTTTAAAATCTGCTTAAAGAATCTGAGTGGCCAGTTGCTTTTTATAGGACCTGGATGACAGAGTTATTTGTGTGCCTTTGCAGACAGCAATTCCTTACATTATTCCCATTATTACTCAGAAATAAATTAATTTTAGACTCTGAGCTCCTAATTATTTTTTTTTGTGCCATTAAAAAAAAGTTTTCTGTAAAAAATCAATTTCTCCTGAGATTTAGGTGTCTCCCATCTCTCTCTATCTCATCTCCTTCCTTTAGCAATCTCATCTCCGCAGAGCTGCCCTTTCCTTCTCCTCTTTCATCTGCAGGATGCTTTGAGTGGCCCCTTGTCCCTCGGGAGCTTTGTCCCATTTCCCCAGCCCAGCCCTGCCCGGGATGCTCCGGGTCAGCCCGGGGTTCGTGAGAGCTCCAGCCTCCCCTCCTGAGCTGGGAGCTGCCACAATGGCCCTGATTCAAATGCAATCCAAACCAATTTGGGTTCTCGGGAGGACTGAATTGATGCTGGAGCTGGGCAATTTACACCAGCCAGAGATATTGGTAATTTCTTTTCCTGTGACTCAGAGACTCAATTCAAGCAGCATTCCAATCTTTGCTGATAGAAGTTCTCGCCTATTAGGGCCACGCTAACCACTCTGAAGGCTGAACACAGTGATTTTCCCAGCCCTCAGCGCACAGCAGCAAAGCAACCAGGTCAGGTACAGGCTTTTGTACCTGGCCAAAGCCCCTGAGCACGCAGGGAACTGTGAGAAACACTCATTAATGCTTGGCAATCGTTTCTGTGCAGCCTCCTGACCCCTGTGTGTCCCTGGGAAAGCAGGAATTCCTGGCTGCTGCAGGCACAAATGCCACAGGAGCTCACACATCACCAGATCACCACGAGGCAGCCACAACAGCAGCAAAAGCCAGCCCTCAAAAATTGTTCACTCGTGGTTCCATCCAGTCAGTGCCACTGGGCTGCCCTGGGGAGAAGCAGCTTTTCAATCTTTAGGGGCCATGTACAGCTTTGGTGCTGGGGAGGACTCAGAAAACACTCAGAAAACACTGCCTGAGCTGCCAGGTCTGGGGGTCAGAATTCACTTTTGATCATTTGTTTGTTCATTTTTATACAAATATTCCATCTTTAAAGGCTTTATCGGGGGCAGCTCCAGTGGTGGGCAGGAGGAGAGCTCTCAGACTCATGTCAGGGTCTCCCCTTTCAGGCAAACCCCCCAGGAAAGCTTTTGGTAACGGGTTTGTGAACAATTTTTAAGTTAGATATCTCTTTTAACACAGCTGCACTAATGAACATTTCTCATATAATTACGTATATAATAAAAATAGTCACAATAATCATAATCACCATCATCATTTGAGAATAAAGCAAGAAAAGCTCAGTTTTCCTTACCTTTTTGGAAAGCAGGCAAAAGCTATACAGTAGGTGGGAGAGTGTACCAAGTAACAGACTTTTGAACACTCTTTCTTACTGGTGGTAGGGAGTCTACAGGGAAAGTAAATACATTGAATGTAGGATGGGTCTGGGCACAAGGAACGCTCCCAGCCTGCCCTGCCACGAGCCCTGGCACTCCTCTGCCTCCCACTGGGCTCTGGGGGCACCAGCACAGGAATCAGCCCTGGCAGCACAGGAATCAGCACAGGAATCAGCACAGGAATCAGCACAGGAATCAGCCCAGGAATCAGCACAAGAATCAGCCCTGGCAGCATGGAAATCAGCCCAGGAATCAGCTCTGGCAGCCCAGGAATGAGCCCAGGAATGAGCCCTGGCAGCCCAGGAATCAGCCCAGGAATCAGCCCAGGAATCAGCTCAGGATTCAGCCCTGGCAGCCAGGCCAGGGGGCTCAGGTACCTCCAACCACAGGAGCAGCTCTCTCAGGAGAGCAGGGCTGGCTGAGCTGATTTTCCTTCCTCTCCCCTGAACCAACCCAGGATATTTTGGCTGCAGTTTCAGACCCCCTGTCCCTCCTCAGCATCACCAAGAGCCATTTGAGTGCTTTCCTCAGCAAGGGGGCAGCAGTAATTACATGTAAACCTCAGCAGAAGCAAAGCATGGGTTCTGTCCCAGTCTGACACTGCTCCTGCAGCAGAAACTGGAGCAGACAGCCCAGCAGGGCCCTCCACCTGCTCCACCTCAGGCCCCACCAGAAACACCTTCCCAAGGTGTGAAATTCCAGCAAAGCCACACAGGAGCACAGCAAGCGCATCCCAGGGCTGGGAGCTGCTGTGCCCCACGTCCTGCTGATCCCAAAGGTGCCCCAGCAGGGAAAGCTGCAGTGAGGGACAGCAGGCACTGCCAGATGGCAAGCAGGAGTGATTAGGAGACTTCTCCTAAATGGATTGGAAGGCTTGGCCCTAACACACCCCGTTCAGCAGGAGAGGTGTGGCTCTCCCAGGGATCCCAGGCCATCTCACACAGCCAGCCCCTGCCCCTGGCAGCTGGGACATGAGGTCACTGCACTGCCAGGGGTGCTCTCTCATGGTGATCAATCAGTGCCTCCCTCTGGGCTCACTCCAGACCCTCTCCAGGTGCTGTGCACACCTTTCTGTGAGCCTCAGTCCCAGCAGGCTGCCCCTGGGCTGTGTGCACAGGTTCCACAGGATGAGCATCCCCTGCTCCTGGGCAGCACTCAGGAGTTCACAGAGCTTCAGCCTGACAGGGACACCTTCAGCCCACTGCCACAGAGGGGTCTGGGCTGGGAGGGACCCCAAATCCCACCCAGTGCCACACCTGCCATGGCAGGGACACCTCCCACTGTCCCAGGTGCTCCCAGCGCCAATGTCCAGCCTGGCCTTGGGCACTGCCAGGGATCCAGGGGCAGCCAGCGCTGCTCTGGTCTTCTAAAGTCTGCTAAAACCTGGAGATTTTTTCAAGGCTATTTCTCTGTAAAACCATCCACATTTTGCTTGTGCTTTGACTGTGGCCTGTGAGCAGGACAGGCCATAAATGTGGGCTCAGCCCCACATTTGCAGGATTTGGAGGTCTGTGGGTCCCGTGCTGGTGCTCCCTGGGCTGGGACAGGGGAAGAGTCATGGAACACTCCCCAGCAGAAATGGCACCTGCAGCACCCAGCAGCTGAGCAAGCAGCAGCAGCAGCCCCATGAGAAAGAGCAGAAAATCAAAGTGTAAACCCCACTGTACTTGCAGAGCCCACGGCTGAGCCAGGCCAGCACTCAGCTCCCTCTGGCCACTGCTGACTCTGATCCTCCCCAGGAACTTCCCTGCTCTGGCCCCTGAGCTCCAGAGCCTTGCATGGCTCCAACAACCAAACCCCGAATTTCACAGAGATATACTGGAAAAACATCCTTTGGTTTTAAGAGAAGATATTTGAGATTTTTAGAAAAAAATGCTCTAAGATGCATCCAGAGCAATTTGTAATTCACATTTCCTATTTTTTGATTGGTAAAACTCTGGAAATTTCCCTATTCACAGTATAAAATATTTTTAAAGTGAAATTGCTATAAAAACATAAAACCCATTTTTATGTATGGACACCATACCCAAAATTTCACTGAAAATTAAGTTTGAGGAGTTTTGCTTGGATGTTATGACTGTTTTTAAAATCCACTAATACAATTCTATTTTTTCCACCTAAAAATGGAACTGTAAACAACTTTTATCGAACAGACTACTAAAACTTCAAAAACTGAAACTGAGTTCAGGTGAACTACTGTTATACACATTTCTGAACACTGCCTGATCAGGGGGCTGATCAATAACCCAATCAATGCACAGCACAGGAACTGCAGCACTTACACTGGCACTAAGGCACCCCAAAACTTTGAAGTACAGCAGAAGTTTATATCATTTGATTTTCTAATAATTGTTATGAACACACAGACCTGGGGAATGAACGAGCAGTGCTGGTGCAGCTGAGACTATGAACAGATGGAATTCCATACAAATAATGAAAATGGTTTTAAAATACTTATTTCACAAGTGATAATAAAGAAAGAAAAGCTCATAAAGCAGAAAGTCAGAGATGGCACATTTCCTAACAAACACATTCATGAGCTTTAAAGTCCCACTCAGTGAAGGCTGGAGGAAAAGGTGGCACATCTGGGCAGCCAGGAGCCTCTGCCCCTTGTGCCTCTTAAAAACATGTTCTGGTCTACAGCTCTGGACTAAAAATGGGTGTTTGACCAGAAACGCGGGGCTTAGGTGAGCAGTTTTTATTTATAGTAAAAATATTTCCTTCCCAAAATAAAATCTGGCTGTTCTTTCGTGGGAGGGGAGAATATTCTCAGAAGTCTGAAAGCAGCAAGAGATGCAGCACAGGAAGATGAGAGCAGGAGGGGACCCTGGGGGGGATGTCCCCAGGCTGGGCTTCCACAGGGAACATTCCAGCATCACAGCTTGGGTGGCTTTCTCTTTGGCCAAGTTTTGGCATGAAATTCTTACATTTTGGGGTTTGTGGGGTTTAGTTTCAGCTTAGTTGATCCGAACAGTGGTTAGTGAAGTGCAGCAGCAACACAATCCCCTGCGCTGGCCCAGCTGGATTTCAAATTCTCTTTTCCTGCCTTCCCTTCCTGAAATCTGCCTTGGCAGAGGGCCCTGAGTGCCACTGGGGAATAGCCCAGGGCAGGAATTCCATTTATTTCCTCCTGCACTCGGGGCTCTCTCCAGCTGCAAGTGTTTAATTTGTGAGAGTCGTTCCATGGTCCTGTCCCTGGCTCTGTCCATGGTCCTGTCACTGGTCCTGTCCATGGTCCTGTCCATGGCTCTGTCCATGGTCCTGTCCCTGGCTCTGTCCATGGTCCTGTCCATGGCTCTGTCCATGGTCCTGTCTCCCAGTCCAGCTTCCAAGGATGAATTTGGTTTTCCCAGCAGGAATGGATTTTGTACACCTGCATGATCAGACATCAGGGATAAATCGTGCAGGGGTGAGCAGGGGGAGGAAAATGCAGTGTCAGGGATCTGCTGCCTGCTCCCACTCTGCTTTGACAGCAGAGCTGCTGCTCCAGGCAGGAATTCCAGCAGCATTAAAGGCAGGAATTCCAGCAGCACTAGAGGCAGGAATTCCAGCAGCATCAATGGGACAGGAATTCCAGCAGCATCAATGGGACAGGAATTCCAGCAGCACTAGAGGCAGGAATTCCAGCAGCATTAGGACAGGAATTCCAGCAGCAATAATGGGGCAGGAATTCCAGCAGCATTAGAGGTAGGAATTCCAGCAGCATTAGAGGCAGGAATTCCAGCAGCATTAGAGGCAGGAATTCCAGCAGCATTATGGGCAGGAATTCCAGCAGCACTAGAGGCAGCAATTCCAGCAGCACTAGAGGCAGGAATTCCAGCAGCACTAGAGGCAGGAATTCCAGCAGCATTACGGGCCGTAATTCCAGCAGCACTGACAGGACAAGAAGTGGCAGGGATTCCAGCAGCAAACAGATCAGTAAAGCACGGGCAGGGAAAGGGCATTTCTCCACATCCAGAGCTGGCTTTGCACAAGAAGTGCAGACGTGCCCAAACCTTTGCAGCGTGCTCAGAGCTGTGCAGCTGTCTCCTTCCTCAGCTCCTTCCAGATTCAAATGCAAATCAAATTTGATGGCCTCAGTCTGTAATTTCGTGCTGTGCTATCCTCTGCTATGCACATTAAGGAAACTAGAAGTGTCTTTGCCATCTATTTTCCCTTTAAATCGGTGGCAAGATTTGCATTAAGACCAGATAAAATCCCTAAATGGGAATCTTCAGGGACTGTGAGATTTTTGCAAAGCAACTTTGCAAGAACCAGGGTGAAAACTGGTGTTAGCAGAGTTATTGATGAATTTGGTGCTTGTCAGGGCCAGCTGGACCCGGGCTGCAGGGTTCTGTGCCCAGGGATGTGCAGGGTTCTGTGCGCAGGGGATGTGCAAGGTTCTGTGCCCAGGGATGTGCAGGGTTCTGTGCCCAGGGATGTGCAGGGTTCTGTGCCCAGGGTTCTGTGCTCAGGGATGTTCAGGGTTCTGTGCCCAGGGATCTGCAGGGTTCAGTGCCTGGGATGTGCAGGGTTCTGTGCTCAGGGATGTTCAGGGTTCTGTGCCCAGGGATGTGCTGTTCCCTCCCCCTCACAGGTAAAGCAGGGGACCACGAGTCACTCACAGCTCCCAACCCCTTCATGATGCGCTGCCACCAAATGGCAGCACTGGAAAATCAGAGCCAAAAGCAGAGAGTTCCACCACCAGCCCAGAGCAGCAGAGGCCGCGATGGAGCAAAGCAGGAGCAGCCCCGGAGCGCTGCAGAGCCCCGTACTCACTGTTGGGGTCCACGTTCTCGCAGAGCTCCGTCTTGGCCTCGCCGTTGGGGCGGTCGCTGGGCTTGTGCGACAGGCGCGAGGACATGGTGGCCGCCGTCACCACCGCCTTGAAGCTGCGCTTGCGCTTCTGCACGTTCAGCTCGGGGTGGAAGATGATGATGTAAACCTTGGGCATGTAGAGCATCCCCAGCGCCACCGACGCGCTCAGGTTCATGGAGATGGTGAGCGTGGTGGTTTGGATGTAGAGCTGCGGACAACAGACATGGGTTACGCGCGGGGTCATCAGCCTGGGGCTGCTCACACACAGATAAATACCCCTGGGAAAGGCGTTTTAACCAGTCTGGGTGTGTTACACACCAGGGCAGGGGCTGCAGCTCCTCACACACAGATAAATACCCGCTGGAAAGGGATTAGAACCAGTTTCCATGTGTTACATACCAGGATTGGAGCTGCAGCACTTCACACACAAATAAGTACCAGCTGGAAAGGGATTCTAACCTGTCTGCATGAGTTACACACCATGGGTGGGGGCTGCAGCAGTTCAAACATAAATACCCACTGTAAAGTAATTTTAAACCAGTCTGCACATGTTACATATCAGGCCTGGCCAGCCTGCAGCAGTTCAAGCATAAATACCCACTGTAAAGTCATTTCTAACCAGTCTGCATGTGTTACACATCAGGCCTGCCCAGCCTGCAGCAGTTCAAACATAAATATCCTCTGTAAAGTCATTTTTAACCAATTTGCACACATTACACATAGGGCCTGGCCAGCCTGCAGCACCTCACACACAAACACCAGTTGTAAAGGAACTTTTAACCACTTTGAATGCTACACACCACAGGCCTGGCCAGGCTGCAGCAGTTCACTCACACACACACCCACCCACCCACCCATTTTACAGCGATTTTTAACCAGTCTACAATGCAGATGAGGGAGCTGAGACCTATTCCCTGCAGCCACCGTGATGTTCCACACAAATGCCCTGCCTGATGCACCAACAGCCTCAGTGCCTGAGACTTCCAGGGGCCTTAGCACAGTTCCCACAGCAAGGTCCCACAGTTTAATTGTGATTTATGTAATTAGGGCACCCTGCAGCAGCTGCTGTGCCCCAGGGGGGAACTGGTCTGACTGGAGCTGCCTCAGCCTTGGGTCCAACCCTTCCCCTCCATCCTGAGCAGCAGCAGCTCAGGAGCTCGGTTTGGTTTCTCCTGCTGGGCAGGGGTTGAAGGTGAGATGATTATTTAATCAAAGGGGTCTCTGGCAGCACCTCCAGAGCTCCCGCCTTGCAGACGCTGATGGGAGATAAAAGGGAGGCAGAAAAGAGCGTTTGTAGAACAAGGAGGGATGAGTGACACACAAAGCTTCTCATGACAAATGGGAGCAGCCTAAAGATAAGGGAAACTAATAGATATGCTTATTATGCAGAGACTCAGTTTTATGTGTTTTATCTCTGCTTTGTGGTTTTACCAGTCAGACATAAAAATGCAGTTTACGTGAAACTATTTCATTTCTTATTTCACTTCTTCTGATAAATTCTCGGGAAGCATTTTAGATGAATGCAAATGGGTGACTTAAAGTACAAAGGATCAGATTTAACTGACAATGGGACTCTAATAACTCATGCGTGCCTTTTACAGCTGCCTGCTGAACCTGACAGCTCCCAAACCCGAGATTAAATTAAGAAATTAAGATGCAGATTTAGTGAGAGATACTCAGACTCGACATGAATGAGAACTGGGATGGAGCTTATCCAGCCTGGAGGGGAGAAGGCTCTGGGGTGACACAACTGTGGCCTTGCAGGGCCTGAAGGAGCTACAAGAAAGTGCAGAGAGAGAGAGAGCATTTACCAGGGATGGAGGGACAGAACAGGGAATGGCTTCCAGTGCCAGAGGGCAGGGATGGATGGGATATTGGAACTGGGAATTGTTCCCTGGCACAGGTGCCCAGAGCAGCTGGGGCTGCCCCTGGATCCCTGGCAGTGCCCGGGCCAGGCTGGACACTGGGGCTGGGAGCACCTGGGACAGTGGGAGGTGTCCCTGCCATGGCAGGGGGAGCACTGGGTGGGATTTGGGGTCCCATGCCATGACTGGGAGTGTTGCCAGAGGACATCCAGGCTTTCTAAAGCAATCTGGTGTTGGTCTCCCAGAACCACTCCCCTGCAGGGTTTGGAGCCACATCTGCTCTGACAGAAGGACAAATCCTTCTGAAGGGTCACCCTCACCCAAATCTCTCTCCAGAAGACTCTGACTTCTGACAAATCTTAACTCCACACACTGCATTGCAAATGCAGCGACTTTGAAGCAGGCACTGGAGAAAACCCAACCCCGAGGACATCATTCACATGCAAAAGCACCTAGATTTTATCACGGCTTTTACATAAGTGATTTCCATTTGAATTTTAGATTTTTATGTTTTCCAGATTCTTGCTTTATTCATGCAAATCACAAAAATTGCTTTCCAAACCTTGAGAGAAAATTGGACTGGTCTGGAATACACACATCTAATAACGGGCAATTTTTATACAACAAAATACATCACTGGCTAATTCTGCATGAACTGTTATTTCTCTGGGAGGCAGAGCCCTGCAGGATCAGGCCTCTGTCTTTGCCAACCCAGGAGAGATTTCCAGCTGCTGGGCCAGAAGAACTGAGCCTCCAGTTTATAGAACAACTTAACTCAGAGCTGCAGAGCTTTGAAAAGTCCCTTTAGGAGTCCGAACCCTTTTTGCAGGCTAAAGCTTTGCCTTCAGTCTAATCAGGAGCAATGGCTCCTCTTCCCTAATTCAGCTTTCTAATTATGCACTGAATTGTGTTATGTTGCAATATGGAAATAAAGTGGTAACTTGAGATATTTTTGGACTCGTGCTATTACAAGCCAATTTATCTCACTTTTATATGGGAATTAAAACAAATGTTCTTACAGCTGAAGTAGATGGTTTATAAATCTCCCAGAAGGCTTTTCCAGGTCATCTGAAGATTCTATCTCATTCTCTACATTATGTTGTGCAAATATAAGAATGAGAAACACTTTTTAATAAAAATTAAAATTAGCTTCCCCTGCGCCGTGTGTTTGCAAAACCATGGGAGGTGAAAGGACGTGAGTGCAAACGTGCCCTGGGGGATTTGGGGGTGCAAGGGGTGGGAGAGGGCCCTGTCCCTCCTGCAGGAGCCCTGTGCCCTCCCTGGGGACCCCAAACCCACCTGCCTATGCCAGCACCTGGGGCATGCAGGGAGAGACATTATAAAGTGTGCTTTGGGCCCTGGTGTTCTACCAAACCAGCAGCCAGAATGAAAGCAGCCACAGCACAAACCAGACTGAAAGCAGCCACAGCACAAACCAGAATGAAAGCAGCTACAGCACAAACCAGACTGAAAGCAGCTACAGCACAAACCAGACTGAAAGCAGCCACAGCACAAACCAGAATGAAAGCAGCTAGAACCATAAACCAGAATGAAAGCAGCTACAGCACAAACCAGAATGAAAGCAGCTACAGCACAAACCAGAATGAAAGCAGCTAGAACCATAAACCAGAATGAAAGCAGCTACAGCACAAACCAGAATGGAAGCAGGTACAGCACAAACCAGAATGGAAGCAGGTACAGCACAAACCAGACTGAAAGTAGCTAGCACAACTAAACCAGAATGAAAGCAGCAGAATGACACCACAAACCCTTCTGGTAAGAGAACCATTTGCACCTGTAATAAACAAGAAATCTGTCCCATGGCAATCAGTGAACACAATATGTAACCCATCCAGAAACAGAAGGATTTGGTGGGCAGGCACAAAGGCCATTTAATGATCAACAAAGGCCATTTACTGACCCTCAGTGAGTTTCAGTGTATTGTTAACCAGATAGGTTTAACACGGTGCCTTCTAATATTTCCTGTAAGAACGAGCTACGTGAATAAGGAACTGGCCATGTGAATAAAGAACTGGCCATATGAATAAATAACTGGCTGTGTGAATAAAGGACTGGCTTTTCTGCATGAAGGAAGTTGTGCAAGTGTCAAGGCCTATGAACAAATCTGACCTATGCAGAAATCACAGGAGTTGTGCTGATCACAGCCATCAGAGCAGAAATAGCAAGGCAGGCACAGAGAGCCCCTGTGGGATGGCTCAGGGAATGGGCTGCATGTCCAGAATCCCAGAGTGGTGTTGGGGAAGAGACCCTAAATCCCACCCAGTGCCACCCTGCCATGGCAGGGACACCTCCCACTGTCCCAGGGTGTCCCAGCCCCAATGTCCAGCCTGGCCTTGGGCACTGCCAGGGATCCAGGGCCTGCCCACCCTGCCAGGGAACAATTCCTCATTCCCAATAACAATTTATGCCAACAAAATGAGAGTTCCTCAGACAGATGCACCTAAAAGTCCAACTTGCTAAGGGCAGAGTCATGTCCATCCCTGTGGCAGCACCCACAGCACGGATGCAGGGATGCTGGGGATCCTGTCCCAGCACGGATGCAGGGATGCTGGGGATCCTGTCCCAGCACGGATCCAGGGATGCTGGGGATCC
>JAXCLO010000030.1:762818-777275 GCA_035583995.1 Arremon aurantiirostris
CTGCACTATTCTACTTTACGAGCACTGCCGAGACCTGAGGGGTGATCCCATCCCATCCCATCCTGCACAATACCACAATTCCAGCACTGCCCAGACCTGAGAGGTGATCCCATCCCATCCTGCACAGTGCCATCGCAGCTCCCACCCCATCCCCAGCTCCAAGTTAACTCTGAAATTCCCTCCCACCCTCAGTCAGTCAGACCCCCAGACACCAGTGCAATTCACTGCCAGGCGTTCAGAGCATTTGGGGTGCTCAGACTGAGCAATGTGGGGAGAAAAGCCTGAGTTTACACCCAAACCAGCTCACGTGTTTAGCTCATCCCTGGCCTCACAGAGGAGCTGCAGACACGAATGTGGATCTGTAACTGATTACTGAGTCTGAACAGGATAAAAAAGCAGAGCCTGGCTATTGGCGCCTTGAGCGCTGTGAAACTTCCCCAGAGCTGTTTGGTGCCCTATTGCACTGCACAGCTGCAGCAGATGCAGGCCCTCATCCCTGATCCCTGCGGGATGGAGCCTCCTGGAGCCTGAGAACACAACCGGGATTGGGGACAAACAGTACCTGCTGCCAATGAGGGGACAGAGAGCATCGAGCTGGATTCTGCTCCAAGCCGAGCTAGGCTGGGCCAGGCCAAGCTGCTTTGCAGGGACCTGACTTGGTCAATGCTGTTTTGGAACCTGACTTGGTCCCTGCTGTTTTGGGACCTGACTCTTTGGGACCTGACCCAGCCCATGCTATTGTGGGACCTGACCTGGTCCCTGCTGTTTTGGGTATCACCTCCCAAGCCCAGGACCCCGGGCTGGGTTCCAGGCACCCCCCGAGCCCCAGGGGACACACGGGCAGCCCAGGCTGGGCTGGGCCCCAGGAAAGGCTGGTTGGTCCCATCAGACCCAGCCAGACAGGGCTCGTCCATTCTGCACCACCAGGGACATCTGCAGGCCTGACCTCCCTTCCTTATCTGCAGTCATTATCAGAGTTCATCTTCCACTCAATAAAACCTGCTAAAACAACATTGATTCTCAACTTCTGGAGAATCAAATCACTTGACTTCCTTGGTCCTCCAATTAAGGCACCAGAATAAATCTTAACTACTCCCTAATACCAGTTTTCACAAGACTTTCTTCAGCTCTAATCACGTTTAAGCACCTTGGCTAAAGGAATTGATTTCCTTTGCTTTCCCTTCCTGCCACCCAGGAGAGTCTGCTGAGCTCCCCTGCCTCTCCCGTGCAGCTCCCTGTGAATTACTGCTGCCAGCTCCGAGGTGCAGCAGGAGCTGCTCCCACTAAAAAGAGCTATCTTGTCTCCAAATGATATTTAATTATCTCCATTAAGCATTACAGGCTGCTCTGATGCTGGAGATGTAAATCAGAGGAACAAGAGGAAGATGAGAGCATATTGTTCCTCGCTTGTTTTGTCCTCCTACTCCCTCTCTTAAATAAGTGTCTCTAGAGGTAAGGCCAACGTGGAGCTTGTGAACACTCGAGTTATTCAATTTACAACACACACACTATTCGTCACTGCTGAAACCATGAGGCTCAGCCTGGGCAGGGCTAAGCCTCAGCTTTCCCTGCTGAGGCAGAGGCAGCTAAAGACTGAATGGATGGTGTTTAATGAGCAATTAACAATGCAAGAAAAGCTGCTATTGCAGAAATACAAACACCCCCCAAATCACTTTGGACATGGTAGGGTTGGGACGCAAATTTTTTGCTTTAGTCTACAAAAATCCACTGTTGTTTCTCTTTAACCTTCTGCTAAGCTTATGCCTCAAAGACAAAACATGAGGCAATTTCTATGACTGAGCACGATGGTTTCTATTTTTATTATTATTACATGCCTGCTTAAGCCACTTAGAACAACAAATAAATCCTGCCAGTCGATATTTTTGTGCCCATCTCTTATGTACAGAGTCCTACCTTTTGCTCTCTTATGTACAGAGTCCTACCTGTTGGACTGGCCGTGCTGCACTGAAGAAGGTCCTTGCAGAGCAGCTCTGCTCTCCCCTGCAAAGCCAGCTGTGCCCAGCTGTGCTGAGCTCAAAGGAGCTGATGCTGGTGTCAGAGCATCCCCAGATCTCTCTCCAGGATCCACAGAGGCCCTGCTGTGTGGAGAGGGGATTCCCTTTCCAGTGCCTGCAGCTCGGGGCTTTTCACTGATTTTGGAGGAACAGGCTGAAAGAGGGCAGGTTTGGATACCAGGAAGGAATTGTCATCATGAGGGTGGGCAGGCCCTGGCACAGAGTGGCTGCCCCTGGACCCCTGGCAGTGCCTAAGGCCAGGCTGAACACTGGGGCTTGGGGACACCTGGGACAGTGGGAGGGGTCCCTGCCATGGCAGGGGGGGCACTGGGTGGGCTTTGGGGTCCCTCCAACCCAAACCATTCCTTGGATAGCTGACTCCAGGGCTGAATGCTCCCTTCACCCACAGTGGTTTGGGCAGGATGGTGCCCTGGCACTGCCCTGGGATGTCACTCACTCTCTGTGACACCCATCCCAAGCAAGACTTCCACTTCCCCTGGCCCTTCCTGCTCCTCCCCTGGCAGTTCTCCTTGTTCCTGTTTATTCTAAAGCAAACAGAAGGGAAGCTCCACTCCAGCCATAAGGGATGCTCCTTCTGCAGGGCTGCTCCACCTGGGGCCCTTTGCTCTCATCACCCACTCACAGGAGCTGCCAGGAGTGCTCAAGGACCAATTCCTGCTGCTGAAAGCCCCGATGAAAGCAAACCCCGACTCCAGCATCCACCTTCAGCGAGGAAACGAGAAGCATCTGCATAACTGCCATTGTACTGAAGGGGCCCTCCAGGCTCTGCTGCTGATGAGCTCAGAATCAGCAGCCATTATTTCTGCCTCCAAACAGCAGACTGTGTTTGTACAACACAGGGGCAGAGCCTGGCTGAGCTCTGCTCTCTCAGATCGGGGCTGGGCTGGCTCTGTGTGCCCTGGGATGCTCTGCAGGGTGAGGAGCTCGCTCCAAACCAAGCAGCAGCAAAGGGAGCTGAGGATTTCTGCAGCAGAACTCACCTGAGCTCCATCCCAGCCCCAGCAGAGCCCCCTGTGCTCTGGCTGAGCCCACAGGGACAATCCCACAGGGTTGGCACAGGGAGTGCCCCACAGCACCCCCTGAGCCCCTGAGATGGGCTCTCCTCAAACATGCACGTGGAAGGGGATCAGGGCTGCAGGGATGGGTCAGTGCCTTGGGGAACCACCACTTACCTTAACCCTGCACACACAGGGAATGCAAAATACTCATTAAAATCACCTCTGGGATCACCAAATGCCACCATGAACCCACAGCAGCACCACGTCCATCACCGCCTGAGCTGCCCCACTCCCCCTGGCTCTGGGCACCCAAGGGTTATTTCACCATTCCTTCGGGAATACTTGGTCACAAACTGGTACTACCATGGACACTCAAACAAACTGACCCTCCCCTGCCTGGACCTGCTTATTCTATGATTGATTCCTTCCTAAGTTTGAGGAGCTGTTCCATAACCCCACAGCCACAGCTCCCATTGGTGCCTGCCTCAGCCCAGCCCAGCTCAGCATTAATCCCAGCACAGGGCTTTGCAAGGCTGAGCTTTCCCTGGGCTGCCTCAGCAATTCAGCAAGCTGGAAACCCCCAGCCCTGCCCAGCCGCGGGGCAGGGTCTGTGCAAGGAAATGATGCTGTCAGCCCAGTGGGTTTGACACTCAGAGATATCACAAGGCAAGCACAGAGAAAAGTTTCACCAACACAGTAATTACTGCCCTGGACTCCACGGAGCTGCAATTATTTCCCAGTGAGGGGCTGTCAGCTTGTGCTGCAGATAAGAACTGTTGATAGGGCTGCCAGAGCCCGAGCAGGGCTGGCTTTTCAGATGCAAAACCCTCCTGGCAATGCTACGTTTTCCAAAGAAAAAAAGGGGAACAAAAAAAGTACGTGTCAACACTCTGCATTAAACACCTACACGTTTTCCCTTTAAAAATTGTGCTGTTTTTTAGCCAGAGGCAGTTAAGCATGCACCAGAAATTCCAGGGGAAAAGGGACCTTCCTTCCCTACTTCTCCTGTGTGACATAAAGGGTGAGCCCAGGACAGGGGCAGCTGAGAGCCACGGGCCAGTGCCAGGCTCACAGGTGGAAAGGCACCAAAATGTTCCCAAATCTGCTGCTCCAGTCACACAGAGCCTGCCCACACCCGGGGCTGGTGCTGAATGGTCACAGTGGAGACACAGAAACCCGGGGAGGAGCTGCCAGGGCTGCCCCAGTGCCACAGAGGGAGCCTCGGGCTGGGTTTTGGGAAAGGCTCATCCCCCAGAGGGTGCTGGCACTGCCCAGCGATGGGCACAGCCCCAGCGCCTCTGGAAAACCCTCCCAGGAATGCCAGGGTGGGATTTGGGGTGTCTGGGCAGGGCCAGGGACTGGGCTGCGGGATCCCTGTGGGTCCCTCCCAGCTGAGGATATTATCTGATTTCCACCTCTGTGATGCCCTCTCCCTTCTGGGCTCCATTTATGTTCCCATCTTCCAAATAATCTCCCTTTTCTGTCTCCTCAGCACAGCTGGGAATGGAAAAGGCTGGAATTATCACAGCAAAGAGATCCCTCAGTGCCAACATCAGACATCAAAGCAGCCACTCAGAGGCTTCAAAGGGTCCCTGGTGACACAGCAGCCCCTGGGGACAGGGATGAAGTCAATTCTGCTTAACTGAGCCCGTGTCCCCTGGGAGAGAGCAGCAAACCCCAGTGCGGTGCTGCTGCTCCCTGGCACAGAGCTGCTCCAAAACCCAAACATTTCACCCCATGGGCTGGGGTTCATCACCAGCCAGCTCTGCCCTCCCTGCACAGCAAACCCAGCCTGGTCCTGATCGCTCTGGCAGAGAGAGCTGCTCCAATAACCAAACGTTTCACCCCATGGGCTGGGATTCATCCCCTGCCCTCCCTGCACAGCAAACCCAGTCTGGTCCTGCTGCTCCCTGGCACAGAGAGCTCCCCAAAACCCAAACATTTCACCCCGTGGGCTGGGGTTCATCACCAGCTCTGCCCTCCCTGCAGAGCCCTGTGCCAGCCCCACCTGCTGCGCTGGTGGCACTGCTGGCTGGGGGAGCCCCCCTGCCAGGTAATTATGTGGAACACGATTGTGGCCCTGGGCTCCTCCTGCTCAGTGTTTGCAATTAGGTTTTACTACAAAAGTACATATTAACATTAAAGGAGCATTACAATGCAGCAAATGTGATAAAGCAGAGCCACGTTACTGCACCTTCTGCTTCTGTTCTTCCAAGAACCATAATCACCGTTAATTTATGGTCTTCTGAGGAGCATCTAATTACTGCAATCAGCGCCTGTTTCACTCTGAGGGTGCACGTGTGCTCCTCCCTGCCTTCCAGTGCCTGCCCTGGCTGCACACAGACCAGACCTGCGTCCCCAGCGGCCCTGCAGGCTCCCTTTGCCTGGCAGTGCTGGGGGAATCCCTGCCAGGAGCCAGCAGGGGCAGGAACCCCTTTCAGAGAGCCCTGGTGGGGGTACAGCACTCTGGGTAATTTATTTATGCCCAAATGTCTTTGCTTTTTCAGGACACCACGTGAGGAGCAGAGGCTCCTTCCCCAGCCATCCCTGGCACAGCAGCTCCAGTGCCAACCGCAGAACCTTCCCAAACTCCAGTGCCAACCCCAGAACCTTCCCAAACTCCAGCATCAACTCCAGAATCTTTCCCAAACTCCAGTGCCAACTCCAGAACCTTCCCAAACTCCAGCACCAACTCCAGAATCTTTCCCAAACTCCAGTGCCAACTCCAGAACCTTCCCAAACTCCAGTGCCAACTCCAGAACCTTCCCAAACTCCAGTGCCAGCTCCAGAACCTTCCCCAAACTCCAATGCCAGCTCCAGAACCTTCCCAAACACCAGTGCCAGCTCCAGAACTTTCCCAAACACCAGTGCCAGCTCCAGAACCTTCCCCAAACTCCAGTGCCAGCTCCAGAACCTTCCGAAACCCTCTCAGTCTGGCTGGGCTGTGACTGCTCAGAGCCCCCCTTCCCATGGGGGAGGCCAATGAGTACAGGAGGTAATAAAGGAAATCTCACGGAGAACTTTACCTTTACAGGAGCTGTGCTTGGAATTTTTGTTCAATTCTGCAGAAATTAGAACTGAAACCCCACAGACACTCAAAGGTTTGCACAAGGGTTTTTATAGATTTTTCAGCAGTGTTGATGTACAACCTGATAAAAACCTAGGCCAGGATCACCTTTGTAGTGAAGGCCATCAGCCTTCCAAAAATTCCACTGAGTATTTCAGAGAACACCTAATTTCTCCTCAATTAAAGGTGGAGCTCCAGTACTCCACAGAAGTGGATTTTCTGGAGTACCCTGTGCTTTGAGGCTCTCCAGAGCTCATGGAGGTCAGAACTGCCTGAGCTGAAGCTGCTCCTCCGTTCAGCCTTGGCTCAGGACAGCTCCAATGCCAGATCGCCAAATTCCAGGCTGCTCTCAGGGACACAGCCCAGGCTGGATGGAATTAATAACTTCAGCATCTGAACATGCAGATAATGAAGTGAAAGTGCATCAATGAGAAATTCCTGGTGTCAGAATCCTCCTTTAAACAAAAATAATTCAAAAGATTGAAACAAAAGCTGCAATCCACAACAGCTGTCCCGGGGAGAGCCCCAAATCATGGCAGAGCCAGGCACATTCCCTGGGAGCCTCAGAGCCTGGGTTCCTCCACCATCCCACAGTGTGAAACGCCAACAAATCTTGCATTAAATTCCTCATAACTCCCAAATCCACACATGCAGGGTTGCTATAGCAACTGTCAGCCCAAGCCTTCCCAAGGGAGAAAATAAACGTGTGTCCTACCTGGCTAATTGGTATTTGTGTTACACAGAATTGAAGGGTAACTTAGTTCCACCAAAAAATAGAACAGGGACTGAAGTGCTCCTGTGCTAACGTGACATTATTTAATCTGAACAAGGACCCATTTTGCATGTGCCTTCAAATTATAGTATTTATGGAACACTCAACACAATAAGTAAAAGTGTTGCTGCCAAATATGCCTGACTTGCCCTGCTTATTGATTTGAATAAAAGGGGCACTGAAAAAAATAGAGAAACAAGAAGGGAGGTGGAAGAGCTGATGGGATTAGGCACCTCAAATTTCATTACAAAACCTACAAACCCCCCAAAAACACCCCAACAGTTTACAAGTGAAAGTTATGCAGAAATAAACTGATGGAAGGTGACAGCTCTTTTCCCTATTTCACCTTTTCCCCATTTCTCATCACTGCAGGAAGAGCAAAGCTCCCAGGCAGGACAACCACACTGGCTGAACAACAGTCACCCCTCACTCAGAGGCACAGTTAGAACTTTTCAAACTTGATAAAAGCCCTGAAGATCATTCAGGAGAAGAGCCCCACTGGCAGGATGTATTTCAGGAGCACTCTGACAGTTCTGACTGGCTTGCAAACATCCAGCAATGCATTTGTTTAATCCCAGCACAATTACTAAATAAAAGCAATCAGAGCTCTGAGGCAGCAGAACATCTATGGAACATGAAAACATAACAATGACATCTCTGTCTCCATCAGCCCAATGACACACTCTGAGAAAATGAGATTTTGGGGGAATATTCAGCTTCCCTGGGCACCCTGGGCCTCCCCACCCTCACAGGGTGGAAGTCCGTCCAGATATCCAGCCTCAACCTCCCCTCCTTCAGCTGAAAGCCACAGTGGCTTCAATCAAGCACACTCTAAAGGAAGGACCTGTCTGAGCAGGGACAGCACAAGCCCTGCCCCAGAGCTGGCACAGCATTTTCAGGATACACAATCCATCCAGGGTAACACAGCCCAGAGCTGCACAGTGCCCAGGCAGGGAGAGCAGGATACACAGTACAGGACAACACAGCCCATAAATCACAGCTGAGCCATAAATCACAGCCAGCCACACCTTCTTTCCATTTCTGATGTGGACAGAGAAACAGGGTGAGCGAACTCAAGCTGTAAAAACATCTGAAATCTGCTTTTACCATGTTCCACCCCTCATGTGCCTCATGGCTCATCTCCATCCTGGAGAATCTCAGATTTCTGGCCTCCCTCCACCTGCTGCACCAGCTCCTGCTTGAATTATTCACCTTTTATGAATTACCTGCAGCACTTTGCTAGGGTTTGGTTTTTTTTGTTGTTGGAGGTGTTATTCTCTACCCTGAACAAGGCAGGTGTTTACAATATGCCTTCCACCCAACAACATTATGCTTGTATTTATCGATAGAATAAAATAAATCCATCCCCTGGAACCCCAGCGTTATATATAACCCCATTGCTCAGCTGAAGGGATCGTGCTGCATGAGACTTTCCAGCAGGTGCAATTTCCATTTCAGCAGACGTGCGTGCCTCAGCTAAGGCACAATATTTTCCAGAGGGAATATCTGACAGGAAATCAGTGGCAAGCACCAAAAAGCACAATCCCTGCACCCCCACCCAAAAGGAGTGCCAGAAAAGGAGGAAAAGCAGCAAAGCTCCTGCAGCACAGCCCTGGGCAGGGCAGGGCAGGGCAGGAGGGGACAGCCCCAGGAGCAGGGGGTGGGCACCGAGCCTGGTCACAGAGCCCAGGAGATGCACAGCGCTGTGGGGGCATGGGGACAGGGACACGGGGACACAGGGACAGCACTGGGGCTGTCCCACAGCCCAGGAGATGCACAGCCCTGTGGGGACATGGGGACAGGGACACAGGGACAGGGACACAGGCTGGGCTGGGGTGGAGGGGTAAAACAGACTGACAGCAGTTCAGGACAGCCCAGTATCATCATTGCTCTCTAAATACCAGACTTGGTGGTGTTTGCCAAACCCCTCTGAAATGACAGCTTTTCTCCAGGTGAATCTGCATCATGGAGCATCAGCTGGAGCTGCTGGGCCCAGCCCCTGGAGCTCAGGACAGACCTTTACACCGTTGTGTAAATGTGTCCTGTTCTGTGAGCAGAGCACTCATCACACTCCACGCTGCCCTCAGCTCCAGAGGCACAGGAGCCCACCTGGGTATTTTTTTGACAGTTCTCCTGCTTACATCTTGTATTCAAAGTGATTTAGTTAGGAGATGCCTCTTTGTGGGTAATATGACAGCTAATTCCCACTTATCCTCCTGTAAAGAAACAATTGAAATAGATGCAACAATAAAACTAATAGCTAACGTGATTGCTATTGATCATTTGCCAGTTCTTTAAATGAATGGCCCAGGAGCTAAACGGGGAAGGAAAACAGTGCCACAGATTGCCCTGAGTCAGGAACGAGCGGCTGGAGAGCTTAGCTGGAAATCCACGGAAAGCTGAGCACCAGCACGTGGCTGCAAGCACAGCGGATCCTGGGCACTCTCACCTACCTTTTCTGCTGACTGGGCAGTGCCAAAAAATATTGGAATGAAGGCAAGCCATACTATACAGGTAGTGTACATAGTGAATCCAATGGGTTTGGCTTCGTTAAAATTCTCCGGGACCCCCCGAGTCTTGATGGCATACACAGTGCACGTCACCATGAGCAGAATGCTATAGCCCAAGGAACAAATGATTTGTAGATCCGTAATGTCACACTTGAGCACTCCTCGCGCCTGCTCGGGGTTCATAGTTTTCTGCTCATCGTAATCCACGATGATGTTGGGCGGGTCCACCGCGAACCAGATGAAGACGCCCAGGAGCTGGACGGAGATGAGGCTGGAGGCGATGGCCAGCTGCGAGGTGGGGCTGATCAGCCGCGGCGCCGTCACCGACTTCTTGCCCTGCTCGAAGATGCGGTAGATGCGGTTGGTCTTGGTGAGCAGCGCCGCGTAGCTGATGCACATTCCCAGCCCCAGGAAGATCCTGCGGAAGGAGCAGACGGCCACGTCGGGCTTGGCGATCATCAGGAAGGTGATGATGTAGCACAGGAAGATGCCCGTCAGCAGCACGTAGCTGAGCTCGCGGCCCGAGGCGCGCACGATCGGCGTGTCGTTGTAGCGGATGAAGGTGGCCACCACGAAGATGGTGGCCACGATGCCCAGCATGGCCAGGAAGACGGGGATGACGGCCCAGGGCGAGTGCCACTCCAGCTTGATGATGGGGATGGAGCGGCAGCCGGTGCGGTTCTCGTTGGGCCGTTCGTTGTAGGAGCACAGCAGGCATGTGACCTCGTCGGCCTGGTACTGGTACCCGTCACACAGCTCACAGTGCCAGCAGCACGGCATGCCCTTCACCATCTTCTTCCTCTCGCCCGGCCGGCACGGCTGGCTGCACACTGAGGGGGGCACGGTGCGCACGCCCCCGCCCCACTGCATCTCCTCAATCTGTGGGAAGGGACAAACAGGCTCAGGGTTAGGCCTGGCTTAGGGCTGGCTGCACACTGAGGGGGGCACGGCCCACACCCCACCACACCTCCTCAATCTGTGGGACAGGACACAAACAGGCTCGAGGTTAAGGCTGGCAGCACAGACATGAGCTGGGAATGAAGGGAGGGAACTCAGGGGAGCCCCAACACACAAACCCCGAGTGGATAAAGTTCCCATGGGCAGAGTCCCAAAGCCACACCCTGGTGCCTCTGTGTGAGCCCTAACTGTGCTCACTGCCTCCATTTCTCATTTCTATTGCTTGCTAAGTCTAATGGAACGACATCCAAGCATGGATAAACCACATGAGAATTATAACAACTCTGTAAACCTTGAGGGAAGGCAGGACTTACACTTGCAAGGCTGCTTCCCACAAACCCTGGGGCTTCTTACCAACACAGAGCAGAGATCTCCCCTCCTGGAACTGCTACTGACCAGGGGAAGGTGTGAAATGAGGTGGGAATGTGTTTCTATGGGGCGTGGGATCAGTGAGAATGGGGGAAGGTCTGCCACACAAGCCAAGTGGGAAATATGAAGGACAAAGAAAATGGTCATCACTGAAAAAAGCAATAATTAGATAATATTTCATTTCAAAGTCACATTCAGCTTTTGAAATACCACATGTGCTTCTGGGAATGCAAATGATAAACGATTACATTAAATACATGGAAAGTCTCACTTACTCTGCAGTCTGGAGAGTCCTGAACCCCAAGGCAGGCAACAAAGGCTCCCAAGGACTGTGGAAAACTGGACTCACAAATCATTTCAAACTGTGCCTGACTAAAGCCACTCCCCAGCCTCCAAGAACAAGGAAGGTTTAGATTGGAGTCCCAGGGAAACAGTCCAGACTGGAAGCCTAGGAGGCCCTGGCATTCCCAGCACCAGGTACCAGCCCAGCAGCACCTGAGCGGCTCCAGCAGCTGCTCTGTGTGTGCGTGTCCTTTCCAGACATAAAACCTGATCCCCTGGCATAGATGTAAGTGTCATTAAAAACAACATTTCAGCTATTTTTCCTTAGGTCACTTAAGTGCTGACAAGCTCCATGATTTTCCCTACAAGCAGTCAAAGTTCTCAGATGAGTTTCTTGGATCAGCTGCCTTAATTATTCATACAGACAGGAAGACTTGAATGGGCAAGTCTTAAATTGAAGAATTAACTTGCACTTTCCTAATTTAAATCAAAATAGATCCTGTATCATCTTCCTTTTATATTTGTGAAAACACAAACCCTGAAGTTGTCACACTCTGCTCACACTGGAGTACCAAGAGTCTTTCTGTGAATGCTGTAAAAATAATCCCTCAGTAATGAGAGATGTTCTAGAGGTCTGCTCCTGAAAAGAGGGATTGGATCCCTGCATCCCTGGGAAGGAAGGATGCTCTCCCTGCTCCCACCCATCCCCAGCTCCTGAATGCCTCCAGCAAGAAGGACTGCATCCACTCCCAATATACATTCTCATTATGTTCACTACAGAACAAACATTAACAAGAAATGCTTAGTCTGTCTCATAAGGCCTAATGTAATTGTTCATGTTAATGAATAAAGTAACTCAATATCTGGGGATAATTCAAACATTGCTGCTTTGCTTCCCTCCACCACAAACATTTCCATAATAAGCCATTTGTTCTGAACTTAATTGTTTCGTGCAATGTTTGATTAAAATAAAAATCAGTACAAAAATAATTACATTAGTGGTAATTAACCTACTCAGGGAAGAAAATAGCCACGTTCCCTGATCCCACTTTCATAATGATGGTGCCATTAATTTCAGGGACACACAGCAGCCAGCGGCGAGGACTGGGCTCAGATTTATTGCCACCTCCAGACTGCAGCTCCTAACTCAGCACTTCAGACATTTGTGTATATTCCACTTTGCAGACAGCAATATTTGCATGACTTAGCTCTTCAGGCTCAGCTATTAATGTCTTGTAATTAGCTTCTAAATCCAGGGATTTACCGTGATAATGGTTTTAAGCTAAGAATATGTCAATAACACATCCTCAGCAGAGTCTTCTGCAAAATATCAACTAAAATCCCTGAAGAGATAACAGTGGTGATAAGCCAGAGAGGATGCAGAGCTGCTCCAGCTGCAGTGGGAACTCACAATGCTCCATCTCATCCCATTTTCCCATCCCTTCCCATCCCATTATCCCATGCCATACCATCCCATCATCCCATCCCATCCCAAAATCCCATCCCAATATCCCATAATCCCATCCCCTCAATCCCATGCCATGCCATGCCATGCCATCCCATCATTCCAGCCCATTCCATCCCATCCCATGGATCCCATTATCCCATCCCACAATCCCATGGATCCCATCCCATTATCCCAGCCCCTCCATGGGGTCCCCAGCACAGTCCCAGCCCAGTCCCTGGGTGCTCCCTGCTCCTCCCAGAGCCACCCCAGCACTGCTCTGTCACCCCAGAAGGGGCAGAGCTCTCTCCCACCTCCTCTTTGGGGTTCCCTCAAGAATCAATTCTCAACCCTCTTTATTTCCCTTTCATTTCTACTCCTCCTTTGCCTTTTGTCCCCTTTTTCCAGTAGCCCTGCCCCAGCAGCACTGAGAGCTCTCTGAGCACCATCTTTAATGAGATCCAAGGGCCATTTGTTCTACATTAAGGCAAGGACATTGCCAGCACACCACTGATGGAGAGAAAAATGCTTAATCCACAGTTTTTGCAAAAATGCTTATTATTATGCATTTCTGTTGACACACAATAAAATGGAAAATTAATTATTTTAATGCTTTTATATCTGCCTACAGCTTTGTGTTGTCTTCTCACTAATGGAAGGGGGTGGACCATGCATCTTCAGTATTCATCTTGCAGCCCCTGCATAATATTTTTTTAATTAAAAAAAGAGCATGTGCTTCCAAATGTGCATTTATAACACACAGCCCTTGTCTCTTTAATTGATCAGTTAGGGCAAAACTATCTTCTGAAAGCAGAGCTAATCCAAGACAACATTTTATCCTAAGGTGGCTTAGAACGAGGGAAAATCTGAATTATCTCAGAATCCCAAACTGGTTTGGACATCAAATCCCACCCAGTGCCACCCTGGCATGGCAGGGACACCTCCCACTGTCCCAGGTGCTCCCAGCCCCAGTGTCCAGCCATTATTGTCCATCCTGTGAACAATTAGCTGGGGACACTCTGAATTCCACATCACACCTCTGATATTACAGTCCTGCTGCAGAAATCAGTGCTCAAGGACATTTAAAGAGATTATTTCTGACCCACTCCACACATGTGGCCTGTCAGGAACTCTGTGCCCTGCTCAAACACTGCAACTCCGAGGGCTGCTCACATGGGCTGATGTGAGCAGAGCTCTCAATCAGCTTTGTGGGATTTCTCTCTGCTCCCTGAAGCAAACAGGCACAATCTGACACATCTGTCATCATTTCTGCTCCACCACCCTCGGCACTGGCATCCGTGTGGGACCAGAATTTCATTTTGCAAACACAGCTGGGTCATGTTGGGGATCTACAGAAGCAGCTCGAAGCCAAGAGCTCCCAGAGCTGCTCATGCAGTTTATTAAAGGAGTTTGCTTGCAGATTTGATCAACACAAATGGAGACAAAGCAGGAAGGTTTGGCTGCTGTAATTGTCACCAAGCTCTTGGCACCGCTGGCAGGTGCCAGCCCCTGATGTGCCACTGGAACCTGGGGCAGCTGCAGTCCCTGCAGCCCTGCTGAGTGCCCCAGGGCTGGCGGGCAGTGCCAGGCTCTCAGCACTCACAGGGACGGGGATGTTCAGCTGCCACCTTCTCCCAGGGCGACCAACAAGGGGAGGTGGGAAAGGAGACCCCAAACAGGGAACAGCACGGGTGCCTGGGGGTGCCCTGCAGACACAGACCCCATACAGGCCTCTGCAGAGACAGACCCCACACAGGCCTCTGCAGAGACAGACCCCACATTGGCCTCTTCAGAGACAGAGCCCACACTGGCCTCTGCAGAGACAGACCCCACACTGGCCTCTGCAGACACAGATCCCATACAGGCCTCTGCAGAGACAGAGCCCACACTGGCCTCTGCAGAGACAGACCCCACACAGGCCTCTGCAGAGACAGACCCCACACTTGGCTCTGCAGACACAGACCCCATACAGGCCTCTGCAGACACAGACCCCATACAGGCCTCTGCAGAGACAGACCCCAT
>JAXCLO010000030.1:790838-819280 GCA_035583995.1 Arremon aurantiirostris
GCCTTGGGCACTGCCAGGGATCCAGGGGCAGCCCCAGCTGCTCTGGGCACCTGTGCCAGGGCTGCCCACCCTCACAGTGAGGAATTCCTTCCTAAATTGTTCCATCCTCCACCTAAAACAAACCAACCACCCCCTCCAGCCGCCCCTCACTCAAACCAAAGCCATGCTGGTGCCCCATTCCCAGGGCAGGAGGAGGGGATGGGCTCTTTCCTTACCTGTGCATTTCCTGTCCGAGTCCTCCTTCTTGGAGCCAGTGATGGTCAGCTTGCAGTTGAAGTTCTCCTCCCAGTACTCTGCAAACCACACGTTCCTCCTGTTGTTCTCCAGGGTGCGAGAGGTGAAGTAGGTGTCAAAGCCTGCAGGGGGAGAGGGCAGGGCTGGGGCATGGCACCTGTGCCCTGGGAGCCTGGCATACACACTGGGGCCTGGCTGCTCTGGGCAGCTGCAGCCCGGCACAGACCCTGCCCTGGTGCCTCAACCCTGCTGGTTCCCTGCTGTGCCCTTCCAGGGCCAGCTGCCCCTCTGGAGCTCTGTGCCAGCCCCACCAGGGCACACCTCACATCTCACCTGAGCTGGGCTCACCTGCCTGTGGCTGCAGAGCTGTGCCTGCTCCCAGGGCACCTCCCAGCCTGCAACCAGCTCGGCCCAGGCACAACAGGAGCTTCTTTACTAAGGAAGTCGTGGAGAAACCCAAATCTGAAACAGGATGAGGCAGAGCAGGGGTGGGGAGGATTGGGAATGCTGCCTGTGCCCAGAGGAGCTCTGGGGTGAATGATCTGCCATCCTACAGGTGCAAACCCACTGGGGAGGGCATCTCAGAGGATGTCTGGGCACTGCAGCTGCTCTGGCACTGCAGAGGAGGGGGCAGGGATGGGAGCAATGAGCTCTCACAGCCCCATCCAGGGCTCTGCAGTGAGGAAGGGCTGCAGCTGCACCTCCCATGGACGGGGGAACCTCCCTGGCCCTGCAGCCAAGGGTTTCCCTGCTGGGGAGAGCCACAGGGGTTGGCACAGCACAGGATGGAGCAGAGGCTCAGGAAACCCATCTGGCATGGGAAACGAGCACGGCAGCCCTTCCAGCAGGCCAAAAATAGCACAAAGGCAGCTGCTTGCAAACTGGAGAGGAGATGGGAACAGGGTCAGTGGCTGCTCTCCCTGTGCCACTGACCCAGCTCCAGGCTGTGCCCTGCCAGGGCTGAGGCTGCTGCTCTGCACACTGCCCAGCCCCAAGGCACAGCCCAGGCACCCCAAAGAGCAGCCAGGAACAAACAGCAGCACTGAGCCCTTCCAGAGACAGGCTGGAAGCTCACTCACATTGCACCTGCAGCCTCACCAAACGATGCCGTTTGTCAAACCCAAGGCAGGTCCCTCCTCCAGGAAGGGCAGCAGGAGGGTGCCAGAGCACAGCCCCAGCCTGAAGCAGCCCATGGGAAAGGCAAGGAAACCACAAATCGGGCTGGGAGAACCCCCAGGGCTGGGCTGCAGCTCTGTGAGTACCTGGGGGCACTCTGGGCTCCACACCACTGCCCAGCCCTTCAGTGGGGACTGCAGCTTGGGATGAAACCTTCTCACAGTTAAATGGACCAAAGTGCAGGAAAAGAGACCCTGGGGTGGCAGAGACCCCCAACCCTCCCTGCTCTGCTTGTCCTGAGGCAGGGACTTCCCCTGGGCCTGCCACAGATTGAGTGAATAATGGGTTAAAACTCCTGGGACTCCTGCTGGAGCTAACTAATAACAAATTAGTGATTTAGGAACATTTCTGTGCCAGCACTGTTTCTCTACCCAAACCTTTCTGTGATTCTATGATTACCATTTATAGGATTAAATTCCCTAAGGAAAACAGTCTCATGGATATGTCAGAATCCAGGTTTTAGGGACACACAACCAAAACTTCTTCCTGCAAACCTGTGTATTTTGGTTTTGCTCCTGATTAAAAGAGCATTTCAAAGGGGATATCCAGTCCTAAGATGTACAATATCCATATGGCAGGGAAAGAGCTGCAATAAACCCTCCCCACGTGCCAAACTCACTGACCTCTGGGGAAAGTGCTCTATAACTTAATAATGCAAAATCAATGAGTCCTGATAAAACTGTAATAGAATTCCATATGAATTACTCTGAACCTTTACAGATTTAATAACAAATAATAACATTGCCATTGATTGCTTTAATGATCCCTCTGCATTCACAGGCAGGAATATGGATCCCTATTAAAAAGGGAACATTTTTTACCATTCTCTCCTATTGACTGGGACAAGTAGGGGGGGTGACAGTGGGAGGGTTTAGGGCTGGACAAAGCCCTGGACAAAGCCCTGGTTACTCCTGGAGTCACCTCTGGACAAAGCCCTGGGCACTCCTGTGGTCAGCCCTGGTCACTCTCAGGGTCAGCCCTGGACAAAGCCCTGGTCACTCTCAGGGTCACTCCTGGACAAAGCCCTGGTCACTCTCAGGGTCACTCCTGGACAAAGCTTTGGTCACTCTCAGGGTCACTCCTGGACAAAGCCCTGGTCACTCTCAGGATCAGCCCTGGACAAAGCCCTGGTCACTGCAGGCTCAGCCCTGTCCAGCCCCTCTCCTGCAGTGCACTCCATTCCTGGGAATGCTGCTCCTGGAGCCAAGGTCCTGGAGAACCCCCAGACCCTGCCCTCCTTCCCAGCCTGGGAACAGGAATCTGGGGTGGTTTGGGCTGGAAGGAGCCTAAATCCCACCCTAAATCCCAGCCAGGCCACGCTGCCATGGCAGGGACACCTTCCCCTGGCCAGGTTGCTCCAGCCCTGCCCTGGGACACTGCCAGGGATTTTTTACCAGCCAGGACTGTCCCCACACGTCCCACAGGGCTGTCCTGCAGGTCCACCTGTGCCAGTGGGAATCTCAAATGCTTCTCTCATTTTAGAGCCTTGTGTGGAACAAACCTGACCCACAAACACTCAGGGTGAACAAGGCAAACGTTCTAAGCACACACCTGGGGCTGTGCTTCAACCTTTCTGACCTGAAAACACACAGAGAGCTCACCCACACAGAGCTGAGCTGAGGCTGCTGGGCTCACCCACACAGAGCTGACACTGCTGGGCTCAGGGGCCCTGGGATTCCATGACCCAACAAAACCCACTGAGTGCTGAAATGCAAGAGCAGGAATCATCACTTCTCAGCCCTGCTCGTGACCAGGCACTGCACTGCTGTGACAAGATTTAGCGATTCCCCAACGCTCCTCATATTTCATACTTTAGCAAATTACTTTTTCAGCAAATACCTCTAAGAGATATAAATAGTTCCTTTATGAGATTTTCCAAATTACAATGAATCTCTTATTACTTCAAATCACTGTGATTTGATTAAATCATTATTTTTACACATAGAAAGATGATACTACCTAAAGGGTTCATTTATTTTCCCCCATGGGATAAATACGTACATGGACCACATTGTGATGAGACAGAGGGGAAAAAGGGGGAGCTGGAGTGGGAAAGGGACAGGATCCCAAAGCCTGGGAGGAGCTGGGCAGGTCCAGGTGAGGGACAGGGACAGGATCCCAAAGCCTGAGTCCAGGTGAGGGACAGGGACAGCACCAGCGGGGATGCTCAGCAGAGCCAGGAAATAAACCCTGCTCGGCCCCTGCACCAGCACACACCGCAAACCATCCCCTCCACGTGTCACAAGGCGCGTCAGGGCCTCAGGGCTTATTTAATAAGGAAAATCATTAAGCCTAATTAAACCACAAAATTATTGACCCGGCGCATTTGCCATGTGCCTCGGGTGCTCTCATTGGCAGCCCAGGTGAGAGCAAATCCAACACATTGACCCAATTTCACTGCAGCAGGGATGGGATCACTTTGTGATATTTTTACTCCTCTATTTAGTCCCAAGGATGTCCACACTACTGACAGCCAGTTATTTACCCACACAGTAAATCATCACCTGCTATAATTATTGATGCCAAATGAGCTGAAAGCAGCTACTCAAACACTTTTCCAATTTCCCTGGCATTTAACCCAAAGCAGTGTCATTTACTGGCATTACATCTGGGATAAAAGCATTAGGTGGGGAATGACAGCATCAATTTTAGGACAGCAAGTCTCTCTGCAGATTTTCTGCTGCTGCCCAGCCACACACTGTGAGGTGGTGTTAAGACAGTCTACAGATATTATTTTAACCTTCTAGCTTGGTAAAAAGGCCATAAAAGAAATGATTTCATTAACTTCCATCACACCATGAAAGTGCTTTGCAGCTGTTTTCTTTTTCAATAATTGCAGACTGTAACTGTGCAAAGGGGTATTTCAGGTGGTGCTACATTTGACTTTTTATAGCCATGACATAAATCAGGTACAGAGGGAGTTCCGCTCAGGGCAGACCTGAGATTTTGGGCTGTTCTGATGGGGAAATAGATAGATAGATAGACAGACAGATATAGATAGATACAGATAGATAGGTAGGTAGATAGATATATGATAGATAGATTAGACAAATGGATAGACAGATTACGGAGAGACACAGGAGAGACACAGGAGAGACACAGGAGAGACACAGGAGAGACACAGGAGAGACACGTAGGTAGGTAGGCAGATAGATGATAGATAAATAGATAGACGATAGATGGACAGGTAAATTAGATAGACAGACAGACAGATTTTGGCTGTGCCCTCATTCCCACAGTACAAAAGGACCCCGCTGAGGTGAGATTTCAGCCAGTGCTGGGTGGGCAGCCCTGGCAGGGAAAGGCTCACACACAAGGCTGTTATTGCTCCTTATTCTGCATCCCAGAGCCCTCAGGCACCTCTCATTCCCTGGGAGCTCCCGTGTGCATAACACCAGCAGCACAAGCCCTGCGTTTGTCTCTCCATTTCCATTCCCAGGCTGCTCTAGCAACGCCTCCTGGAGCAGAGTCCTGCCAGAAATTCCTCCTTTACTTGCTGGAGATGAGCAATTTGTTTTGCCAGGACTTCATCCGTGAAAAAATCCTTTTCTTCACACCTGAAGATGAGCTGAAAGCTGTTTAGCAAATAACAGAGCAGCTGGGACTGCCCTGGATCCCTGGCAGTGCCCAAGGCCAGATTGGACACTGGGGCTGGAGCACCTGGGACAGTGGGAGGTGTCCCTGCCATGGCAGGGTGGCACTGGGTGGGATTTGGGGTCCCTCCCAACCCACTGGATGTTCCTTCCCACCAATTTCCCGAGTTCCAGCTCCCCAGTCTTTCAGCAGCAGCTGCTCTGGAGATGGCCTGTTCCATTTTAATAATGCAGAGCAGCAAAAGCCGAGATGCAGGAGGTCAAAACGCAGAACATGAGAGTGCTTTTCCCCCTGCTCAGCAGCCACTGACAAAACGCTCGAGCCTCTCCTTAAAAGCAGCTAAACTGCAGTCACTCACTGCATAATTTAAACCAGGGTGAAAATACAGAGATCCCTCTCTGCTGGGATGCAGAGACTGCAGCAGCTCCTGGGGACGCTCAACAGGTTAAAATTGTAATAAATAATTATAATAAAATGAAAATGCAAGGGGCTGCTCTGCCCAGCCTGGCGGCACTGAACCTTCAGAGTTAAACTCATAATAAAGAGTTATAATAAAATGGGAAGAGACCCTAAATCCCACCCAGTGCCACCCCTGCCATGCAGGGACCCCTCCTACTGTCCCAGGTTCTCCAGCCCCAGTGTCCAGCCTGGCCTTGGGCACTGCCAGGGATCCAGGGGCAGCCACAGCTGTGCCAGGGCTGCCCACCCTGCCAGGGAACAATTCCTCATTCCCAAAATCCCACCTGAACTTCCCCTCCTCATTCCCTTGTCCAGTCTCCCCTGCACCAGTGAAAAATCCCTCCCCAGCCCTCCTGCAAGCCCCTTCAGGTCAGGATCTCTGAGATCTCCCCAGAGCTTTCTCTTCCCTCTGAGCAACCTCAACTCACTGAAAACAGAACCAAACCCCTCAAGTTGTGAGATAATTTGTATTCCCCTCTCTTCACACCAACACATTAACCAAATACATTATTTCCATAATGAGGAGATGAACATCTGTGTGGCTTCCCAAAATTTCAAGTGGCAATACTCGAGACAAGTATTCCCTCTTTGGGACTGACACATCAGCATTTCAAATGACTGCCACAACTAAAAATATCATTTAAATTCCAGGGAGGTCAGATACAGTTCAGGTGTGGTTTGGGTTTCAGGTTTCTAGGTAAGCAAACCAATTGGATCCCATGAAATTAAATCACTGCAGTGTTGGACTGAATCATTTGTGCTTGGGTAAGTGAGGTGCTCAGAGCAAGCTTTGCAAGGGTGGCAAAGGCAAACACCTGGAGCAGGGCTGTGTCCCTGAAAGCTGCTGTGAGACAGCCCAAAGCTCTGGGTCAGCCCCCCTTGGCAGCAGAGCAGCCCCAGCTCTGGAGGCTTCACCTCCTCCTGGCTTTGGGACAATAAACCTGCCCAAAGCCCCCCAAAACCAGCTCATCCCATTGGATCTGGGATATTCTTCATTGGAAATTCATGCTCTGGGAAGCAGTAACTAAACAGAGAAGCAGGAAACCAAAGGTGAGAATGAGGATGAGAAGGATTTCTGCTTGACATCTGGGCTCCATCCTCTGTGACCCAGCGAGGGGACTGAGGGCTCCTGGCACAGGGGGGCACCGGGGGCACCCAGAGGAAGGAACTGGAGAAAAAATCAGCACTGAAAGCTCAGGGAGGTGGCACTGGGGGCACCCAGAGGAAGGAACTGGAGAGGGAATGAGCACTGAAAGCTCAGGGAGCCTGGGGAGGTGGCACAGGAAGGAAACTGGAGAGGGAATCATCACTGAACACTCAGGGAGGTGGCACTGGAGAGGGAATGAGCACTGACACCAGGGCGGTGGCACAGGAAGGAAACTGGAGAGGGAATGAGCAGTGAAAGCCCAGGGAGCTCAGGGAGGTGGCACTGGAGAGGGAACCAGCACTGAGAGCCCAGGGAGGTGGCACTGTTGTCACCAGCCCAGTGTCACCCCTGCCCAGCCACAGAGGAGCTGGGCTGTTCCTGTGCCATGCAGGTGCCATGGGCACTGTGGCACCACACCACGGGCCCTAATTAGGCCTCATCATTATTCTCAGGCAATTCCAGCATCCTCCCCAGCACAGCCCCTGCAGCCACATCCTTCCAGCCCAGCTCCTCTCCCAGCACATGGCTCACACCCCAGGGACACAGAAAGAGCTGGAAAGGAGCCTGCACCAGGCTGTAAACAAACAGAAGGAATGCAAAGGGAAGTTTTTACAAGTATTATTATGCAATAAACTCTGGCCTCATGCTCCCATGAGGAGAGGCAGGAAGGGCTGAGGGCAGCACATCATTCCCAGGGAATATTCCAGGGAAAAATGAACCCTGAGCTCCTTCCTCTGGCACTCAGGGGCTGTGAGAGCAAAACACTTCAGAGCCATAAACAAGGAGAGAATTCATCCTCAGTTTTGCTTAAGTCACCACTCTTTCACTGCTTTTTCCAAGTTCATACTGCCCAAATAAAAAAGAAGCAAAGCGGCTCTTGGTGGAAATGAAAACAAAATGAGATTCACATCTCTTTGGAAGACAAACAACTGAGAATTCCTGGGACAGTTTTGTTGGTTTGCAGTTTTGAATTTTTAAATATACAGGCTCATCCCTGTGCTGGATCTGAGCTATCCCTCAACATTCTTTCCCAGAGCTTCCCAAACTCCAGCCCCATCCCCAGGCTCTGGAATGAACCATTAATGTGAAATCCATCTGAATCCCAGTGCTCAGTTACAGCAGTTCTGAGCTCAGACAGCAAAGACTGCTTTTCTCCACATCAGCAAAGCTTTTGCCAGACTTTGTAAATAATTCAGTTCAGATCTCTGTCCTACCCTCTTATCCAGCTGCTCCCCTCCCTGGAGCTGCAGTCCATGCAGCCAGAGCACACTCACTGCTGAGGGAGGGCAGGGGAAAACAGGAGAGGAAGCCAGAGCTCTGCAGAGCCCAGTGCAGCCCTGCTGGGACTGCCCAGCCCCACAAACCCTGCCCAGCCCCACAAACCCTGCCCAGCCCCACCAACCCCTGCCCAGCAAAGGGCAGGGACCAGAGAGGGGGAAGGTGAGCACATCCCTCCCAGATGAGATTGAAACAATTTCTGGGACTCAGGGTGAGGCTGGGGAATCTGTTGTCACCTTATTGCAGGGTTCCATGCTGCTGTCTCCTTTCACAAAGGTTCCATACCTTCCTGGTGTTTCTCATGGGCAGCTCCTCAGAGCTCTGACTCTTCTTCACAAAGCAGCCAACTGACTCCAGTTCCCTTCTCAACACCACCCCACTCTTTATAGCATCTGCTTCTCACTGGTTACAGCTGTGGCCTGTTAAAGTCAGGCCTGTTCCTAATCTTTGATAATTGCCCCAGCTGCAGCTCCTTAGGGGTGAGATTACTTTCCTCACTATATTTTATTTTCTGATATTCCATCCCACTACAGGAATCTCCTCTGTGGGGAGGAGGACCCAGCTCAGAGCACCAAGGAGCAGGGCACAGCATCACAGAATCATCCTGCTGCACAGCTGCTCTATGAACTAACAAACAAACAAACAAATAAACATATAAATAAATACAATCTCCTCTTTCTCCTCTGAAAGCCTCTCAAGCCTCTCCAGTTCCCTGTACCTGGCTGGGCTGGCTCTGGAGCTGTTCCCCACCTGCCAAGGAGTGATTCCTCTTTCATGTGCACTCCTCTGGCTCACTGTCTACTGCACTTATGCAAATAAAATGCAACTTCATCCTTTCAGCATAATTACATCAAACAAAATCAGGCTATATTAAGACTGACTTAAGATGAATGAATTCAGTTCATCTAATGATTTCCTAAATCCCCCCCGTGGGACCGTGGCAAAGAAAATTCTGTCCCAAGAGTGACATCAAGTACCAAGACAAATAACTGTGGATCTGGGGCCTGATCCTACAAATACCAAACACTTGGGGCCCCTCTGGAGTCACAGGCTGGGACATCCCAGTGGCAGGAAAGCAGGAGCACCAGCTGGAACCTGCGTGCAGACCTGTAAAACCCAGCACACCTGCACGTCACACCTGGATTTTGGATTGAACTCACTGCTGGGGGTGGAGAACAATTGAAAAATGCTTTTTTTTTCTGTGCAGTGAGTGTTTGAGTTTATGAGCTGTGTGAGCAGCAGCTCTGCAGGCAAACCCTGCTGCTCCAAGGTGTGCCCTGCACTCCTGGGCTCTCAGGGACAGCCCTGCCAGTGCAGCTGATTAAACATGGTTCCATGATTCCCTTCCCTGGGGTACAGACAGGGCCAATATTCATGCCAGGCACCCCTGGGCTCTCAGGGACACCCCTGCCAGTGCAGCTGAGGCTCCCTGGCTGATTCCCAAACATGATTCCATGATTCCCTTCCCTGGGACAAGGCAGGGCCAATATTCACTCGAGGCACACAAAGCTGCAGTTCTCTCTCTGCTTCCAGCCAAGTTTCTTAGGAAATTCTTCCAACACATCCCAAACACCACTCAAGACAGAGATAAAGCAAAGGGAATAAAGAAGAGATGGTTTGAGGGGTAAAACAAGGGCAAGCCCCTCATTCCTGACTCTGACACAGAGCTCTCAGTAAATGCAGCGGGAACTGAGCTGTGCCTGCCCTGCAGCCCCAGGATGCTGCATGGGAAGGAGCTGGGCTGGGCTCAGGGCTCTGAGCTCCACCTGCTCCTTCCTGCAGCCTGGTTCCCTCAGCCTGCAGGGAAAAACAAGGGGCTTCATTTCTTTTATTTTATGCCCCCATCAAAAGCAGTTGTGTTGCTGAATTTTAGATGTTCATTTCTGGATTGAGATGTTCACTGCTGAATTTTAGATATTCGTTTCTGGATGATGAAGGAATGACATTAAAATGTCCAATTCCTTTCTCAGGTCCCGTGGCCAAACGAAACTCAAAGGCCAGAAAGGGAACCAGAACAGCCTCCAGCAGCCTGGGCTGAGGAAAGCAGCAACCCAGAAGGATCAGGGGCTCCCTGGGCATGGGGACACCAAATCCTGGGGGTTCCTGACACATCCCCCAGCTGTTCTCCTGGGAATGGACAGAAATGGGACCAGCCTGAAAGGGGAACGTGGGAGCTGAGCTGCTCCAGCAGTGCTGGGATGAGCTCTGAGCACCCCCAGGCCCTGGCAGCAGGAGCAGATGGCACATGCAGATGGCATTTGGGGACAGCTGGACGGGGCTGGGGAGGGCAGGAGCAGCCTGAGCCCCTGCATGGGCAGGAGCCCCCTCACCCTGCCCAGGGACCCCTCACCCTGCCGAGCCCTTCTGGAACACACAGAGCCCACAGGTGTGTCTGTCCTGAAGGACACCTCAGGCACACACATTTGTAGGCAAACTGCACTTTAGGCACCACAGCAATCCCCAGCCCACGTGCAAAATGCACCCAGGCTGCTCCAGGCACTTCCCCACCAAACCAGGAGATATTTGCAGGCTCCATAAATATTTTTGCAGGCTCCATAAACACAATTTTTTTGCAGGTACACCAAATACACTGATATTCATACCTGCAATTTAACTGACTTTGTACACCTGAACTCTCCCACTCTGCCATCCTCACTCACTGCCTCCAAAACCCCCTCGTGCTTCCCATCAGGGGTTTAATGTGTAACATAAAAGGAAAATATTTTAAAACAAACAAACGTGGGAAGTTTTTGTTTCTGTGTACTGTTGACAGAATTTTCGGTTCTGTGTCAGAAACCCTCAGGGATGAATACAGACAGTGGGAAAAGCTTATTAAAATATCCTGCTTTTCAGAAACAAACCACTTCATTGTCTGTCAACTTTCTGTATTTACGGAGAAATAACATCCAAGAGTGCCTCGGGGGGCTAAAAATGTAAAAGAATGAAGCAGATGATCTACCTGAGAGGAATAACTGATGAGCAGGGAGAGCAGGCACAGGAAAAATGCAAATATTTGGTTTTCCAGGGAGTGGAGGCACCAGAACCCATTTTAATGTGGGCAGCGTGTTCAAGGACTGGGCCAGCAGAGCAGTTGGGTTTCTCAGTGCCTGCCCTGGAAATAACTTTTCCTCCAAGTCCCAGAGAACACAGACCCTGACCAACCTCACCCGGAGGAAGCCATGTGGATGCTGAAGCATCTTTAGCACAACAGGATTAACAAACTGAGGTGAGATCAGACTACAAACACTGGAGAGCACAAAGGGAAGCTGAGAAAGAAAGGGCTTCAGCAAAACCAGCTTCCCAAAATTCACTATACACACACAAATCTGTACAGATGTGGCTATTTCTGAAGCACACAGCAATATGGATAAATACAGTGCTTGAGCTGAAATAGAAGTTAAGCTGAGTTTAAATGGAAAGCACTGATGGGAAAATGAAGTTTTAGTTTTTCAGTAGGAAACGTCTCTTACCCTCGATGGTGGCTCTCTTGGGCAGGATGGTGATGGCTCCCTCGGCCACGTCCTCCTGCTGCAGCAGCGGGCTCACCTTGGAGCCCCAGGTGTCGGAGCCCACCCACAGGAAATGGCCCACCTGGTCTGCCCTCTTGGCTGCTGCCAGGATCTGCCTGCGGAGAGAGCGGGGCTGGCATTGGGGTGGCACTGGCACAGGGGCTGCTCCAGGGAATGGGGAGTTGGCATCGGGGTGGCACTGACAGGGGATGCTACAGGGAATGGGGTGGCACTGACAGGGGCTGCTCCAGGGAATGGGGTGGCACTGGCACAGGGGCTGCACCCCATGGGCTCAGGGGTCTCCTCCAGCCTGACTGGGCTGTGCTGAGGAGGAACAGCACATTCCTGACCCCAGCAGAGCCCAGGGGTTGGAGACACTCAGTATCACCAGGGCTCTGATCCCACGGAAGGATGGGACTGGGTAATCTCCAAAGGTCCTTCCCAACCCAAGCCATCCCATGATCCATTCTCTTTAAATTCACCCAATATCCCACAACTGAATTATTGATTCTACTGAAACTTAGAGTTTTTCCATTGACTTTACTGAAACTTTTCCCTAAATTCTTTTTGTTTAGTTTTGTGGGACCAGGCCTCTCAGCAACTGATGATTTCACCACAATTTTAAGCTAATTTCAAATTCTGGACCCAGAATACGCAAGTGAATAATGAAATATAAAATATTCTTTGTGTTATTTTATGAGCCTATTCCATGTGGTTTAACCTTGAGCATCCAAGTCACTTTATCACTATTAACTTTCATTTGCCATAAACCAGGCTGAATTAACGAATTACACCAAGTAGAACGAGCCTGGAGAGGGGGGCGTGTTTGCAATTCCTCTGAGAGGAAAGGTCAGCTCTGCCACCCACAGGAGCTTGGAAAAGCTCCAGGAAAAGCTCCCAGGTCCTGCTTCCCATTCAGGGCACCCATGAGCCAGAAGCAGCAGTGCCTGGTTCTCTCCCCATTCCCAGCTCCCCATATCCAATATTGCAGCAGTGCCTGGTGCTCCCTGCATTCCCAGCTCCCCAGATCCCATGTGATTCCCAGCACAGACCTTTCCCTGGCCCAGAGAGGGCCCAGGCTCACCTGATGTCCTCGTCGTGGGCGAAGATGACGATGGCCCTGGCGTTGGGCGTCTCCAGCAGCTGCCGGATGATGCGGTCGAAGTCGATGCTCTTGTCCTTGCGCTCCTGGGGGATCTTCAGGGACTGGGCGATGCAGAGCCCACCTGTGCCAGGGGCAGAGCACAAAGGGACCCTCAGGGGGGGACAGGAGATGTCACAGAGCCCACAGAGCCCAAAGGGAGCCTGGGAGGGGAGGAACTCCCCCAGGGATCACTGCCCTTCCAGCACCCACGGCCAGAGCCAGAGGGATCTGAGCAATTCCTGCTCTGAGCCAGAGCAATCCCTGCTCTGACAGCACTGCCTGCAGGGCTGGGGGCTGAGGGGTTACACAGACTGTACCCAACCCACTGCAGAACAGCAAAACAAGCAAAGAAATGGGAATGGAAGGATGAAAAGAAGAAGAATTAAAACAGGAGACAACAGCAAGCTGAACGAGCCTGAACTGATGAATAAACCCCAAAACAACAGGCTGAGAGGTAGAAGGTGCTGGCAGTGTACTGGGCATGTTTATCTCACTGAAGGGCTGAGATGCTTTTTGATTTTGCACCTTGAGGGCTACTGGGGGAAAATGCTTCCACTGCAATCACTTACATGGAATGGGAACAGCCAAAGCTGAGACATTGGCAAAGCCCACACTGTGCAGGAAAACCCCTGCTCCTTCAAGGGCCCACCACCAAACAGATGGACAGACACAAACAGTGAAACCTCAGCATAAAGTCTGTGTGAAGGATTTCTCATAAACACCCAGAGAACACAGCAAAGAGCATCAGCACAGCCACAGGTACCCTCAGCCAGACCAAAAATGCCCACTTTTAGCACAGTCCCTGTATTACAGCTGTCTAGTCTGTTTAAAAAAAATTTAAAACGCCATCCCTCATCTCCACTGACATTCTGGTTGTTGCTGGCAGATACAAACACAACTTTTGCCTTAATTATTTTGTTTCTCAGCAGTAATCACTTTCATCTTTTACAGCATCTTTGATACCAACCTGCTCACCACAGTGCACAGAGCGTTAATTAATAACGTATCAGAGCTCTTAATAAAAACCAGCAGTGGGGATGAGTTAATTAAAAGGCAGCAGGACGAGGGGGAGATTCACAGATAGGCTTTAAAACCCAGCTTTAAAAGTCCTGTAATTGAAGCACTGGAAAAGCTGTTGGAGGGTGAAGGACCCGGAGGAGGAGGCTCAAGCCCCAGAGCATCCTCCTCATCCCAGGGCAAAGCAGACCCAGAGAGAACCAGGGAAAAGCAAACTGCTGTTTGGAAACGTGAAACCCAGCTCCTGTGCCATCCCTGAGCCCCTCACTAGGCAGGCCAGCCTTGTTTTCCCTGGTTTTTGAGAGAGGAGCTGAGCTGCAGCTGCCTGAAGGCAAAGGAGCTCTGCTGGGCCAGCTGCTCCAAAGGCTCACTGGAACAAACCCACTGTTCCATGGGGAGGAGGGAAACAGTGAACAGGAAAGGCTGGAAGAGAATAAAGGAGAAGAATAACCCCCAAGTTTTTCTCTGACTCACATGTAACATTTTGTTTTGCAATTATCACAACCTGGACTTTCTACAACCTTTCTTTTCCCCTTTAAAAGCAAACACCACGGAGCTTTAAAAATAAACTCCATTTTAAATGAAGACTGAAGGTCTCAGTGCCAGCGAGTTCAGAACCTGACCAGTTTTACGTGCTCTGCTTTCCCCAGTCAGAATGAGACAGAGTGACCCCAAGGGCACGAGCAGTGCTGTCCAGCTCTCCCAAATGGTCCCACTTGGCAGGGATCACACAGTTTGAGCTTTCCCAAAAGGAGCAGATGCCATGGGGCCCTGCTGGCCTTGGCACCACCCCTGCTCAGGGGAATTTGGGATAAATGGCAGGAGGAATTAGGGATAAATGGCAAATATTAGTGTGCCCTGTGTCACCCCTTGGCAAGCAGGGTGCCCGGGGAATTGGGTGCCTGCTGTCCAAAAGGCACAGGGGAGTAAGTTCAGCTTCCATATCCTCATCCTACATTCCAGCACAACAGGAAACATGTGCACAGTTATTGAGAGTGTCAGCTTAATTCACAGCACTTCCAAGGGAAAAACCTCCGAGGGAATTAGGTGGGAAAAACATGAAAGCTGCAAATTCAGGATCTTGTCACAGGATCCCTGCAGTGATTCATTACCCCTGGTGGCCTGGAGAAGTGACAAATGCTCCAGGCTGCACAAAGTGCCTGGCAAGGGACGAGAGCCTGGGAGCCAGAGAGTGAGCTGGGGCTGCTCTGACACATCCAGAGCAGCTGGGGCTGCCCCTGGGGGTGTCCCAGGCCAGGCTGGACAGGGCTGGGAGCAGCCTGGGACAGTGGGAGCTGTCCCACCACAGCAGGAAGTGTGGAACAAGAAGATCCTTAAGGTGCCTCCCAACCCCAACCATTATGGATGGGATTTGTGGGTCCCACACCACGAACCCACCAACACTCATGCTGCTGAGATAAAGGGCCCACCCACCCAGAGGGGGTCACCCATCTCTGCCCAGAGTGAGATCCATGGCCTGAGCCCTCTGGGGATGCCAGTGCTGTGCCAGAGCCTGGCATAGAGATCAGGGGGCAGCCAGGACCCAAAGCAGCAGGGCAGGGAGCACAGGGGCTGTGGGGACACAGCAGAGCCTGAGCTGTGCCCTGAGCCCTGCCCTGGCTGCTCCTGCCATCCCTGAGCTGTGCCATGGCAGGCAGAGCCCCAGGCTCTCTGCAGACACCCAGCAGGCAGCCCAGGTTTGGGGGTCCCAGGGGCAGCTCAGGCTTTGGGGGTCCCAGGGGCAGCCCAGGTTTGGGGGTCCCAGGGGCAGCCCAGGTTTGGGGGTCCCAGGGCTGGCAATCAGTGCAGTGCTGCTCCAGTATCCGTGGATACCCACAGCTGGCTGCTGTTTGGGCTCTGTACAACACTCACCACACTATTCTGCTGCCCTGGAATGCTCCACGAGCTGTTTTCCTTATCGCCACTTAATTGGATTATCAGGTAGCAAAAGAGACAATTGAGCACTTTTTCAGCTGATTTATCTGCAGAGATCCCCTTTTGGGGGGAATCGCTTTTGGCAATGCTGGAAACATCACGTCACGAAGCTATGTTGCTGCTGATGATTATTAAAAGGAACTCTCAATTAATTTGATTAATACATTCCTTTAAAATTAGCAGCTGCCAGGAGCTGCCTCCTGGGTGTTTATCAGAGCTCTGGGAACAACAGGAAAGCCCCTGGCACAGCTCAGCTGCTCCTCACTGCAACCAGCACAGGAACCAGCCCAAAATGAAGATTTTAACCCCCAAAATGGAGACTTTAACCATGCTGTGTTGGGAGGGGCGAGAAGAGCTCAGGTTAAGTACAGATGGTACTAAGATTCTGTGAAGTAAATAAAAATTAAAACAATGAAAATGAAAAGTCTCCAAGTGCAAGAGAGCTCTGGTCCCTCACAGACCCTGCAGGGAGCTGCTGTGGCCCCAGGATGCTCCAACAGGCAGGACCCTCCACACAAGGGGAAATAAATCCCCAAACTCCTCAGCAGGGATGGAGTTATTCAAACACCTGACACAAACCCACCCAGCCCTCCAGGGCAGGGGCTGGAATCCACCTGAGACCCACACGGGGCTCTGCTGCAGCAGCCTCCTCCCAGGGAGGGCTCTGGGCCAGGTTTTGGTTTGTGTTTAACCAAAACCCAGAACGAGCCCACGTTCCAGGACCGGCCAGCAGCATCACAAGAAACAATCAGACCTTCAGGAAGTGACTGGAGTGCAGAACGTTTCCAGTCCCGTTCCCAACCTTGCAAATTCACAATAAAACAAGTGAACAGAGCGACCCTGGCCTGGGTGTGCAATATTCCCTGTCCCAGCATGGGACACAGCACCACCAGCGTGGCACTTCTGCACCAGGGGCTGCCCTGGGCCCATCCCAAGCTCCCAGGGATTTACCCAAGGGATGCAGAGCCCTGGAGATGCCCAGGGCATCTGCCCCAGCCCCAGCTCTGCCCCTTGCCCCCCAAAGCAATTCCAGTCTGTGGGAATGAGCTGAGGGACAGAAAAGCTCCTGCCACTCCAGAAATGGCCATAAATAGATTTTATAGATTGATGCCCCGCAGTGAAAGCAGAGCAAGGCAGGCTCAGAGGGAGCTGGGAGGGGCTGGTTCATTCTGCTGCCCCCCAAACCCAGAGCTCTGGGAAATGGAACACCCTGGGCACGGAGCACCACCCTGCAGGGGAAACAATGCATGGAGAGGCCAAACCAGCTCACAACGTGCAGGAGCCTCAAGGAAAAGGAGCTCCAAGTTAAAACAGGGCTGGCAGAGAGACCCAGAAATGGCAGCTCTGTCCTAAACCAGTCCTGATGAGCTCTGCATTGGCAGCTTGCTCCTTCCTAGAACAATGAATTCCTGCTCCCCAGGAATGCTCACCCTCCTGCCAGGAGCCACCAAGCCCTTGCTTGTGGCACTAAAAGAAGTTTACAACTGCCCTGATCTGCAGATGGGCTCAGCTTTAAATTACATCTCCATAGCATGGTAATTCAATTGTAAAAATGGAAAGTGCACCAATAATAAAATTACATTAACACATGGAATGACAACAATTTATCCAAGGAAAAGGATCCCCGTGGATACCCAACAGCTTTAACTTACAAACTTTCTGCACATGAAGAAGCTACTGAATCACTTGGAAATTTCATTTTCACTAATTTTGTTTATTGTTTCATTTTTTCCCATTAGCCCTCATCACAACCCAACAACAGAACACCTAAACTAATATGGAAGACTAATATTTCTAGCATGTTATTCATTAATGCTTAATTCCATTGTGTCAGACCTTTGCTGCATATTTAATGACATTCCTGGTGTGTTTTATCACCTCAAAATTGTCCTTTATTATGGCAGTTAAACTCCAGTAATATACAAAAAATTAAGACTCTCCTTGGGAACACTAAATTAAATCACAAGAGCGGTGTAAGATGACTTTGAGAGATGTAGGAAAGCTCTGTTTGTGAGACAGAGGAGAAGGAGCTGCCTGTGCCTGGGAACCTCGAGTGAGAGCGGGCTCAGCTGCAGGAGGGATTTAGGAGCTTTTGGCCTCCTAGAATCTGCTACAAAGGTGCATTGGAGCCACAGAGTGCAGCCAGGCAGGAAAAGGCAATAGAAAATAAACATTGAAATGCCTTTCAATGGTGCAGCTCCATGCCAGGAGCGCTCCCAGGACTGGCCTGGGCAGAGCCCTGCTCAGGAGGGCTCTGGGATCCCCCTGAGAATGAAATGTGACCCCTTGGAAGGAGATGGGAATGCAGGGAGCCAAGAACAAACCCCTCAATAGATGAACCATTCCCTGTTTTGTCTGGAACGCCCAGAACAGGGAGCTCCTGAGCTGCACACCTGTATTTATGTGTGAGCCCTGTCCTTCACTGCTTCCAGCAACCAGGAGGAAAGAGAGAGCCCAGGTTCAGACACAGGAGCTGCTGGGGATCAGGGAATGCTGGGGATCAGGAGCTTCTGGGGTTCAGGAGCTGCTGGGAATCAGAGAACGCTGGCGATCGGGATCAGGAGCTTCTGGGGATCAAGATCAGGAGCTGCTGGGGATCAGAAGCTCCTCAGTGCTGGGCTGCTCCTGCAGGATTTTTGTTCCCCCCCAGCAGTAAGGATGCCACCTCTGGATAATGAATCCTTACAGACAGTGAGCACAGAATGGTCCCTCATGATGGAGCTTTTCCAACCCCAGGTTGGAGTGTTCCCAGCTCCCCAGTCCCTTTATCTCAGGGAGGGAACGTGGCATTTCAGCTGCTCCCAGATAATGGCTCTGCTGTGGCTGCTGGTGTCAGGGCAGGCAGAGGCTTGTCACCTCTTCAGAGAGTGACAAATGCACAGAGCAGCCAGGACCCCGTGAGACAGCGCCGTGGGAGGGCAGCGAGCAGAAGCATCTTTGATAGACAATTTTGGAAGGAAGCATGTTTCCTCGTTTCTCCACCCAAGAAGAGAGCAGCACTGGCAGCACGACAAAATTCCTGCAGGAGCCCAGAGCCAGGCTTGCAAAGGCTCTGCAATGGATCAGGGACAGGGAACAAGGCCACAGAGTGAGGATCCAGATAGGGCTGAGAGCTGGAGCCCAGAGAACATTTCTGTACCAGCCCCACCCTGGTGCCCATCCCTGCAGTACCAGACCAGGTTTGGGGGGTCCCTCCTGGGTTTTGGGTCACTCCTCCCTTGCTGCAGCACATTTCCCTCCAGACTCACACCCAGGGTCACTGCTGGGAGCTCCCACAGCGATCTCTGTTCCTCTGGGACCCCAAACGGGCACATTCAGCAAAGCTGGGAACAGCTGAAACAGGCCCTGTCCCCAGCCCTCACACAGGGAAATGGGAAATAGAAACAGAGCTCTGTAACTCCTTGGTCTTTGCTAGTCCTTCTCATAATCCCCATCTCCTTCACACTGGAGTAATGTTCTTAATGTACTCGCTGAGCCTTAATGGCCCTCTCTCAAATGAGCACTAAAAATGCAATATAGCTCAATAAAACCACTCCTGCAGCCTGGCACAGCCCAGCCCAGCCCTGAGCCACTCCATCCCATGGAGCTCTGCCACGGAGGCTGCGAAAGGAGACGGGAGCAAGCTGTGGGAAGGCAGGCCAGGACTGACCCCAGCAGGGCCTTACCTGATGGAAAACCTCCTGTGGGATCCCAGCACCCACCTGGGACTCACCTGGGCACAGGGGCTGGGACAGGGACCTGGGCAGGGACACCCAGGCCAGGCTGGGCAGGCTCAGAGCAGCCTGGGATGGTGGGAGGGGTCCCTGCCATGGCACTGGGGGGGCTCAGAGCAGCCTGGCACAGTGAAGGGGTCCCTGCCATAGCACTGGGGGGCTCAGAGCAGCCTGGGATGGTGGGAGGGGTCCCTGCCACAGCACTGGGGGGCTCAGAGCAGCCTGGGATGGTGGGAGGGGTCCCTGCCATGGCACTGGGGGGCTCAGAGCAGCCTGGGATGGTGGGAGGGGCCCCTGCCATGGCAGGGTGGCACTGGGGGGCTCTGGGGTCTCTCCCAGCCCCTGTTCACGTGCTCAGCTCTCCCCCAGGAGGGATGGAACGTGGATGTTCCTGAGTGACCCAGCACAGAGCCCTTCACTGCCTGCCTTCCAAAGGAGGACAGCCCATCACAGACAGGGATTGTGTTCCTTGGGGCTGGACTCGAGGCACCTGTGAAATATCAGCCAATATCCAGAGTGCCCAGAGAGTTTAACTGAGCAGGGGTTGCTGCAGGAACCATCCCTCCAGGGAACCCCACAGTGCCCTAAAAGCTCCCAAAAACCCCACCAGCCTTTAAAGCCTGCATTTCCCTGTGCTGCAGCCCTGATTGCATGAACTGGGCACCCAGACCTGGGCCAGGAGGAGCTGCACTGTGCCACACCCAGAATGAACCCCAGGAAATTCACTTTACAGCAAGAACTTCGGAGAGTCAAAATATTAATGCACCAGAAAGGAGGTCATGGCCTCCTATCTATCTATCTATCTATCTATCTATCTATTTATCTATTTATCTACAATTTTTATGCCACAAAGAAGGGGGTTTTTGCAGAATCTTGATAGGGCAAGATAATCAGAAAATTATCAGGAAAAATCAAAAAATCTGGGATTCACAAGAGCAAAGAGAGGGGCCAAAGACAGGATAAGGAAGAAATAATTACACTGAATGTGCTCCTTTCCCTTACTGTGGGGCACTCCTCATGTCAGTCCCAATGTAACTGAATTTCCCTCTGTGCCCCTGCAGTGAGCATTGTCCCAGGGCATTTCCCACATCCCTGGGGCTGGGAGGAGCTGCAGCTCCTCCTGGAACGAGGGACAAGGGCCAACACATTTCCCTTAATAAGAGTCTGACTTGTAGGGAGGAATTTAAACGATGTTCTGAGTGTTACACAAATGAAAAGTAATTAAACCAGTGTAACTTCTGAGGAAACAGATGTTAACTGCTATTTCACATAAAACATCCACTTTCTTTATCTTTAATTCATTCTGTGGTCGGAAAAGATGACCAAAGTTATCTTTGCAAAAACTACTGCAATGGGAGTGAGGGAAATTAACACTTTGATTAACACTCTTAATATTTGAAATTAATTTCAAAGCTCCATCTCAGTTTCTAAGGTTTGCATTAATCATTTCTCCCAATATTATGGCATATTGAAAGAACCTGATGAGATTGACTCCAAAACAGAGAGTGAAGAGACAGCTCAGGCACCCCTGATTCAGCTCCTCCCTGGCATTCCAAGCCTACCCACCCAGGGAACCTGCACTGAGGAGGAGCTGCTTTGCTCTATTTTAACAGGAAATGTGGAATTTTTGGTGTAAAATTCTCTTTCTCGCACACAGAGCAGCTCATCCCAGGGCTGGGACACCCACACAGCTCTGGCAAACCATGGCTGGAGGGGAACTCTGTTAACCCCAGCATCAGGGAATGGTTTGGCTGGAAAAGCCCTGTAGGAACAGAATCCATCTGGAAAAGCCCTCCAGGATCAGGATCCAGCTGGGGAGGCACAGGGCAGCACAGCTCCCCAAACTCCTCCACTCTGCAAACACAGAAAATGCAAAATCCCCTCCAAGCTGTTGGTTTCTGTCACCTGCAGAGTCCCTGGGACTCACAATGGACATCACAAACCCAGCCTTCATTAACCCTTCCCAGCCCAGGCCAGCACTGCCCTGTCCCCAGGAGCCACATCCACAGGGCTCTCAAACCCAGGATGGCTGTCACAGACATGTTTTATGGAAAATAAAAGCAGAATATCCACAGTATTCCAGCGAGCCTTGTTTAATCCACTCGCCTTCAGCTGTTGTGCAGACTCCTCATTTTGGGGAAATAAATGTTTTTAATTAAGGTGCCTGCACAGCTGCAGAGGCAGAGCTGTCGGAGCCGGGAGCAGCCCCTGCCCAGCCCAGAGCTGCCCTGGATGGGATGGAGCCGTTTGTTGAGCCACGCTCTTCCCTCTCCAATCCCCATTCCCCAGACAGAGTCACTGCTCCATTTGTTAATCCACGCTTAATTCCTAAATCACAAAACATCATGGCTTTAAAGATAAGCTTTTAAACACCCTCCCACACAGCCTCTCCTGCCATCTCCCGGGACCCTGTGATAACCAGCAGCAGCCAGACACTGCAAATATTCAAATAAATATTCAAATGGGAGTGGAGGAGCTGCTGCTGCCGGCTGGGGCTGGGGGCAGGAGATGGAGGTGGGAGAGGGGATGGAAGGTGACACCTGCGGAGGTGGGAGGGGACAGGAGGTGACACCTGGGGAGGTGGAGGTGTGCAGATGGGATGGAAGGTGACACCTGGGGAGGAGCAGGGCTGAGGACAAAGGAGCAGGGAAGGAAGGTCAGGAGCTGGGTTTTGCCCCTTCCCAAAGGCAGGGAGAGGGAAGGAGCTCTGCCAGCTGGGGTGAGAGCCCCATGGCACAGGGCAGCACAGCTCCCCAAATTCCTCCACTCTGCAAACACAGAAAATGCAAAAAACTCCAGCAAGCTGTTGGTTTCTGTCACCTGGAGAGTCCTTGGGACTCACAGTGGACACCACAAACCCCAGGCATTTATTAAACCCTGGGAATACCACAGAGCCCCTGAGCTGCTCGTGCTTGAAATGCCCCAGAATGGGAACTGCCACCCACCCAAAGCCAGGCTGGAGCCCCAGGGCTGCCCCAGACCCACCCAGGACGCGTGGGGCAGGCACTGGGTGCCCCTGGGGCCACCCCACAGCTGCAGCACCCCTGGAATGGCCAGAGCACAGCACAGCCCTGCACTCATGGAGAATCCTGATTTTGTGTTTTCAAAGACTGGAGGAGCCCTGCTCCCTCAGTCAAGATTTTAAATGTAAACTCGATTCCTCCAGCACTGGAAGAGTCCTATTAAAACTACAGCTACTTTGATGATAAATTTTAATTAGTGCTATCCAGAAAATGCTAAAATAATCTGATGGAGGAGGCGAATTCCAGCTGAAACAGCAGAACATGTAAATCCTCTGCCTGATTTACAGATCTTGGAAGCAAATCTGGAGCGGTTCCCTCAGCCTCTCATGCAATGATTTTTATTTTTCCCCAGAAAAGTTGCATTGCCAAGGAGACATCTCTTTTTTGGGTAGATCCCTGTAAATTACTAGCACGGAACTTTCCTACTAATTGAGCAGCCAGCCAACACACCAACTCAGAGATGCACAGCTTGCTGCAGACTGAGCTCCAGCATGGAAAAACCAAGGGATTCTTCTCTGAAAGGACATCAAAGCATTTCAGCAATGGTTGAAAGAGAAATGGAAGCACTTTTTACCTACCAAAACATGGAGTTCAGGGTTGTGTGCTTCCCCTGCCACAGCTGAAGGCATCACTAACACCTAAAACAGAGCAGAGAGCTGCACTTGCACATTAAATGTCTAGAGGCAGGGGCAGAGACAGGGCAGTGACATCAGCTCCTGACAGAGCAGCAGGCACAGAACCAGCCCCAGGAGAATCCCTGTTCCACCCAGACAGCGACACCTGGGGCAGGTGCTGGGAGAGGGGAACAGGGCTGGGGCGCTCAGGGCTGAGCCCTCTCAGGGTCAGTGCCTGCTCTGCACAGAGAGAAGAGGCACAAAACCAAGGGGAAATTCAGGAGAGGGAGGATCAAAGGAGAGAGAACATCTCCTCGAGCACAGCTCATCCCATGCCTGCAGGCCCCAGGGATGCTGAAATGCTGCCCTGGCAATCCCCTCACACCTCTGTGGGATCAGCAACCTCTGAATCAGTTCTGTGCCTTTGGGGTGGGCTGAGATTCACCTGGACAGGCAGAGCCCAGAGCAGGGATGGAGTGTGTGCTGCAAACCTGCAGGGTCACACAGTGAGGCACTGCTTAGCCAGAGCAGCCTGGGATTGCTGCTGGAACTGGGGAGGGACAGAAAGGAAACCAGAGAGGAAAAACTAAACCAGGGAGGAAAAAATTAACCAGAGAAAAACTAAACCAGAGAGGAAAAGTAACTAGAGAGAAAAACTAAACCAGAGAGGAGAAAACAGGCACACCTGCTTGGTGTTTCTGGTGGGCAGCTCCTCAGAGCTCGGACTCTTTCTCCTTCACACAGCAGCCACTGACTCCAGCTCCCTTCTCAATCAGCCACGACACTCTTTATAGCACTGCTTCTCACTGGGTACAGCTGTGCCCTGTTAAAGTCAGGCCTGCTCCTAATCTTTGATAACTGCCCCAGCTGCAGCTCCTTAGGGGTGAGATTACTTTCTACACTATCTCTATTTTCTTATATTCTATCCCCCTACAATGAGTGGGTGGGTGGATGGAGGGATGGATGGCCAACAAAAGCACCTCCCAGCCCTACAGACCTTCAGGAGGAGCCTCCTGGAGCCCCCCTGCACCTCTCTGTGCCAGGGGTTTGCTCCTTGTTGCCAAGCCTGACCTGGCTGCTGCACAGTGTTTGCCGTGCTCCTGCACCAGCAGAAATTATTTCCTTGGGAAAAAATGTAAAAGCTTTAAAATAGATTTAAAAAAAGAGGCAAATCCATTAGAGTAAGTAAAAAGCAAACCCTTTTCAGGCTCCAGCTCAGAGCCTGAGAAGTTCTGAATCACTTTCAATTTACCACGAGGTTGTCCAAGGTGAAAAGGTTGAACCTGGTGGCAGTCACTTCCACATTCTAGTGGCTGTGTCTGGATTTTTGCCTGCCAGCTGGAGCAGGAGTGCAGTGAAATTACCCAGCTGCTAACAGCTGGAAATGACTCCCAGGGTCAGCCCCTGCCCCTGGAGGGCTTGGATGGGTTCAATCCCAGAGATTTTACTGCAGGTGCCACTTGTGCCTCCTCATTTCAGGCAGGATTTCATCTTGGCTGCAGTGTATTTTCTGCAGACAAATTTTCTCTCTGGCTCTCTCTCCCTTCATTTGACAGAAACAAAACTCAAACTTAAATAGCAAAACACCCGTAATTTCATATCAAGTTCTCCAATCACCTGAAAAGTGGTGGTTGGTGCAGCCAGTTATAACCCTGTCTGGACAGAAGATGTGCTGGAAATGAAATTCAGAGCTCTCCGGTTTCCATGGCAAATTAGGATGAGCAACACGAAATCAGAAGAGAGAAATCTGGGGGGGAAAACCCAACATGATGGAGTAGGGAAGTGGCCAGAATGGGCTCATTAAGGTGTGGAGGTGTGTGACGCTAATTAATCTCTCAGTGGGGCAGGGAGGGGCTGCATGGTGCCATTCCCCTGTGGCACCTGGGGCAGAGCAGAGGCTGCAGCTCCTGGGAGAGCTGGGGACACCAAGGGTCCCTCGTGAGCTTGTGAATCATGGAATTACAGCTCCAAACTTCAGCACTTCCTGACAATTCCTGAATGGTTTCCATGCTGCTCCAACCACCTGCCTGCAATCAGGGATTTACCCACGAGCGGTCCCAGATGAGAGGAGCTGCTGTCCTTGCCTGTGGAGCTGCTCTGCCTTCATCCCCTGCGTCACCATGATATTTTATGAAAAATCCCTTTTGCCATTATTTTTCTCCTGAGAAGCCCCAGAGGAAAAGACAAACAATGATTATCTGGCTGCTGTGGAATGCAACAGGTGCATCTGGGATTGGTCCATGTGGTTGTTTCCAATCAATGGCCAATCACAGTCAGCTGGCTCAGACTCTCTGGTCAGTCACAAGATTTTATTATCATTCCATTCCTTTCTATTCCTTGCCAGCCTTCTGATGAAACCCTTTCTTTTATTCTTTTAGTACAGTTTTAATATATCATTTTCTTTTCATATAATATATATCATAAAATATAAAATAATAAATCAGCCTTCAGAAACACAGAGTCAGATTCTCATCCCTTCCCTCATCCTGAGACCCCTACAAGCACCTCCACACCCCTGCCCTTTCCTCTCCCCAGCCCATCCCTGCTGCCAGGGCTCCCACAGCCCCATCACCCCTCCAAGCTCCTGAGTGCTCTCAGAAAAGGCAGAACATTTTCCAAAGGCTGCAGAGGTCTTCCAAGCCCAGCCATCGAGGAAAATGAAAGATAATTCACAAAAATCACACTGAATTTCCCGCAAATGACGGGCATTATGGCAGTTATCCATTTTCATGCCACTTTCCCACATCTTTGTTTCAGGTGAATGGCAGCTGGGGTTTTTAGCAGCCCCATTTGGTGGAGGGTGTGCAGGAGAGGTGAGGAAAGCACAGTGTGAGCACTGGAACCCTCTGGGGATGGAACACACACTGGGGACCTGTGATGCTCTCACTCAAAGCTCCTGGTATTCTCTGTTGATTTTTCTTTGGCAATGTCACTTTTAATAACAGGTTCAGAAGCAGGCTGACCTACATAATCCCTCTGGTACAGAAGCACATGCTGCCTCCCACTATTTTTGGAGAACATAAATGGAAATGTCTGCGCCTTGCTTGGTCACCGTGTCCCTCCAGAGCTATAAAAACCAAATTGGAACAAACGTCCCAGGCTCGTCCAGCTCGCCAGGCAAACTCACAGACCTGTTCTTTTCTCAACAGAAGGGCCCAGCAACGCAGAAGGGTCTGATTATTTCACACCAGGGCATAAATCCTGCTGCTCTACGCTCAGATGGCACCAGGGAGCTGCAGAACCCAGAGCTGGCCTGGGACTGGAATTTCTGCCTCTCTCCTGCCCATGGACACCAGCTTGGCAGAAGAACCCGGCACGGGGAGATAGGATGGCAGATGCATCAAGGTAATTTCAACCCTTTTCCCTATTATTCTGGACCCTTTAACTGTCCTGAATGAACCCTGCCCAGACAGAGCTCTTGTTTGCCTTTCTGGGATCTCATTCTCACTTTCCTCTCCCTGGGATCCAGCAGCGCCTGCACACAGCCCAGCCTGAAACCAGCCGGCCACAAATAAATCCCCTTGGGTGGTTTGGCTGAGTCACACCTGGTCTGAAACGGTACAAAAGCTGCCCACAGTGCCCCAGAACTCCCTTGGTCAAACTGGCATTTCCCAGCTTCATCCTGCAGCATCCTCCCCAGGGACATTATCCTCTGTCACTATAAAACACAAAAGAACACAAGCTCACGCTGCTGTTCTCAAAGTAAAGAAAAAGGGAAGTTTAATTTCTGACTCCAACATTTATAGATTTCCAAAAGTGACAGTGGATTGGAGGGTGACAGTGCCACCTCTCCAATGACACTGGACAGACCAACACTCCATCAAATTTCTCCTCCTCCATAAAAGAATGCAAAACAATGAGTTATTTACAGAAAATGTGTGAGAAAGTTCATTACAAGAATGTCAACATCAGAAGACTTAGAAAATCTTAAAAAACCCAAGCGATAATCATCCTCCCCAGGGCCATCATCATCCTCCCCAGCCCCACAGGAACCATCTCTGCGCCCCCATCCCAACCCAGCCCGGCTCACCTCCATCCTCACCTGGGCACTCCCCCTCCTCCCTTCAATGCCAGCACACAGAACATTTCCCTGCCAGTAATCTTGTTTATTCTAATAAAGAGCCACTGACTAAAACAAAATCCAGAGAATTGACTGTTGACTCACAACTGAAGAGAAATTCCCACAGGCAAATCTTTTTAGCATTCCAAGAGCATGACTAATTCAATTAACACCAGCCAGAAGAAGATTATGTAAAGCTACTGAGTTATACATCTCTATATGTGCAGAATAAATAACAATTACATGTTAAGGAACACAGGTAAGAGCTGTGGTTTGCATTTTCTATTTCAAATACTGCTAGAAACATCTTTAGTGCCAGTTTGACGCCAGGAGGTGTTCACAAATTTTCAGACATATGTGAAAATAAAGTTTTAGGAGTGTGTGGTTTTAATTACCTTTTCTTTATTCAGATCATTACTGGATGCTGTTATGGCAGAGCTGTCTCTGTCCATCAGTGACTGTACATGTGCCAAACCACTCTCCACCCTTCCTCTTCTTTTCTGCCAATTCAAAACCTCCACAAATCTCACGAAAAGAGAAAAGCAGAAAGCAAGGAAGTGGAAAGGAGCTTGTCTTGTGGATCACTCATGCAAGGAGAGAACTCAGCATTGCCCTTGAAAGGCTTTTCTGAGACTCCACCAACCCAGAGCACAATTAAAGCACGAGCCTGAAAGTTCCTGTGCCAGAAAACAACTTGCTGAGTTTTCCTTGGGCTCCAAGGGCAGAGGCTGCTGAACCCCCCAAGCAGTGAAATAAATGTGAATTCTGGGCTGGGGCAGAGCAGCTGCTGGGGCTGCCCCAGAACCAGAGACCCCTGGCAAACTGGGCACCACTGTGGCTGCTGGAAAACCTCTGTGAGCCTTGCACAGCAGCCTTGGCACAGCCCTGGGTGCCAGAACCCCTGCACAGCTGCAGCCAGGGCTCTGTTCCTGCCAGCCTGGCTCAGTGACCCCCCTCTGTCACCTGGAGCAAGCCCTGGCACCTTCTGCACAGCGCCCACCGCGTCAGCTTGGGTGAACCAAGCAGGAGTTGGGGCAGCTGCCCTGGTTTAAAACCACATCTGTGCCCTCTTGGGACCACCAGGGCACCCAGGGCTATCAGCACACCCCAACAGTGCCAGTTAGCTAATGCTCACAGACACATCTGTGCCCTCCTCAGACCACCAGGACATCCAGGGCTATCAGCACACCCCCAGTAAATGCTCACAGAGAGATCTGTGCCCTCTCGGAGCCCCAGGGCACCCAGGGCACTGCCTGTGCCACCCTGGGCTCCTCTGCTGGCTCAGCCAGAGCTCACGTGGGCTCCAGGGCTTTCTGAACCCCATCCCTGAGGGAATCCCACCCGCAGCCCCCCTGCAATCCGTACAATGGAAGTGCAGAGCCCCTATGTACCAGGGACAGCTCCCAGGGAAAGAGCTGCTCTGCTCTCTGGGATTGCAGCTTCCCTGAGTGCCACACACATCTTTTATGGAAAATCCTTTCCTTGGGATTTCTCCTCCTGAGAAGCTGGGAGGCCTCAGGAACAAAATGCAAACAATGG
>JAXCLO010000030.1:866011-896521 GCA_035583995.1 Arremon aurantiirostris
TCTGCAGCTCCCACAGCAGCTCTGTCCTGTCTGCAGCTCCCACAGCATCTCTGTCCCATCCTGCAGCTCCCACAGCATCTCTGTCCCATCCTGCAGCTCCCACAGCATCTTTGTCCCATCCTGCAGCTCCCACAGCAGCTCTGTCCCATCCTGCAGCTCCCACAGCATCTCTGTCCCGTCCTGCAGCTCCCACAGCCTCTGTCCCATCCTGCAGCTCCCGCAGCAGCTCATTGACAAGAACTGAATTAGGAACATGCCCTGATACCTGCCTGGCTCTGGGGCACAGCCAGAGCTCTCTCCCCAGCACTCCTGACCTCCCAGTCTCTGTTCCATGGGGAAAGCAGGGATTGTGGAGTACCCAGCGCTGGAGTCAGTTAGAGTGGAAGTCACTCTGGAAACAGACGAGTCACTTTTCCGTAACATTACTCTAAATCAATAAAGTTCTTCTCAAAAATGATCTTTCCAAGGCAGAGAGTCTGAATGGTGTCTGCTCTGAAATCTGATGAATGCAGAACACGAGTGCTTTGTGCATCTGATACCACGACTCTTAGATGTAACTCCAGCACAGTATGGAAATGATAAACTTCCTGCCTGAAATTAAAATTGCTTGTCTTAAATCCTGCTCACAAAATCCTGGCAGCATCACAGCAAAATTGCTCCATGTGTTAAAATTGCTCCCAGGATCCAAACCCAGCTGGTAGGAGCCAACCTCCCATCCCTGGCTGCCCACCCTGAGCACAGACAGTAATTCCCTCTTGGAAAAATCAGATTTATCCAGAGAGGCTGACTGGAGGCACAGCAAGCAGGGAAAAGGCAGAAAGAGGGGGGACAGGAAGAGAGACTGCCGTGCTGGACTGAGCTCCTGAATTTGGTTTATCATCAGCAAGAACAACAACAACCCTTCCTCAGAGCTGCCCCAGAGCAGAGCAGCCCGGTCAGGCTCCTCCACCAGGGAATTGCTTTTCCAGGCAGCTCAGCCCCATTTAGCACTCAGCCCGCAGGAAGGATAATGCAAACAGACTTCATTGCTACAACTGACTGACTGGGAGGACACAATTCTCAATAAATCTAATATTTCCAAGTGCTCTTCCTGCCAAAGCAGCACTTTGGATTTGTGTTGATTACAGGAGCGAGCAATAATGCATTTCAGATCTAATAGTCTCTGCAGCAGAGGCGCCTCCGAGTGCTCTGCCAGCACTAAAGAGCTCCAGTGGCAGGAGACACTCAGGGACAGACTGCCTCCAACACTGAGGGAACAGCCTCCAACACCCACCCAGAACCCTCAGCACCCAGGGGAAAGCTATGCACAGAGCTGCAGCCCCTGAGCTGAGACTGCAGCCAACACACCTGGCTCTCAGAGAGCCTGCAGTGACTCCTGGCATGGTGTGAGGGATCACAGCCACAGCCTGGCCCTCAAAACCTCTCTGGCTGCGCTGCTTTGAGTGGAAATGTGGCTTAAGCAGTCACCAGCACCAGAGCTGGGAACATTCCCATCCTCCAGCCACAGCAGCCACACTAAACAGGGCAGCAGAAGCAGCAGAAGCAGCAGAAGCAGCCTGGCTGCAGAGCCCTGCAGGGAGGGAGGGGGGCAGTGGATGTGCAGGACTGGAGGGAGCAGCACAGCTGGGGACAGGGACAGACAGACAGACAGACAGCTCTCCCAAAGTCAAACACGTCCCTGCTGGTCTGGGCTGGCCTGGGGTGCCCAGAGGGACCCTCCAAGCACAGCCCAGCATCCCTGGTGTGGCAGGGCTGGGATGAGCCCCATGCCCAGGGAGGAGCAGGGGAAGGGCTTGGTGTCCCGGCTGCTGGCTGAGCGTGCCCGGCCCTCCCCAGCCCAGCAGTGATGGATGGGGTGAATCTACAGCTGTTGCCTCAAGCGCTCAGCACGGGCAGAGTTATGTGACACTCCATCATCAGCATGGGTTCCACAGAGCCAGAAACTGGGGATGGCCAAAAAATAATCTGCCATTCATCAGCAGCGCTCCAGGAGGCAGAGCAGCGGGGAGAGCACAATGATTTCTGATGCTCATTGACTCTCATGCAGCTCCTCAGCTCAAAGGAAGGATGGCTCCTCATTCTTTTTGATTTCTGGATCACAAACAGCCTTCCTCACAAGCCCTGCTGCAAGAGCTGCAGTTCTGCTTTGTCCCTGCTCCACCTGACTCCCCCCTCGTTTGGAAGTGTAACGGATTGCTTTTTTCTCCATCTATAAAAATAATATTGGCAGCAACATCTGACCAGAGCTCTTGGCTGCTTTTCCTCCCAGAAATTGCTGTGACTCCAGGGTACTTGTGCTCCTGCCAGAGCTGAGTCCCAGCAGCTCTGGGGCTGCAGGACCAACACCTCAAACACTGATGTCAAACACCGTCACATCTTTATTTTTGGCACATCAGAGGCTGCATTTCTATTGCTGTCTCCAAAACTTTCACAGGCTTTATGGCCAACAAAGCAATGACAACCTACATGGATGATCAGTATTCTCTTAATGAGAGACATTCTGAGATTGAGCTATGAAAGATGCAAAATTAAGTGAGCTCACTCTGCAGGAGTTTTGACAACTAAATTTATTTCTTTTTCTCTGCCTAACCTTGGGAATGTGGTACTGCCACTAATGACTGCAAGAGAGAAAGAAACAGTTTAATCTGAATGATTTGCTCCCTCTGTGGCCTGGAGAAATGGATTACAGAAGTTTCCAGGAGTTGCTGGGTGGTTTGTGTTGGCTCCAAGGCAGAGGGGTGCTGGAGCCCCACTCACCCTCCTTGATGTGCCAGGGGTGCCACCACAGCTGCTGTGGCTGCATTAAAGGGCAGGGAAAACCATTCTGGGATGGACAAAGACCTCTCTAAGATTTCAAGTTCCACTGGTGGTGTGGGAGGCATTAAAGCTTCACAATTAAAGGGTATATCCTGCTTGTTTTTGTCATTGCACAGAAATACAAGATACAGGGGCAGCTGTGCCTGGTGCCAGAGGAGCTTGGCAAATCCAGGCCTGAAAGAGTGGTGGTGCTTTGATCACTGCTTCCCTTATCAGCCCCCAGCTGGAATTACAGCCTAAGCTCCTTACAGGGAGCTTTTCACTGCCCTGCATTCTGCAAGAGCTGCCTCAGGTCTTAGAGAAAGGTTTAATCTCCAGCCCACTGAGAAAGGCAGTGCCAGGGTCCCCCTGCCTTGCACCAGAAGGTGGAACCCTGCTCAGGAAGGGAACTGCACTTGGAGAGCAGCCTGGCACTGTCCTGGCCGTGGCTGAGCAGCCTGGCACGGTCCTGGCTGCTGGGGCAAGCTGTGTCCTGGGCACAGCTGCAGGAACCCACACCCAGCAGCAGCGAGGGCCCTGGGCATTGACAGCTGCAGGAACTGGGCTGAGCTGGCACACACTTCCCCTCCCAAGGCCAAGTGGAGTCTGAGCCCTGCCAGTGCCCAGGGGGGTGGCACAGGTGCCAGGGCTCAGCCTCAGCTGGATCTGCACTCAATAACTCCATCTGAGATCAGGGTGATGAGGGGAGGCTCCTCAAGGTGCCCAGGGTGGTGGCACAGGTGCCAGGGCTCAGCTGGATCTGCGCTCAGTAACTCCATCTGAGATCAGGGTGATGAGGAGAGGTTCCTTGGGATGGTGGTACAGGTGCCAGGGCTGCTGGATCTGCACTCAATTACTCTGTCTGAGATAAGGGGAGGCTCCTCCTGCAGCCCAGCCAGGCAGGTTTGCAGCCAGTCCCACTAATTAGATAATCCATTACCAGCAGGGCACTATTTCACTCCTGACACTTTATTTTCCCTCTCCACAGCCACGTTTCCCTCAGCACCCAGCATCACTCAGCTCAGTGAAGGGCAATTTGATGCCAAGGAAATCAGGAGGGAGAGAGAAGCACATTAGGAGCAGGGAGAGACTATTTCTTAATATTTCCTTCCTTCTTATCTCCCAATGACATTAGATTGGGCAGGCAGAGGGCTCCATAAAACATCCCATAAACAATTAGGAGCACCAGAGCCTCTCTGAGCCATTTGTCTGGAGTGCTGTGCTGGGAGGCTGCAGCAATGTGAGGAGTGTGTCTGTGCCACTGTGCCAGCCCCAGTGCCCAGCCTGGCCCGGGGCACTGCCAGGACCCAGAGGCAGCCACCCTCCCTCAGGAATTCCTTCCCAAGCTCTAAATCAAACCTGACTTAGCAAAGTGTGCTAGGAGCTGAACAGGGATCTCCATCCATTCATTTATTTAACTGCAGGCTACACACACAGGATTTACTCAAATGAACAATTGCACAAGGAAAAGAAATCCAGACACAAACTGCCCACATGTGGTAAAGAACCTCCTGATATTACCTGGGACGAGTCTTAATTACAACAATGCCTGAGAAATACTTTCAAAGACAAAATTATATCTAAAGTTGGTGTTTTCCTTCAGCGCCAGTGTCCCACACTGGTATTTGTGAACAGGCAAGAGAAGCACCTCAGCACAAGGGATGGACGCCACAGCGATGTTCACATCTCAGCACATCCTGGCCCAGGCAATCCCCATCCCTGGGGACAATGTGACAGCACCAGGAAGGCAGAGCATGGCACAGCACCGAGCTTGGGGCAGGGATGCTGACACGAGCTCAAGGAAAGGGCACAACAATTCCTCTCTCAGAATTTAATTACACTGAGAGAGAGTTTAGAGTGTTCCCAAGGCTGGACACGGCTGGGAGCTTGATTTGGTTTGTGTTCTGTGCAGGAATGGTCAGGGCTGGGTCAGACCTTTGCCTTCATGGGGACAGCGCTCAGAGGGAGCTGTGCCTCTGGGACCAGCCCAGGGCTCTGCCAAACCCTGCTGCACACAGCTCAGGGGAGGGGACCCATCCCCACAGTGCCCACCAGGGGCTGGCAGGAACCCAAACATCCCCAAAAAGCAGCATGGATACCCACACAGCACTGCAGATTGCACCTGCCCTCCCTTGATCCCTGCTCACTGCCCCACACAGCCCAGAGCCGCTCCCTCCCGGGCAGCCAGGGTGACTTTCTGCAGGGCATCTCAGTGTCTGAGTACACAAAAGCAGCTCAAATCCAATTATGATCCACTTGGGCCCCTGCCAACCTGCAGATGAAGTTGCCAAATTACTTCCCATTAACTTTTATGTCTCCCACAGCCACGCAGCGTTCCCCCAGCCCAGCCCTCTGCCAGTAAGGGTTTATTTGGCAGCCCTCCTCCCCCAGCTCTCTCAGGGTGGTCTGGTGGCCCTGCAGCCCCTCCTGTCCCCTGGCTGCTGGCACACAGACAGGCACAGCACAGAAACTGCCCACATCTAAAGGCTTGATTCAAAGATCTCCTGAGCCCAAACAGAGCCCTTCCCTCAGCTCCCCCAGCCCAGAGGGAGCAGCTGCCTACAGAACATGCCCCAGAAATGCTGGGTGTGGGGCAATTCATGGGCACAGCCACAGAGCCACTCAGCAAAGCCTTTTCCCAGACACCATCCTTTTGGGAGAAGGTTTTGGGACGGAAATGGGGAAATCCCTGAGCAGTCTGGAACAGAGACCCCCAGACCTGCCCACCTGAGCCATTGCCTGAGTACAGCAGCTCCCCTGCTCTCCTGCACCCCACACCCCATTTGGGAAGCACCAGTGCACGTTTTCCCCTGTGTGATGTCCAGCTTGGAGCACGTTTAGCACTGCACTGAGATCCAGGATCAGCCTCGCCGAGGGAAAAAAGAAGTGAGAAAGATGCAGGAAAGGTGAAAAATGTGAGAGGCTCGCAGCCCAGCCACTAAGGAAATTTAAGTGGTCTGATGTCAAATCATCACCGTTTCTGGAAGCAGGAGGCTGTCAGCTGATGGATGAGGATGCACAAGCATCTCTATTCCGCAGGCAGGAGAGGCACTAAGGCTAAAATATCACCGAGCTTGGTGTGACAGTCTCACTTAGAGTCACCAGCACTGGCAGCGCTTGCCTTTGGAGGCCTGTGCCACGGAAATTCAGTTTTCCAGCTTGGGAAATTGCCTTTCAGCCATTCTGCTGGGCTGATTAATTAGGCTCCTTTAGCAAAAACATCTGAGAAACAAAGATCTAACACCTGATTTAGTCACTCTGGGGAGAGTGACCCACCCCTGTGCTGCCACTTGTGCTTCAGTTAAGAGCTCTCCACACGAGGAAGAGGAGGGCAGGGCCATGAGCACTGAAATGAGAGGAATCCTGCTGCTGGGCACTGCAGAAACGTGGCAAGGAAAAGGTTTCACCGTGTAATTTCTGTCCCATTAAAATCAGCTTTTTCCCCCTGGGGGTCACTTCAATCCCAGCATTAGCCACACATTTCCACCACACAAAAAACGGGATTGAAAACCCACACCTCCATTAGCAAATCCTCATTTACCTGGGAATTTCCTGCCTGCTACTCCTCCTGCCTGCAGGGCTCACGGTGGGAGGGGGTGCAGAGGCCACGATGGCTCAGATAATACTGGAATCTATAAATACCCCTGTGAAATATCCTCTCTGATAACATCAGGCCAGATTTCAGAAGTTATTTACTCCCAGCAGCAGCTAACCCTACCAATAATCCTGCCAACTGCTCCGGGATTTCTTCTGTGCCAGCGGCTGATGGGTGCCAGGGCCAGGCCTGGGGGCTCAGTGGGACCAAGCCCTGTGCCCTGGGCAGCCCTTTCCTAGCCTGGCACACACACCTGGGGTCTGAGTCCTGCCTTCCAACCAGGAGATACCCGAGTGCTTCCACAGAGCTCCACAAGAATTTGGCTATTCCAAAACTCAGGCACCAAAGCCAGAGGCTGCTCCAGCACAGGGGATGCTAAATCCCTTCCCTGCTTCCTTATCAAGGAGGGCCAGGGCTGTGCAGGAGGTAGATGTGCTCCTGGCACACAGCTCACAACACCTTCCTGCCACACCAGGGTAAACCATCTTGTATTCCAGCAGCATGGAATCTCTGAGGTTAGAAAAGCCCTTCCAGATCACCGAGTACAATTATCACCCCAGCACTGCCCCATGTCCCAAGGGCTTTGACATCCCCCCAGGGATGGGGATTCCACCATTGCCCTGGGATCTGCTACCCACTGCCCCGGACTGCACCGCAGCCAGCAGAACGCAGAAACCATCCCCTGATGGTGCTGACCCGGCATCAGGTGTGTCCCTGGGCATCAAACCCCTCCCCAGCGCTGTAACCCCCATGCTGGCACTCGGGAGCGCTGGGATTTGCAGCATTTCCCTTGGATTTCACTCCAGCACCGCCCCAAGGAACAGCTCACTGCCAGCAACGCCGGTCAGGGATAGCCCAGCAAGGGAGGCTCCAAATCCATCCCTCTCCTGTTCTAACCCATCTGGGAGCCCTGGGATTTGCAGCATTTCCCTTGGATTTCACTCCAGCACCGCCCCAAGGAACAGCTCACTGCCAGCAATGCCGGTCAGGGATAGCCCAGCAAGGAAGGGAAGGACAAACCCTGGCCAAAAATCATCCCTGTCCTGCTCTAACCCATCTCTAACTTATCTAGGAGCGCTGGGATTTCCATTTCCCCTTGGATTTCACTCCAGCACCACCCCAAGGAACAGCTCACTGGGAGGATGCTCCTGCCAGCAATGCAGGCTCGGCTACAGCCCGGCAAGGAAGGGAAGGACAAATCCTGGCCCCAAATCCATCCCTGTCCTGCTCTAACCCACCCGGGACTCAGCAGTTTGGGAGCACAGCAGGGAGGTGCCCCCGGCACACAAACCCCCGAGGCTGCAGCTCCCAAACCCTCCTCCTCCTCCAGGAGCACGCTGCCACCGCGGCCACCACCCCGGCACCGTAATTAGGGACAATCCCAGCTCTGATTGATGCTGCTGCTCTTGTGGAAAGAGCAGAGGGTGGAGCTGGGCTCCCGTTGTTTGTGCTCAGGACTCATTAGAATGTGCTCAGGGATGTCGATGCTTTAAGGGTCTTTTCAAGTTTTGTTCGTTATTTTTCAGATTGATTTACTTGAAGGATCATCAGGGGACCAGCCCACGTGTGCATTTCATGCTGTATCCTTTGCTTTTGAACCAAAGGCAGGGTTTTTAACAGAACTGAGTGGGTTTTTATGCTGAGCCACATGAACAGATGCAGCAGGCGAGGGCTGGATCCCAAGTCAGCCACGGACCTGCAAGGCAAAGCCTGCACCAATTCCTCTTGGAACCATGGAATATCCTTGGTGGGAAGGGACCCACAGGGATCCCCCAGCCCAGCCCTGGCCCTGCACAGACACCCCAAATCCCACCCTGGCATTCCTGGGAGGGTTTTCCAAAGGCTCCTGGAGCTCTGGGGCTGTGCCCATCCCCTGGGCAGTGCCAGCACCGTCTGGGGATGAACCTTCCCCAAAATCCAGCCTGACCTGCCCTGGCCCAGCCCCAGCCATTCCCTGGCTCCTGTCCCAGAGCAGGGATGGGAGCTGCAGCCCCATGAATCTCCCCTCTCTCCAGCCCCAGCCCTCCTCTGGCCCCTCCAGACCCCTCCCTGTCTCTGTGGTTTCCTTTGGCTCCTCTCCAATGGCTTTAATGTCTTTTTAGACTAAACTGCCCCCAGGACTGGGGGGAGGCCACTGAGACAGAGCAGAGGGGACAGGCCCCCCCTGGCTGCTGCTCCCAATGCCCCAGGACAGGGATGTGCCCCTGGCTGCCAGGGCACTGCTGCTCCTGTTGCACTTGGCAGCAGCCAGGACCCCCAGGTCCTTCTCCTGCACACCCAGGGCGTGAGGAGATCCTTCTCTCTGGGACACAGAGAAGCAAAGCTGAGCTGAACTGCAGCCCTGTGTGTTTCCTGGGCACAGGAGCTGGGGGGCTGACAGGAGAGGGTCCCCGAGCTGCAGGCAGGGCTGGGGCTGCTCAGCTCTGGCAGATGAGCACAGCTGCCAGCAGAGCTCCCTGGCTGTGCTCTGGGGCTGGGAAGGCCCTTCAGGACGTGCTGGATAAATAAGCACTGCGTGAAGGACAACACTGACCTAAATTCCATCCTGGTGGAGCTGCTCCAGAGCCTCCCCAGGAGCCCCAGCAGAGGGAAAAGCTCCGTGCAGAGCCAGCCCTGCAAGGTGGAGAGCACCAGGAGCTGCTGCAGGCTCAGGAGCTGATTTGCAAGAATTCACAGGAAGGTTTAACAGCTCTTTTATCTTTGGCTCCCTTCTGGTGTTATTTCAACATTGATTTGCATAGTCAATATAAAACTCTTTACATCTAAACTGCCTGCAAGGATGACACCATCAATCCTCGGCTCTATTCACAAAATTTATTATTTGTTTCAATTTAAGAGAGATCATTGCCGGATTACACAGTTGATGATGAGGATTTATATTTACATTTACAGCAAGCAAAATACACGTCTTGGTTTTTTGGGGTTTTTTTCTTAAGTCATCTCCAGCGCTGTGAAAGAGGGAACCAAAATAAAATCAGTGTGTGCGCTCTCCTGAATGCCTGCAGATCCTGTTCTGCCTCATCTTCCCTTCAGACAATATTGCAAATTAGTCAGCATCTGTATCACAGCAGAGCATGAGCTCGATCATGAGGCAGAATTAAAGGGTATTACTGAGACAGCCTTAATCTTCCATGGCTGTGAAATTGAACGCTCAGATGTGAGGGAAAGCTGGGATGCAAAGGGCCCCAGTTGTGCCTCCGTGACATCACATCAGGCACCAGAAATCCACCCCACAAAATCCACATCACACAAAACCAGAGCAGCAGCAGCCATGGACTGAGCCCCACACAGCCATGGCTCTGAGCCCCACACATGGCTATCAGGGCAGGAAAACAGCCCTGGAGAGATTCACAGACAAAGGAACTGAGTCCAGCAGACATTACACTCAGCCAGCCTGACCTGTTGAGCAGCATCACGCCTGTGATGCAGCACATTTCACCAAATAAGTCTTTTAACATAAATCTCATGGGATTTGGAAGGAAAAAAACCCCAACCCACAAAATAACAGGGATGCATCACCAAAGCAGCTGAACTCTGCTTTCCCACGTAACCGAGGAGAGAAAATAACTGAGCTGTGATAATATTCTACATCACCCACAGAAGTTCATAAAAGTTACAGTTTCTCTGAAATAAAAGGAGTTTGAGTGTGAAACGACCTGAACAGAAGCTGAGTGGAGAGTTCTGCCTTGGAAAAATAAAGCAGGTTTGTTTTCCAGGATGAGAGCAGGAGCAATGCTCCATCCCCAGTGCTCCCCTGGGCAGGTGCAGCTCCTTGGGGCACTGCTGAGATCACACCAGGAGCCCCCTGCCCACCTGGGCCTGCCAACCCCTGCACTGCCCCCTCCCACAGCAGGGACAGGCAGAAACGTCCATCCCACAGCCCCAGGTGAGACCTGAGCTTATCTGAACCAATGTGCAAACCCAGCCAAAGCCACCAAAGCTGCACAGCAAGCTGCTCCCAAAGATCCCAGCTCCAGCCTGGCCCCGACACAGTGGGGAGCAGGGTTCAGTTCATTTGTCTGAATTATCACCTCCAGAAATGGCAGAGCCTGTAATGACTGATCCATGACCTGAACAATCACCCCATGATCAATGGAGATGAGAGCAGCTCTCCCATCAAATCTGTTCAAAGCAGGAGGAGCCCTGGCCTCTGACTGAAAGCCTTGAAGAAGTGACTCATGCTCCAATGTCTCCTCATTCACCTGCTCTTTTCTACCCCTGTATTGTATTTCCAGTTACCTGCCACTATTACAAGTGTCCTATAGTGGAACAGGCCCTGGCACAGGTGCCCAGAGCAGCTGTGGCTGCCCCTGAATCCCTGGCAGTGCCCAAGGCCAGGTTGGAGCACCTGGGACAGTGGGAGGTGTCCCTGCCATGGCAGGGTGGCACTGGCTGGGCTCTAATTCCAACCCAAACCTGCTGTGCCTCACTCAGAGCCCCAGAGAACAGGAATTATCCCCAAAATGCAGCTCTGCAGCTCCCAGTGTGCCTGCTGTGTTAGTGGAGCAGGCAGGCAGGGAAGGAGCCCGGGGGCAGCAGAGCATTCTGACATTTCCTGCCTTCACCTGTGTTCACATCAGCCTGGTATCAGCTCACTGGCTGCAGGCAGGAGAAACCCTTGGTACAAACATCTCCCCCTGTACCTGTCCCAGGATTGCTCAGAGCCAGGCAGTGATACAGATGCCAGCTGAGGAACCCCTGACCCCTTACTCACTGCCAGACAGATCTGCCCAAGGCAGCTGTGCTGCAGTCACAGCAAAGATAAAGACCACAGTACTCAGTCAGGCAGAGGAAATTTCCAGCCACGGAGGTCCAGTCCCCTCCTTTTTGCCATCTGAAGTGTGAGTCTGCATCCTGCTCAGTGCCAAGTCTGTGCTGCTGCCTCTGGAGCCACCTGAACCTCAGAGCCACGTCTTCTGCAAAGCACAGCCTGCATTATTAATGCATGGACAATAAACACAACCTGTGCCTCCCTTTATTTGGATAATTGCTGTTGTTTTCTAGTCACTGACTAACGTTTGTCTCACGTGTGCCTTTCAGCTGAGGTACCCCAGAGCTACAGAGCTCCTGCAGGGTGCAAACAGCAGCACGTCCTGCTCACGGCCTGCTCCTGTCCCAGCCCCATGGCCGGACAGGGGTCACCAACCCCTGAGACTGGCACTGGTTACCCTGTCCCAGCCCCATGGCCTGACAGGGGTCACCAGCCCCTGGGACTGGCACTGGTTACCCTGTCCCAGCCCCATGGCCTGACAGGGGTCACCAACCCCTGAGACTGGCCCTGGTTATCCTGTCCCAGCCCCATGGCCTGACAGGGGTCACCATCCCCAGACTGGCCCTGGTTACCCTGTCCCAGCCCCATGGCCTGACAGGGGTCACCAACCTCTGGGACTGGCACTGGTTATCCTGTCCCAGCCATGGGACAGGGCTCACAATCCCCAGACTGGCACTGGTTACCCTGTCCCAGCCCTGTTTGTGTTTCCATGGCCTGCCAGGGCTCCCCATCCCCTGGCACTGGTTGCCCAGAGATGAGTCAGCCACGAGCAGTGCCAGTGGGGTCAGTGAGCCTTTGTGCCCAGCCTGGGCAGGGGCCGTGGGCACGCCTGGCTGAGTGGCTGCCAAGGGGCAGATGTGGCTGAGCCCCCCCAGCACTGCAGCTGCATGTTGTTATTGGAACACAAAGCACCCCAAAAAGGCACAGGGTACGTGAGCAGGGCCTCAGCTGCCAGCCTGGGCTGTGCCAGGAGCCCAGGGCACTGCAGGGCATCCCAAACTGCCTGACAGGCGCTGGTACAGAGGGCAGGGATGGATGGGACACTGCGAATTAGGAATTGTTCCTGTAAGGGTGGGGAGGGACTGGAATAGAACTCCCAGAGCAGCTGTGGCTGCCCTGGATCCCTGGCAGTGCCCAAGGCCAGGTTGGACATTGGGGCTGGAGCAGCCTGGGACAGCAGGAGGTGTCTCTGCCATGGCAGGGGTGGCACTGGAGGGGATTTAAGGTCCTCCCAACCCAAACCATTCCATGATTCCATGACCATGGCAATAAATGTTGACAGCGTTATGGAGCAGACCTCCCCCAGCCTCTACCCCTCCCACAGATGTTCCTGCAGGTTCCAGCTGCTGCCCCAGGGCACACACGTGGAGAAGGAGCAGCCCAGCAAAGCTGGGACGTGTGCCCAGCCCTGCTCAGGCAGAGCAGCAGCCCTGCTTTGCATATCTGTTAAACCAGATTAAATACTGCTTAGTCACTTCCAGCAGCCATGGGAGAAGTGACCCAGAAATCAGCTGGAAAACATGACATGTATTCATCCTTGCTGCTGCTGCCAGGCATGGGTGAAGCAGCCACCAGAGAAGAAAAAAACCACATTAATTTCTCCCTCCATTGCTCTCCTTCACCTCCTAACAGGAGTTTCTTTCACATTTTAAGATAGTGTACCTTGTTTGGCAAAATTAAACACATGCACAAACATAACAGCAATTCTTCTGCTGTGCTCCTGGAGTCACCAAAACCATCCAGGACTTGCCCACATGGCAAAAATTCAAATCCTAATTCAGTCAATTAAGAAATGAAGCAGCCTCAATTGAGCCTTTTACATGAGCACTCACTCAGGATCAGGCTGGATCAGGCTTAATCCACATCCAGAGTGAGCAAAACTCCACAAAACCTCAGCTAGTTCTACACAAAGAGCCAGTGTGATTTAATAATCTGACCCAGGATTAATTATTACCTTTAAATTGTGTTTTAGTCTGAGCCCATTCCCTGGAACAGGCCACAGCCATGCCCAAGAACATGCAACACAGGAGGGTTATTTTATTTTAATGCAAACAGTCACAAACTCAGCCAAGACCCAAAAACCCCTTGGAGCATCCAAGTCAGTTCATTTTAACATTTCTTCACTCCGTTATATTTCCAGACAGAAAGACCCAGTAGGAGCATATTTAATCTGAGCAGCATCTTGCGATGATTTATGTTAATTGATATTTAATGGGGTAATTTTAGCCTGGTGCCATTAGCTCTGAAACCTGAGAGATTAGAAGGATCTTACAGTGAACTTCTCTATGTACAGAGAAAATGGTGAAGGCAGAAATGCTGAAGTGTCTAGAAGAACAGCCATATCTGCTGCAAAGTGGATGAGCAGAGATCCTAGAGGGGCAACATTTTGGAATTCCTCCTCCTTGCACTGGACTGAAGGGGAGATGGGGTGGGGGAAAGTGGGGGAACACCTCTGGGCACAGGAATGGAAACCCAAGGGTTGCAGGGAGGGAGCTCATCACATCCCAGCACAGAACTGCCATGAGGAGTCACAGAAAGCTGAGAAATAAACCCAAATGTGAGCACTGAAATTGCATTTTTAGCTCTCTTCTCCCTCAGTGCGAGACAGATCAGTAAATCAGATGCTACAGGTCCTTCCAGCCTGGGAGACCTTCCCACACAGCAGCACAAGCCCTGGACAGTGACTCACTGCAAATGATCTCAAGTTTTTCACCATCCCCTGCTGATAACCACTCCACCTGCACACCATTCTGAAACCCAGCTGAGATGGGCAACCACATCCTCCAGTGCCAACCCAGAGCCAGCCTGGGGCCATTTCCCTGCTGTGCAGGTGCTCTGGGGCTGGAGCAGCCCCCCAAAGGGTTTGTTCTTCCTCCAGGAAAGGGGAGATCACTGCAGCCTTCTCCTCCTTATCCTCCCCTTCTCTGAGTCAGGATCACCTCAATCTTTTGTACTGCATAATGACAAACCCTTCCCTCCCCTTCCCCTAACAAGGCTGCTCATTTAAAATACTTTTAAGTAGATTCCTTTGATTTGTACATTAATATTCTCCAGGCAGGGAAGAAATAGGACAGAAGTAGGGCTTGCTGTAATGAGGGTTGATCTGGCTGTTTGCTGCTCAGTGTTTGCACCCTGGGTGCCCATGTGGGGCACACACAGACCTGTCCCTCAGGGGCACCTGGCCCAGCCCAGGTGAGCTGGCAGGGCTCCCCGACAGGACACATCTCTCAGTCCCCTCAGAGCTGCATTCATTACCCCAGCAGAGCTCCCTGGAACACAATCCCAGCTCCAGCCCCTCAGCCAAGGCAGGACAGACAGACGATGGCAGTGGGGGCACAGAGCACCAGCAGCCCTGGCAGCGCATCTCTGCCTGGAGGGAGGAGATCCACAGCAATATTGGGGCAATTCAGTGCCCAGGGTGCTGGAGTTGAAGCGTTTCCTAGGGCAGCCCAGCCTGCAGGCCGGGCAGGAGGGCACCCTGCAGGCCTGGGCACCGTGGAAGCTGACAGGGCCATGCCAGGCCCAGCCTGGCCCTGACAGCCCAAGGCAGGCCCAGCTGGGCCCAGCCTATCACAGCCCACTCCCTGCGCACCATTCTTGGAAAAGAGACACATTCTGGGAAACAGCAACCCACCAGCACTGCTTAAACACACGTGGTTTTCAACATCTGTGTCCAATTCTCTCTGAGGACAAAGGCCCAAAGGAGGCCCAGCCCTGCCTTCCCCTGTCCTTGGGTATGAACCCATCCATCCATCCATCCATCCATCCATCCCATTTCTCAGCCTGGACAAGCAGCAACTGAGCAGCAGATCCAGCCCAGCACCTGCCTTGGAGAGATGGGAGCAGCCCAGCACCAGCCCAGGGTCCTCGCTGAGAGCACTGACCAAACCCTCAGGAGGGCTGGGAGGTGTTCATCTCATATATTCCACAAGAACATCCCACCTCCTCCTCTCCATGACCAGCCCAGCCCATTTTTAATCCCTTGCAAAGCTCTGTGACCTGCCCAGCACAGCCCCTTCTCCACCTGCCCCCTCAGCACAAACATCCACCCTGTATCACAACAACCCAGCTCTCCCTTTGCTCAGCCAGCACAGCTCTATCTCAGTTATCACATCATTCACGGAAAACAAAGATACTGTCATGAAATGCAGATGTGAAGCAGAAAGGCGTTCTGTGGGTGAGGGAGGAATCCACAACATGACAGAGCTCCCAACTCAATGCCCTCCTTGTAGGGAAACACTCAATGCATCATTTCTGACCAATTGTACTTTCAAGTCACTTTCTTATTTATGGGTGACTGAGAAAACACTTGAGCTGGCAAAATAATTCACATTTGTTTGCACAGACAAAACCAAATTTAATAATGCAGCCCTTTTTTAAAATAAATAAAGTCATGCATTACAAAATGTGCATTTAGAGTCATTCTCTGTAGAAAATTCACAGCATGAACTCCAAAGTGCTCCTTTCCCTCCTCTGAAGTGAAAACCTTTTCCAGTGTGTGCGTGATACGTGCCACACTCCACTAATAAAAGAAGCAGCACCTGAATTTCTGTTGCTCCTGCAAATTTACACTCATTAATGGTAAAAGTTCCATTCAGCTCCCAAATCCACGAGCAAGGTCCTGGCAAAGCCTTTCATCAGTGAGCAGGAGATGACTGAAAATTCCTTCTGCCAATGCAAGGGGCTGTTTAATGGATTTGTGGGGTCTGAGGAGCCAGAGGGTGAAGATGGGAATTATAATATAAATAATAAATACTGGGGACAAAGTCAGGGCTCAGACTCTCCACAGCAGGAGAGAAACATTCCTTGGGAACTCTGAACCCTGTAAAAGCACTGAAACACCCCAGGAGAGGAAAGCTAAAGGGTTTTTTCTTGAGATAACATGCTGAGATTCAATTCAAAGCACAAACCCTAAAAGCACTGACATTACAATAACTGAAAAGCCATCTTGCACCAGCACCAACCACCCCAAAGCCACTGGAACCATTCTTACCTGCACCAAGGCTCCTTCCCCTGAGCTGCTCTTCCTCTAAACCACTCCCCATCCCACCCTGCCCTTCTCTGATTTATCCCCTCCCTCATTAGCCCCCTCTAATTGGGGGATTCCCCAGCAGGGACCTGACCCCCACCCCTGGCAGGGCTGCCCCATCAGCTCCATCTCCCCAGCTGCTTTTCCCTACTCCCTCCCAGGGCACAGGGGATGCCACTGGGCACATGGCCATATTCTCCTGCCTCTTCTTCTCCCCTTCCTTGCCTTTCCTAAAGGGAGCAGCACCAAATCCCTCCCGTGGTGGCATTTGGGACATTTCACTGGAAGCCCAGGTCCTGTTGTACTTGTGGGGTGCCCCGTGGCAGGAAGGAATGATGACTCTGACTCCATGTTCTCAGAAGGCTAATTCATTATTTTATGATACTATGTCATATTAAAGAATACGATACTAAACTATGCTAAAGAATACAGAAAGGATACAGACAGAAGGCTGAAAAGATAATAATGAAAACTTGTGACTTTCCAGAGTCCCAGCACAGCTTGGCCCTGATTGGCCAAAGAGTGGAAACAACTCACAGCAGAATCCAATGGAACAATCACCTGTGGGTAAACAATCCCCAAACATATTCCACATGAGCACAACACAGGAGAAGCAAATAAAATAATTATTGTTTTCATTTTTCTCTGAGGCTTCTCAGATTCCCAGGAAAAAACCCTGGGCAAAGGGATTTTGCCATAGAATGTGAATATGACAGGGACATGTCCCACACGCCCAGCTGGGGAAGGTGCCTGTGGCTCCCTCTCAGGGATTCCCACTCTGGAATCCCCCCAGCTATTCCCTGAGTCTGTTCTGCCTCCAAAGCTCCATCTGCACATAATAACACATCCTGCCCACCCCTAGGTCTGTCCTGCTTGCACAGGAGTTCTGCACAGCAGGGAGGGCCCACGGTGTCCCCAAACAAAGGAACACAAAAAGGGAGCACTGTTCATTGTCCCCTGATCAGTGGGGTGGGGCTGGGCTTTTCCAGTCCAATTAGACCCCCCAAACACCACTACAACCCCAACCCAGCTGGCACCAAAGCAGGAGCCCTCAGATGCTGCTGCTCACCTCCCCTGCACGCCTGGAAAACACCTCAAGAATTATTTTGTGGTTCCTTATGGATCTCAATAAACCCCCAAACTTGATAATGTTGCAATCATATCTAATCATTCATTTATATTTATATTTATTTTTAATGTATTTTATATATGCCCTGCATTTAATTTTGCCCCCAAATGCTCTTAGGGGATTTGCACAGTTATTTTAATAGTCCTAATTTTAAATTCATTGAAATGCATTTATGCACCTTTAGACTGAACTCGTTCAGGCATTTACACCACAGTAATGAATTGTAGGACAGCACTGTAGACACAGAAAGAAATTCTTTCCTTCTGTAGAGTTTATATTTCTAAATTCAATTGTGGGGTTCATTGGCATGCAAAGAGTCCAGGGACCTTTGTTAAACAACGACATTTAAGGATAAATTTTTCAGAAGATGCACATTGAGAAAGTCTCTCCTATTTGAATGTCAGGAAATTAGAGATATTCTAATGAATTCCATTTTTTCACATCTTTCATCAAAGCCTTTGTAAAAAAGGTCACTATCTTCACTTGTTATTTTAAAAAGCCTCTTGCAATTTGCCTTCCTGCCATAATTAGAGGGAAAGTTCCCACAGCACTACACCACAACAATCCAGGGGGACTCTTCTTCCTCCTGATTGTCAACAAATTTCAGCATCCGAAGGCAAGAATGATGAATTTCAGAGGCATAATGAGGCCGCTGGTCACAGTCAACATTACATAAAGTATTTGCATTTCATGCTTTCTCTGAACTGGGAGCTCCCTGAAGTCTGACAGTCTCAATATGCTGAGATGAATTATTATTTTATTGACATTTTCAAACTACTCCTCTCCTTTTTTATTTTTTTTTTTCCCTTCAGACAAAACTGTTTGAAACCCCTTTGCTGGATCTGACCCACATTTCAGAGAGGCTCCATCCACTCCTTGCCGCGGTGACTGCCAGCTGCAGGAGCTCGCTCACAGCCAGGTTTTCATCTCCTCATTGCTCATTCAGGTTCCATCCCAGCCCCAAAATCCGGGAGCTGCTGGCTCCCAGGGATCTCTGATGGCTCTGGGTATCAGAATAACAACAGCAGGCTGTCCCCCCCAGGGCAGGGCTGGCCCCAAGGCAGGGATGGGAGCACCTCAGTCCCACCCCAATGGGAGCATTTGGTGTTTGCTGGGAACAAAATCCAGCTGGGGCTGCCCCTGCATCCCTGGCAGTGCCCAGGGCCAGGCTGGACACTGGCGCTGGGGGCACCTGGGACAGTGGGAGGTGTCCCTGCCATGGCAGGGTGGCGCTGGGTGGGATTTAGGGTCCCTCCCAAGCCATTCCATGGTCCTGAGGTCTCTTTCCCTGTCATCTCCAGCCCTGCTGGGCTCCTGGAGCAGCACTGTGAGGCCTCGTGGAGGGTTTCTTGTGATTACCAAGAAATCAGGCCCTGAAAAATAACTCCCAGACATTGCATCTGCATTTAAAAGTCAAGTTCAATCTTCCCTTATTACAGCTGCAAAACCCCTCGCTATCTAATTCAGATAAAGTAACAAAGCTGCACTTCCAATGATTGGAACTAAATGCAGTTAACCTTAAAAAGTCACTTTTACAAACAGAGCAGATTTATCTGGATTTAAATTTTAGTTCTTGTGCAAAGGCTTGAGAACAGGTTCCTCCCCATTATTCAATTTAACAATAATAATAAAAACCTCCATGACAACTATTACAAAAAGACTGTGATAAAGCCTGAAACCTTTTTGATAATGAAACACACAATTTCCCTGGTTGAAGCATAATTCCCCAGGGAACATTTTAGAAAAGATACAGAAGAACTGTCGTGTCCCAATTGTTCATGTACAGAACCACACGTGAGAACAGCACATGGGGGAAAAAAATCAACTTTGAGAAAAGCTTAAAAAGAGATCAAGAGCGGGAGAGAGGAGACAATTTAACTGCAGTGTCTCATTAGGGCAATTAGAGTCATTAATGTGGGAGAGGCAGGAAGGTTGGGTTTCACCCCAGGGGGACATCAGGGCCACCTCCTGGGTCATTCTGGGTGCTGATCCCTCTCCAGAGCTGGCCCTGCTCCACCCCTGAGCCCTCAGCACTCCCTGACTTCCACTGCTCAAAGCTCCAAAATGAATGAAAATATTGAAATTGCCAATAAAACATATGGGTCACAAGCTGAGGTTCCTTCCTGGGCTGGAGGAAGGCATGGCAATGTCCTGAGCATCTCAGAGCACACTGCGCTGCTGCAGCCATTGCATCTGTGTCACTTTTAACATCCCAGCTCCTGCAGCCAGGAGTTACCATGAGAACCTCCACCCTCATTAAAACAACAGCTCAACCGTGGGTTTGTGGTTTGGGCTTTGAGGCAGGTCTGTGCTGCAAGGTTTTAAGAAATTTGTATTTTTCAGTATTTTTTCTATCGGGGCAGGGGACTTTTTTACAAAAACTGCCAGCTCATGAAGCCCAAAGGGTGTGATCACATCTTGAATCAAGCACACGGCGCCACTCCTCTCTCTGGTTGCTATTTGTGCTTTTGGCTGCTGTCTCCCAGGAGCTCAGAGGTGCTGCTGGTCACAGTCAGCAGCCAGGCTGTGATCTCTGAGCCCCAGAATCATGTTCCTGTCAGCAAGGTGTGAATTTAAAATCCCATTTGGAGAGACAGAATGATAAAGTGCAAAGTGGGGGGGAAAGCCAGCTCATTAAGCTGACAAATCCATTGTAACAGAAGGACAAACCAGTAATACCAGGATGGATTTGTGTGCTCTGGGGTCCATGCCAGCAATGCCCAAAACCCCCGGGCTGGGTTTGGCTCAGCAGCTGAGGCTGCCAGCATGAGCTGGGCTGAGAGGCTCCAGCAGAGCTTTGTGGAGCTGCAGAGCAGAGCAGGGCAGGGCAGGGCAGGGCAGGGCAGAGCTCTCCTGCTGCCCAGGGTTCAGGTTTGTCAGGCAGACATTGACGATCCCATGGATCCCTTTGTGCTGCAGGGACAGCTCTGATCCTCGGGCAGGTGTGGGACTGTCACAGCTCTGCTCAGCCTCCTTTGGGTCCTGCCCGGGCCAGCCCCAGCACAGGCTCTGTTCTGCCAGGGCACAAAGCAGATTTCACCTGCAGCATTCCCAGGTCCCATCCCTCGATGGGAAGGTGCACCTGAGCAGTCCCAGCAGCACCTGAGTGCCAAAATCGGGGGCACTGGGGGGACTGGGACCCTGCAGGGCTGGCAGCCAGAGATCAGCCCCTGAGATCATTCCCTCCTGCACCAGGACACACCTCACAGCTCTGCCAGAGCCCCGCAGAACTTCCCTTGCCAAAGCTCTGCGAGGAAACGGGGGCTGGTTATTCCCAGGCAGGTTCTGTGTCTGTCCCTAAAAGCACGAGCCAAACCCCACGGTAAGGGCCCTGCCACTGTGCTGGCAAATCCAGGCAAAACCCAGCCCTTTATGCACTGTCACTGCAGTCATTTGTGCATTTACTGCTATATGGCAGGGTGGAGGTCAAACCCTTCCTGGTCATCTTTCCCCAGACAAATCCTTAGCACAGGCCTCACTGGGAAGGATTTATACATCCCACGCAAGTTCTGCTGAGTTACACACCCATTTCTATGACAGACTGTATTTTATAGATCAAAAAACCCCAAACAATGAATTCCAAATATATCTGTTATATCTGTGATGCCTGGAATGAGGATGAGCAGCACGGCTTTAAAATAAAACGGGAAGGGCTTCGTGGGTTTGGCATCTGCCAAAGGATTCAGGTTCAATAGCACAGACACCACTTTGCCAACTGTTAAGGAAAACAGATTCCAGTTGTACCACATTTTGCTTGATTTATATGAGCACTGGGAGAAAGATGAAGGGGAAAAAATAACCTGCAAAGAAAAAAAATATTTTATTTTACCTTGTTTTTCTGTTCTGCCCATGAACCTGCCAAGTTTGAGGCTGCAGGAGCTCGCCCACAGCTGAGCACAGGCACAGCAGACCCTGCTCTGTGGATCTGCCACACATCCCTGGGCACTGGCAGGTCCCTGGGGCTGCTTTTGTCCCCAGAGTGGGATAAAAATCAGCTAAAATCACATCCCTGCTTCCCTGGGCTCACAGCAAGCATTCACCTGCTGCAGGCAGGAGTCAGGTGATGCACTGCTTTCTGAAATCAGGCATTGCCTAACCCAGGCCTGCCAGAGTTCCTGGGTTTTGCGATGTAAAGCAGGTCCCAGAGCAGCCCTGGGCTTGCTGTTGCTCCCCACCACCCCCAGGAGAAGCAGCCCCAGCCCAGCCCCAGCAGCCCCTCATGCACCCAGACAAGCCTGAGCATTTCTCAGTCCAAATGAGGAACAAAAATAGCTTTGCTCGAGGGCCAGGAGGAGCAGTGCCTGTGCTGCCCCTGCAGCTCCCAGCCCTCCATCCCCAGCACAGCCTGAGCCCATTAGGGCCAATTCCAGCTCTCCCAGGGCCGCCTCTCCCTGCCAGGCCATTTGCTCCCTGCTTGCTATTTTTAAATTGCTCCAGCCCCTGAGAGTGTTTTGTGCAGTGCAGTGACAGGCTGTCACTTCCCTGAGCACGGCCCTTCCCTGTGCTCAGCGTGCCAGGGAATTCACCCAGCACTTGGGCACTGTCCTGCCAGGCTCCCTGCAGGGCACCAGGAGCTCTGATGCTCCTGGGGCACGGCATCCTGCAATGGTTGGCTTGGAGGGACCCCAAATCCCACCCAGGGCCACCCCTGCCATGGCAGGGACCCCTCCCACTGTCCCAGGTGCTCCAGCCCCAGTGTCCAGCCTGGCCCTGGGCACTGCCAGGGATCCAGGGGCAGCCCCAGCTGCTCTGGGAAGAGGGAGAAGCACACACAGCACAGCACTCATGTTCATTGCTGAAAATTCCCTGTGAGACAGCAGCAAAGGCAAAGCAAAGCCGTGTTCACCAATAAAGCATGGCCTGAAGTCTGTCCATCACTGCTGGACAGAGTGACACACAGCAGCCAGTCTGTGCAGATTGCAATGAACTGCCACTACTGCTTCTGGATTAGAGCAGGGATGGAACCTCTCAGCTCCTCCTGCAGTCCAGCCTTGCTGTGTTGGGGCTCAGAGGAGCCCCAGATCCACTCCAAAGGCTGCACTTCCCCCTGGAGGTCTTTTCCAGCCTTATTCTCACTATAGGACAAAAAATAAAATGATGCAGACTCACTGCTCCTTCCAAGGTAAAAAAAGGGAAATTAATTTTCTGACTCCAACATTTATAGATTTCCAAAAGTGACAGTGGGTTGGAGGGTGACAGTGCCACCTCTCCAATGACACTGCACAGACCAACAGTACATCAAATTTCTCCTCCTCCATAAAAGAATGCAAAACAATGAGTTATTTACATAAAATGTGCAAGAAAGTTCCTTACAAGAATGTCAACATCAGAAGGCTCAAAAAAAACTTAAAAAATCCGGGTGACAGAGCACTGGCCTCTGGCTCCATGTTCTGCAGCTCAAACCTGGCTGGGGCTGGCACACCTGGGGCTCTCACCTGGTCCTGTCGCCTGGCCAAAGCATTTGACACAGGTCCCTAAACCCAAGAGCTCCCCCAGGGCAGGGGAAGCTGGGAGGAGCAGAGGAATTAATGACAGATGAGAACAAAGCCTGGCCTGGCTGAGCCTGGCTTGGGTTGCTCATTGCACCTTCCACCAGGGCTCTCTGTTCCCTCCACAGCTGCTCTTTTAAAGAAGACATTTGTCCTACACTGGCCACCAGAAGGTGGAGGGAAAGGTGGCTCTGAGAGTGATCTCATCAGGGGTAAGCCCCAAATCCTCAGTGAAAGCCATCAGTGACCACTCACTGCCCCTTTAACCCTTCTTGCTGGGATCTGTCTGGGTGAAGCTCCACAATGCCTTTGGAAAGGTGAAACCTCTGCAGGCTCAGGTGACTCGAGGTGTTTGTAATTCCTGTGAGAGGTGCCTCTGCTGCTGGGGATGAGCCTGGAGTGCTTTGCTGGGCATTGATAACATCACTGAATGCCCAGGCAGAGCAAAAACAGGCACTGCTTTGTCTGGGGTGAGAAATGTATTTACATCTTAACTGAGTTGTTTAAGTGTTGCTTAAATTATAATGAGTAAATTGAGGGTGCTTTGTTAATATAATTGATGTCACCAACTGGAATTTATGGCTACTGGAGCAGTAACAAAAAGTAACTTATAATAACAATTAATACTACATAATCTTTGAGATTACAGTGGATAGGCTTTAACAACCCTTCCACCCCAAGCCATTCCATGGTTCTGAAGCCTTTAAATATTTGCTGACAGCCTGTGGGCATCCCACCCTGGGGATAACTGAGATATGGGCACTCCATGTTCAGGAATGAGCCCTGTGGAGCCAGAGCTGTGGGACAGGCTGGCTGCTGGCGCTGGATTTTGGCTCCAGCTGTGCCCAGGTTATTGCTGCTTTACCAAGAACAGATCCCCAGCCAGGGTTTTACCCCAGGGCAAAGCCTGAGGGTGGCTGAGCCCAGACCTGAGCCCAGCTGGGCTGCACCCAAAGCCCAGCCTGTCTCTGCTCCTGCTCTCCTGGGCTCTATTTACACCCACACTGCTTGATTCATTATGAAATCTCTTCCCTGGCAGGGCAGGCATCTATCATTAAATCAAAATGTGTCTGGAAACAGAACAGAGGCTCCAACTTCAAAGCCTGCCATTGCTTTCCGTGGAGCTCTCCTTGCTCTTGCCTGGGAGGCTTGTTTGCAATTATGCAGGGAGAGGGGCAGGGAGAAACGAGCTCCACAGTCCCCATAGTGATGCCCTGGGGTGGGTGAGCCCAGGAAACACTTGGGGTGCAGCAGGGACAGGGACAGAGGCAGCTCCATCCCTGCACCCCAGACAGAACCAAATCCCACCAAGAGCCCAAATCCCAGGGATGCTCCGAACCCTCTGGGAACAATTCCCACCCTCTCAGGCTGCAGACTACCCTTGTTTTTATTACCAAATCGTCTCTCTCTGACTGGAGAAGGCTGGGGGTACAAAGATAACAGAACTCAGTCTGCTCTTTCCAGCACTCTGCCAAAAACCATCCTTGCTTTGTTACCACAGCCTGCAAATCTCACCCATGCTGGGCTTAAACAGTGTTATTAAAAGGCCATTTTGCCTTAAAACGTTTCCACTTTTACAGCCTAAAGCACCCAGGTCTGTGTGTTCCGGTTGGTGTAAGCAGAGCAGGGCAATGGGAGGTGATTCAGGGTCAGACAGAGTTTGCAGGGCCGGGGAGGATTCAGTGCTGGGTAAACAGAGCTCACACACATTCAGGTGGGGGTCAGGAGGGCTAATTCTGAACAAGTTGTAAGGGCTCATTAATTCCACCAGCGATCCAAAATGTGTTTTTTAATGTACACAAGCCTTCATGTGTATTGTGACTGCCTGGTATAACTGTGTGTGTGCAGGTTTGATTTGGTTTCCACGGAATATCTGAGCCCAGGATCAGGTCACAGGGTCCAGGGAAGCACTTCCATGGTTTTGCTGGGACTTTGTGGGCTGATAAACTCTGGGCAGACTGTGGCAAAACATGGAATGGCTCTATCACGTTTTGAGAGACTTAACACGCAGTCAGACACTCTGATCTCATTAATGTCTGCTTAATTAGGCTCAAGTGGGTGATTTCAGAGCAGGAAGCCCAGCGGAGGTGGAGTTGATAACAGAGTTATTCAGAAAATGCAGAGTCCAGGTTTGCCTGGCTCCATCTCCTCAGCAGGGAGCAGGACAGCCTGGTCCTTCAAACGATCCCTGCTGATTCATGAGCACTCCTCAGCCAATACCAGTTATAGGATATTTATTCACTCCTGGCTACCTGGGCTGTCCCCAAAGTTCACCTTGGGGGATTGTGCTCTCGCTGAGGGTTTTGATAAAAAATTGAAATGCCCTTTTTGTTGTCCTGCAAGTCATTATGTTCACCTGATAAAAATGATTTCACACCTAACTCCACCCATTAATCAAAAAGGTCAGTACAATAAATAGTTTTTATCTTTCCTGTCAGAAACCTTCCTTCCCCGTGCTCTTAGGAGCTGAGTGCAGGAGGAGATGTAGACAAAAGAACAGGATCTCAAAGCCTGGCTGACCAATGCCATGCAGAGACATGAATTATTGTTGAGAACTTTGGGAAGAAATGGAGTGCTCTGATGCCAGGGAGAGGCAATATTGCCTGAGTTTCCATCCTTCAGGCACTAAAGGGGAATGAAGTAGCTTCATTCATCTTAATAAATTCATGTCCAGCATCTGCTTCTGAATGAGATGGATTTTCCTTTTCAGGAGATCTATAGGTGTGAGAATATATGGATATAAAATATGTATATATCCCCCACACCACTGCTCTCAAACCTGGCACTCCTGACTGTTCCAGTGTGTCTGCCTGCAAAGTTTGGAGCTGGAGCTTTTGCTCCTGGGCCTTGCATTGATTATGCTGAAATCCCCCAGCCCCAGAGCTCCTGGTCTGCAGGGCTGGGCAGGGATGTGTTCCTGGGCCAGCTGTGGGAATGTGGGATTGGCTTCCCTGGGAATCTGCACCTCCTCCTCGTTCCATGGGCCCTGTCCTGAGCTCCATTGATGTTTGTCCATCTGCAGTGACCCCCATGTCCACCCCTGCAGTTCCTGGAAGGCTGCAGCAGCGTGGACGTGCAGAATGTCCAGCCAGGGCTGCTCCTGCAAATGTCACGGAAAATAAATCCCCGGAGTGGCATTTGCCTTTGTGATTATTATTGTGATTGCCTTTGTGATTATTATTGTGATTGCCTTTGTGATTATTGCCTCTCACCCTGGCACGGCGTGCACGCTTCCATTCCAGCATCCTGGGTGACGAGGAGGAGTGTGGTTTGCACTGCAAATGGATTTTTAAATGCCCTCACAACCCCCCCGAGCCTCTCCAGGCTGGGCTGTGCCCTCCTGGAAGGGGAGCAGCACCTGCAGCCTCTCCCCTGTGCCCAGCTGCTCCCCTGAACATCTGCTCTGCACCCCAAATCTGAGTAATGGCAGAAAAAGGGCACCCACAGATGGGGGCAGATCTCCCCTCCATCACCCAGATGGGTTTGTTCCATTTCATCCCCCAGACCCAGCACGGGGCTCAGCGCTGGCTCTAGCCTGGAGTAAATTACTCAGAGCAGGGAACTCGGGGTCTGTGCAGGTGTCCCGATGGACACAGTGCTCAGGGCTGGCTCCAACCCTGAGTAACTTACTCAGAGCAGGGAGCTCAGGCTCTGTGCAGGTGTCCTGGTGGACACAGTGCTCAGGGCTGGCTCCAACCTGGAGTAAATTACTCAGAGCAGGGAGCTCAGGCTCTGTGCAGGTGTCCCGATGGACACAGCACTGCTGGGGTGCCCCAGCTCACCTGAGAGCAGCCTGGCAATGAGCCACCAGCCTGCACCCAGCTCCTGGGGAGCAGATGGGTGTTTGCCCGTGTGATGCAGCCCAGCAAACAGATTTGATTGAGTGCACCATGCCTGTCTGATGTTAAACCTGCATTAACAGGGTCTCAGCAAGGCAGGCTCCACAGAAAGCCCTCAGCCAGCAGAGCACCGGGCAGGAGGTTACAGAGCTCTGAAAATTCTCAATTAGTTCTCCTTTCATCCAGAGGGGCAGATGGGGATGAATATTTATTTACTTTGACAGCTTTTATTAGAGGGGAAAAAGGTCTTCATTACGTGTTTTGATTTCACAGCACAATCAAGGAAATTAGCACAATGCACAAAGCAGTAATTAAGGCTGCTAGGTCTGTGAACTCACCCCGACAAGGCACATCTTCCCCTGCTGCAGGGCTCCTGGCTCTGTCCAGGCACTGAGGTCATTGTGCAGCGTCAGTTCATCTCTCTTTCACATGGATTGTGTGGTTCCACCACTCAGAGCTGTCTCGGGGTGCCCTGGCCCTGCCAGCCTGGGGAAAGGCTCCAGCTGTGCCCGAATTACCTGGGCTGGAGCTCTGCCTGCCCCTGCCCCAGCAATGGCCAATGTACAGGTGTGTGATTGGGCTCCTGCATGGAGGGCTGGGCTGAGATAAACGGAGGGAATGACCCTGCCTTGGCCCCAGGTGTTCATTTATTGGGGTTTGGGGCTCCCTGTGGTTCCTGGGCTGTTTCACAGACATGATGAGAGAAATTCCTGTGTGGTTCCACAGGCACTGCTCAAAGGGCTCCAGAACCTGCTGAATATGTGGTAAATAAATTGAGATAGACCATCTTTATTAATTAGCTTACATATAAATGTATTTATTAATTAGATAGCTTCCTAACAGGAAAAATGGTGATTTAGCAATAATCTGGAATCAGACAAAATAGGGAATTATCTCTGCAAAAAAGAGAGAGTTGAGATCAGATCCCTCATTGTTCTGGGCAGTGTCGCTGTGGGAAGGCACCATATGTGGTTTTTAGTGTTGCAGTGAAGAGGGAGAGAGAGGACGAGTGGGCTGCCCTCGATTTGGCAATCACAGGGCACCAGCCTGACCTGTTTTCACAGCTGAGAACCTTCGGCCTGCAAAGTTCTTGTTTAAAGACTTTATCTCACTGACCAGATGGTGCAATTTGTCTGCCACGGACATTTGGGAATATCTGCTGAATTTTGCATAAGGACAAGTGTTTTAATCATGCAGTGTCTTGCTGTGCTAATCTCATTTGTGTGCAGTGACCAGCCCTGCTCTCATCCCTGCAATCCTGGAGCTGTTCTGGGGGGGCTTTAGTGCAGCCACCTCCCCATCCCCGGCTTTTCACTGCCTGTCTCTTGGGAATTTCTTGGGTTTAACTCCTCTTGTTGAAGCACTATGGAAATACAGCAGATGTGACGGAGCTGGGATATTTAAAACCTCTATGTTAAGTGGATCCTTTCATCAGAATGAATTCTCTCAGAGATGGAGGCAGCATTAGGGCAGAGGAGGAGCTGGGGAGCTCCTGGATGCACAGGGGATGGGTGCATGCCCTGTGCCCCTGCTCGGGAAGGATGCAGGGAATTCCAGAATTTGAAGAAGTGTTAAACAAGAACCATGAGAGATGAAAGTCATTGACCTCCCATGCATTACCTGAAAGTCATTGACCTCCCATGCATTACCTCAGGAATCTCTTCCTGAGCTCCCTGGTGCTCTCCCAGCTGTGGAATGAGCTACAGGAATGGAGGGGCTGGAGCTGGAGCATCCCCACAGCTGGGTGACACTGCCAGTGCTGTGCCAGCTGTGCCAGCTGTGACCCCAGCCCTGTGTGCCCAGGGATAAAGGAGCAGCAGGTCTGTCCCACAGCCCCCGTGCTGCCCGTGGTACCCACCTTGCCTTGGGATGCACATCCCAAAGTTTATTTTTTATTTTTAGTTTTATTTAGGAGGTCAGGATGGGGTCTGAGCCTCGCTGCAGTTTAATTGCTGGGGTTGCCTGGAGCAATTCCTCTGCACTGACAGAGCACAGGAAAGTGGCACCCTCAGAGCAAACCTGTTGCCCTTGATTGCAGTGGGAAGGTTTATTGTTTATTGTTTATTGTTTATTGTTTATTGTTTATTGTTTATTGTTTATTGTTTATTGTTTATTGTTTATTGTTTACTGTTTACTGTTTACTGTTTATTGTTTATTGTTTAGGCTGTGTTTGTGGTCGTGCAAGGCAGGGAATCCCCCAGCTCCTCCCACATCCCAGGGCAGCTCTGTGCTCACTGTGAGGGACACAGGCCATGGGCTGTGCTGGTGAGGGTGTCAGAGCAGCTCCCTGTGTGCCAAGGCCATGGAATTCCATGGCTGAGGATGTGTTAAATGTGCTGTTACCCCTGGAAACTGTGATGGATTGTGTGCAGCAACTCTGGAGCACAACAGAACAAGCAGGCAGTTAATTACTGCAATGATAACATGTTATGGGAGGGAGCTGCACTCGTGGCCATTCATTATGATGATGAATTTCCCACAGCTCCTCACTGGTCATCTGCAGCACTTGCATGACAAACGGCCAGGGTGCCGTGCAGAGGGAAATCCCTCCCTGCCCTTCCCTGCCTATCCAAGGAGGAGGTGTTGTTGGTGTGACAGTGCAGAACTGCTCCAAGTTCAATATTTATATCCATTTGTACACATCACTGACATCAGAGCGTGCTGGGACACACTGCAGAGCTGGCTTTCAGAGAGGAATTCATTCTGGGCTTCCTCTGACCAGGCAAAAGCATTGCACTGCTCTGAAACCCTTGGAGGGCTGGGGCAGGGACAGGATTTGGGAAATGGTGTGGAGCAGAGGCTGGCAATGGGAGCAGTGCTTGGGGCAAGGTCCTTGACCCTCTCTGGGGATTTGCCAGCACTAAACAGCTGGCACACTCTGTTACCTGGGGCTGATGGGTGCCAATTCCCAGCTGCTTGGAGGCAGGATGGCATTAGTGCAGGGAAGGTGGGCGAGGAGCACCTCTGGGTGCCTGTGCAGGACTGCAGCAGCAACTCTGTGTGCCTGTGGGCATCCAGGAGAGCAGAGGCACCACCAAAACAGGGCTTGAAGGGAAGAAATTGAGCTTTTCCCAATAAGGAGCCTGATCACAGTATCAGAATGCCTCGTTAATTAGAGCCAGCCTGTAATCAATAGCTCAGCTTCCTGCTGCACTGAGGTCCTGGTGCTCGAAAAGAAAAAAGGCTGCAGTGATGTGATGTGCAAACTTAAAGGGATAAATATTTTAGAGAGGATATCGAGCTCTGTGGTTGGAAAAACCAAGGTGAGACCTCCTCAAGTGCTTGGCTGACCCGCTGCCCTCCTCATCCTTTGGGATCCTGCCCCTCTCTCCACGTGCTGGAGGCTGCCAGGGGCAGCTGCTGGGTTTGGGCTGGCTGCTCGTGCTCCCCTTCTCCTGCAGGGTGTGCAGGACGTTCAGGATGTGCAGCTCATGCCCTGAGTGTGCAGGGTGTGCAGCTCATCCCCTCACAGCAGCCCCTTCTCACAATTATTTATTTTTGGCAGCCAGCATGCAGAAATTCTGAACCCAAATGATATCGGCTCAGAAGTGCCCCTAATGTGAATATTCACATGATATTAGCTCAAAAACACCCCTAATGTGAATATTCGAATTATATAAGATAAAAAAACGCCCCTAATGTGAATATTCCAATGATATTAGCTCAAAAAAGTCCCCCTAATGTGAATATTCAAATGATATCAGCTCAAAAATGCCCCTAATGTGAATATTCATATATCAGCTCAAAAATGCCCCTAATGTGAATATTCCAATGATATTAGCTCAAAAACGCCCCTAATGTGAATATTCATATATTAGCTCAAAAATGCCCCTAATGTGAATGTTCCAATGATATTAACTCA
>JAXCLO010000030.1:909067-956878 GCA_035583995.1 Arremon aurantiirostris
ATGCAAAACAATGAGTTATTTACAGAAAGTGTGTGAGAAAGTTCACTACAAGAATGTCAACATCAGAAGGCTCAGAAAAACTTAAAAAATCAGGGGGGCAGACCACAGTCAGCATTCAGCACTCAGAGGCACACTCAGAGCATCCAGCACTCAGAACATTTCAGAGGCAGAGCATTCCACACTCAGCATCCAGCACTCAGAGCATCCATCACTCAGAGGCACACTCAGCAGTTCCTGAGCAGAACTGAGTCATGGCCATTCCCCCTCTCAGAGCCATGAGTGTTTCCCCTTACCCTCATTCCCAGGAAAGCTGCAGGTAATCCTGAAGGGCTCAGGAGGGGATGCTGGTGCAGGAAAGCAGCCCTTTATGTCTTTAATGGGGCACTGACAGGAGCAAATGGAAATGGGGAAGTCATTTCAGTGAGTTTGTGTTTCACTTCCCTGAGTCACTCGTGTGCCCAGCCCAGCTCCCAGCACAGCTCTGAGCTCCCAGACCCTGAACCCATTCTGTGCTTCAGCCTTGGGGGCTCTGCCCTCACCCCTGCTCAGGCTGAGAGCCCTGGGGTGAGGGTGGAGCAATTCTGCTTTTCTCAGCAGGGAATGGCACACCGGGGAGCTCAGCACTGCTCTGATGCACTGCTGCCCCTCCAGGTGTGCCCAGGCACCCAGAACCAAAATCCCACCCAAAATCCCACCCAAAACCAAAATCCCACCTCTCATTCCTGAGCCTTTGCAGTGCTGGGGACACATTCCATCTCCCCCTGGGGAGATTTGCTTCACCAAAAAAACTCCAAAAACCACAGAACAAACAAAAAATTCCCCAGAAAAATAAACCAAACCCAACCCAAGCCTGATCTTTCTAGCAAGAGAATTTGTTTAGAAGTAAACACTGGTTAAACACATCCAAGAGAATATTCAAAACCATTTCTTAACTTGCCTGTCAAACAAGACTCAGCCAAATTTCTCCTGGATAAGCAAAGACTTTGCCAGAAAGGAAGGGGCTCATTGCTGGCACCCTCCAGGGAGTGGTGTGATCTCCAGCACAGGAGGATCCACTGTCAGAGCTGCTGTATAATTAAACATTGCCTTTTTCTGGGCAGCTGGCAGAGCAGACACTAAACCCCATCACAGCCAACCGGTGGAAGCAGCCCAAAGAGCGATGGGCCAGCAGGAAGGAGGAATAAAACAATCCTTCAAATATTGGTGATGTGGCAGAGGCTGCCACGCAGGCAGAGGTCAGCCTGGACAACTGTAATGGACGTGGTACAAGCAATTAATTTGTTGGGTGAAGTCAGGCTCGGGAAGGCAGCCAGAGCTCCTGCTTATCTGCTGCTCAGAAAATAATGGATTTCTGGAGCAGAGGCCAGTGAAAAGCTCAGATCCTTAACTCGGGCTTTGTTGCTGCTGTTTACAAAGAGAAGGTGTCAGTGAGGCTCTGGTTTCCAGGGAGGACAGGGGACAGCAAATTCTCCTCAAGGATATGGTCGCTTAGATACCTCCCTGGATCCTTATTTATGTAAGGGAAACATTACTTTTACAATTGTAGCTTATTGAATTATAAAATATTAAAATATATTAAAATTATAAATAGATTGTAATTTATAAAAGATATGAAGTTATTAAATCTACAAGACATTATGGATTGTTTCCAGGACAAAACTGCAATGAACAGGTTGTGCTAAATGAACTATCTGGGCCTGATTCTGTGCTGCAGCACTGGTGTGACCCTGTGGAAAAGCAAACAGCTCTGAGAGCCAAGCTCAGCCATCCTTGGGTGCTTTCAGGGGCCCTCAGCATCACACACTGAGTTATCTTCCATCTGAAAATAACCCATCTCCCAGGTGCCCTGTGCCTCCTGTGCCCAGGAAGCAACAGGAGGAGGAGGAGGAGGCCAAGCTGGTGGCATCCAAGCTGGACCTGGCAGTGCCAGGCTCACCCTGGGTTGGAGATCTGAGGGTGGATCTCAATGACTTTGTGCAGGACGTGGTTAAAGGGTCCCGGAGCAGGGATCAGGAGCCACCATTCCCAGCCAGGGAAGGGGCAGAAGGGCAGAGAGGAAGGCCCTGCATTTCCCAGGAGCTTTGGGTGCTCTCGCAGCCGTTCCCCTTTCAGAGCAGGAGCTCTGTGCCCCGGGGACAGGAGGCTGGTGGCATTTCCCAGCGCCCAGGGAAGCTCCCCCAGTGCAGCCCCATCCCTCCCTGCCCAGCCCTGAGAGCCATGCAGCCCTTCCCGAGGAATGGATCAATCAATTGCACAGGCGACACCTCCCAAGTGCTCCTTGGAGATCACAAATCTTCCAAGCAGGCAGCTCTATTAGATGGGCACTTCAGCCAAATCATTAAACTGGCTGCCACTCACAGGGAACAATAACTTCTTCTTTCCAAACACTTATTATTCTCTGTTACTTATTTACTAAGAATATTTTGATTTGTTTAATGCTTGGAACATCTTCCTGCACCGCTGAATTAGAAATGATGGAATTGCACATTCAGGATAATTAAATAAGACAGCTTTCTCCCAATAATAATAGTGTTGTAATGTCAGACAATAAAGGGACCCAGCCAGCTCAGGCAGGTCTCCTCCTCCCCTTCTGGCTGTGCTGCCTGGACTTTTCCAAGGGACAAAGTGGCATTAAAGCTGATGGAATCACTCAGGATGCTCTTGAGAGGCTTTTCCCTCCCTGCCATCAGCGCCCCTTTCCTGTCCTTTACAGCTTCGCCAAATTTTAAACACTTTAAAGATACTTGATAGATTTTTTTTCTCCCCAGAGAACACAGGCAGAAAATGCTTTATATATTTCTGAAAAATACCTTGAACCAGTGCCATCTGTCCCAGCCCCTGGTTAGGGCATGGCACTTGGTCCCTTTCAGGGGAGATGGACACACCACTCACCATTGTGAAGCTTGGGGTGTGCTGCTCCTGCCAGCCCCTGAAACTGCTCAAACACCTCCATGGCAGGCAGCGCCCACCGTGCAGACTCCAGCACTGCCAGCACCCACTCTGCAGAGCTCAGCACCCACCCTGGAACAGTCGAGAACCCACCCTGCAGAGCCCAGCACTGGCAGCACCCACCCTGCAAATCCTGCAATGAGTCCCTGATATTCTGCCATTGCTGCCCAGAAGTTCATTACTCTCACTGACTCTGTTTTCAGCAGCAGGGTGCACACAACAGCACAGGGACTCCCTGAGGGATGGCTTTGCCTGGATCAGAAAGGATTTGTCTGCAATCTGCTCCCAGTGTGTGAGCCCAGGGCTGATCTCACACCAGCAGGAAAAGCCTGGACAGGGAACCACAGAACCAAGGAGCACCAGAGGGGTTTGGGATGGAAGGACCCCCAGAGAGCATCCCAACTCTGTGCCACGGCAGGGACACCTTCCATAACCACACATTTGCACACTCACACCTTCCTGGCTTTCCAATGTGTCCCTTTGGGAGTTTAATGATTTTTGTTGAACTAAAAGAGGTCACTTTAGCAGAGAAAAGAAACATCCTGGGGACCTGATGGATTTTGTTGTTTGCTGTAACAGAAAACTGCAGTTCCTGTGTTTAGGCACCAAACTCATCCCTCTTGGGCCAGCCCAGCCCAAGCTCTGAGCCCTGGCTGCTGCTCCCCATTCCCCAGGAATGATCCCAGGGGAGCCCCCAGCCAGGAGTCCCATCACAGCTGGCACCCTGCTAATTAGCCCTGACAATCCCTGATAATGAATCATTGAGAACATGAGTTAAGCATGAAATAAAGCAAACTCCAAGGATCTTATGTAATTCTTCCTACTTCAATGGCTGCAGGAATTGAGTCATGAGATTGTTTTGGAACATTTTATGACACAAGTCAGGAGAGCTCTTTGTAAATGAAGTTTTAACTTTTTTCTTTAAGGGCCCTTCATGGCTGTGCACATTTTGTACAAGTGGAGATCTTTCCCTCATCTCTTTTATTTACTCCCTTAATGCCCTTCTTCATTCATGTTGTAGCAAGCCTGGGCTGTGCAAGGCTTTACTCTGTGTGCATCAACAGCAAGCTCAGGCAAAAACCATCGACAGCCTGGTGTCCCCAGGTACTGCTAACAGCTCCTTGCTGCTGCTGTGGGCTCAGGGCAGAGATCTTCACCTTCATTCTCCTGCTCTGATACACTGGCTATCAGACAACCCTGAAAATTCCCATTTCCTGGTGCTTAACCATGGCTTTCCTTCATGGCCTGTCCTACTCCATGAAATGAATTTTCCCCTGGCTTCACGTCTCCCAGCACTCACCTGGTGAGCCTCTGGATCCTGGGGTTCATCCCTGGGGGAGCCAGCACTGGGTCCTGCTGTGCCATGCTGCATCACCCATCCCATCCCATCCCATCCCATCCCATCCCATCCCATCATGAAAAAATGATGTCAAAATGCTTATGTATATATTTATTGTGATATGCAGGGCTGAAGCCCAGATCTGATACAGATATTGGATCAAACCCTGTGCTCCCTGGCAATCTAATTTTATCCTGACACGTTGATTGCTCTCTCTTCATCTGTGGCTGTTGTCCCAAAGGGGCTAAGTGAGAGGAGCTGCATTTTTTTTTTAAACTTTCCTGTAAGATGACATGAAATAAATTCAGAAGAACACACACAAGAACAATGTGGGGTTTGTTATTCACGAGACAGCTCTGAGAAGGGGAAAAAATTGGAGCTGAGATTCGTGAAGGATGGCACAAAATATGATGGAAATTCTGACTAATAAATCACAGAGATCCATTCCAAACCGAGGGGACTGGTCCATGCATTTTGGAAATCACTCTGTATTGCTGTCCCTGCTTTCCAGCAGGTGTTAAACATGGGATTTCCTGGAAAAGCCAGGATCTAATGGGGAATTACAGCTCCCAGACCTGCCAAAGCCAGCCCCCAGTGCAGTGCAGGGATCCCTCAGGGATCTGGAGTTTCACAGGCAGCAATGTCCCTCCCATGCAGCACCTCAGGGAGGGATGCTGAGCTTTGCCACAGGGCACAATTCATCACCTGTCATTTCAATAAGGGCTTGCAAGGATTTCCACAGATTTCCATGGGTATCAAATTCCAGATATAAAGCTGAGGAACGCCAGCAAGGGGCACAGCACCAGACCTGGACAGCAAAAGCAACAAGAGCCCTTGGAAGCACCAAAGCAAAGGGACACAGGAGAATAAACAATCCCCACAAGAGCCCTTGGAAGCACCAAAGCAAAGGCAGACAGGAGAAGCAGCAAGCCCCATATCAGCCAGAAAGCCACAAGCAGATCATCTCTGGGCGAAAAGCACATCTCCCCCTCCAGCACTGCTGTATTTTACCAGAAAATGCCCATAATGAACCAATTTCCCCATTTAGCTCTGCTGAGAGCAGCCAGAGCTGAGCCCCTGCTCTCCCCAGCTGACCCCTCAGTGCAGGGGAGGGTCCCTGGCCCCTCTCTCTGCGGTGGCCCTGGGGGTCACAGGTTCAGCTCAGCAAGTATTGGTGCTGCTAATGGCACAGGAAAACCTGGGGTCAATATTTGCACAGCCAAAGCGCTGCCCTTAATTTTCCTGCAAATATTTAAGGGAAAAGTCAAACAGAGACTCACCCTCCCGTCAGGAAAGCCTCATTTGCACCGCTGACAATCCAGAGTTTCTCACTGAACCTCTCTCACTTCTAATAACCCAAAACTTAGAAGTGTTTCTTAATTTTAGCAGCTTTTTTTTTCTCTTGACCCAGATACCAACAAGCTTTTACTACTGGGAAATGCAATGTTCATGCAGCAGGGCTAAACCCATCATTTATTTCTGCATTAAACTTGGAGAGTTTCTCTCCCTCCTCTTTAATTCCCCACCTTGGTGGTGCTCTGCATTCTCTCCAAGTTTAGAAGGTGTCTTGTGTTCCCCCTCTGGTTCCTCCATCAGCTCAGGGCCCAACCCTGCCTAAACCAAACTGAATATTTCAGATACACCAATGGTGGCTCAGGGTTGGCGTGAGCAGACAAGAATAAAATTGCTTTTTATAAGGTTTTTATTAAAAGCAATTCAGTTTGGAGAACCAGAGCATGAATTAAAGGAGTGGTGCTGGGCTGTGTGTTAATTGCAGCCAGTTAATTTAATTAGGGGTGGCTGATGAGGGCAGGGCAGTGCTGGCTCTGCCACAGCCATGGGGAAAATCCGTGTCCTCAAGACATCCCCTGGATTTTCTGCTGGTTTGACTCATTAGCAATTCTCCTTTTCATGCTCTTTGAGAGGGAAAAAACAAAAACAAAAAAAAAGGCATTTTGGAGCAGAGAGGAGCAAGTAAAAGACAGGCAAACCCACGAGAGCACTTAGGGAGGAGAGAGCCCTCCTGTGTCGCTGTGTTTGCTCGGGAACTTTTCCATTTACAGCCAAGGCTCCAGCTCAGGGGTCACACCAGGCAGCCCCAGCCCTGCAGAGGGCACAGGGGAGCCTCAGGAGCTTTTAGTGCTTCCAACCAACACAGGAATTCAAATTCTGGCCCATAAATCACAACTCCCATTGAAGTCACGCTTGGGAGTGGGCAGGACTGGGATGTGCTGAGTTAATGTTTGAAATCAAAGTAACCACTGACAATCCTCTTCAAACACAGAAAAATTCCTTTAGCCTCACTGCCAGGAAGGAGAATCTTCCCTTCCAAAATGGGAATTTCTACCATTACTTTATGTCCTTTTCTGTGTTTATGAGGCAAAAATTATCAAGGTATTTCAACCATTAATTAATTGAAACTTCTGCTTAATCCCCACCAGAACTAGGCTGGAATTCTCTAGATTGGAGTGTTTTGGAATTAATTGTCCATCTCTATACCAATGAAATTGTGGATTTGTTCAAATCTAAGGAATATTTAAGGTTGGAGTTGATGTTCTTTTTCAGCTGTGATCATTCTGTGAACACAGTCTGAAAATTCTGAAGGAAAAAATGACAATGAGAACATCCCTGAGGGAAGCAGACCCATCCCAGCTCCTCTTGTGGCCAAGGCTCCACGTTGGGTCTCTCTCGAGTCAAAGCCTTCTCCTTGTCCTTTTCTGTGTGCTGGGAGAGCTCCAGAGCCAGTGGGAGTGTGGGCCTGGGGAGATGGAATGGGGTGGATTCCATGGACTCAAGAGAGAGGAGCAATCTGCACCCTCTCTTGTAGAGGAGAGGCCTCCAGAGAACGTGGCTGTGCTGGAGGAACAGCAAACCCTGGCCAGCCAAGAGCCACACCATAACAGCTGCATTATTCAAAATGATTTAATTGGCAGTGAGCGTGCAATCTAAGGCTGCAATACAAGCAAAAACCCACTTGAGCCAAATTGCTGGGACACAATCATTTGCTGATTAATCCCCAAAGTACACTGTAAAGGACATAGCCAAAGACTTCAGGACAATGGTCTTATTTTTACTGTGCCACATCATATTTTTCATTTACCAGTGCAGTTCTTGTTAAAGACCTGTAATTTCATCTTTGGTTCACCCTGTGAGAAGCCTTTGCCTCGTCCCAAAATACCCACTCAGAAAAGCTTTCACCAGAAACTTGCAACCAACAATAAAAACAATCACCTGAAACCACCCCCAATTTGGGGCACTTCCATCAATCCAGCTCCTGCTGATGCTCCCACTGGAGCTCGGGCTCTTAAATGATTTCTCACTTTCATCCTGGCTCTGAAACTGCACAAAATTCTCACATTTGGGCAGCGCTGGAAGCAAGAACAGCCAAGCTGCAAAGCTCCTGGGTCCCTGTGCGAGGCAGCGAGGATTTTGCCCTAAATGTCCCCATTTCCAGCCCATCCCTCATGCTAATTGAGTTCTAAACCTCGACTGGAGCTTCCTGTTGGCAGCTGCTGGCCCAGCTCGCATCCGTCCTGGGGCCATTCGTGTCCCCTGGGCTTCGGGTTCAGCTCCAGGTTTTCCACCCTTTTCCTGTGCAGGGCTCCAGGGAACGATTCCATTCCCTGCTGCTGCAGCTCCCTCCCTCCCTCTCAGCAATAACAAACCCACTAATTCTCACCGCTCCAAGACACCAGAGCCATAGCAATAAAACTTGCAAACAGAGGGGAGGGAGAGCAGCACGTAAATATGATTCAAACCTAAGCTGAAGTTACTAAAATCCAATTGAATTCAAATTTCTTTTCCTCCTTCCCCTGGCTGATGTTTCCCCAAAGCTACTCCCTTGAATTACACGTGCACAGTCACCCTTCATTTCCATCAGCTGCATTCCCACGTTGGAAAAACCTCACCATTATGGAAAAACCTCAGCACCTTGTGCTGCTTATGGAGAAAACCATTTCAGTGATGAAGGTTTTGTCCAGGTGAGTTCTGAGTGCCTGGAATGACTCAACAGCCAAGGATGCCTCTGACACTGGGAAAGGTTTGCAGGATGAGACCAAGCAAATGTCTGTCCCCCATTTGAAAAGGAGCAGAGCGTTTATAGAAGCACAACAGAGAGTTTGAGCAGTGGTAGCAACCAAAGAAAAGGGTATGAATTGTGTTTGGAGAAGCATGGGAAGTGTCTCACCATCATCAGCCCAAAGCTTCCTTCTGGAGCACATGCAGGTGACCCAAGAGGTGACATCTGTGAAGTGGCCATGCAGGGGTGACACCGATGCTGCTGGATTTGGGGAGACTTTGGTTGTTTCCAGGATTTCAGCCCTAGGGAACAAGGAGAATGTTGGTTAGGCTTGGTTGGCAGCAACACTGCTGCTTCTTACTGCCCAGGAAACGTGGATTTATGGCAAGCACAGCTCCCCAATTTAATGGGATTTTGGTGGGATGAGAGAATTGACCATACAGGAGGTCCTGAGCACAGACCTTCCACAAACCAACTGCAAAATAATCTCAGATAACCAAGAAATTGCTGAGATCCTCAAAGATCATCCACTGAAGGGATTTCCCAGAGCAGCTGTGGCTGCCCCTGGATCCTGGCAGTGCCCAGGGCCAGGCTGGACATTGGGGCTGGAGCACCTGGGACAGGGGAAGGTGTCCCTGCCCATGGCAGCCTTTAATGTCCCTCCCAACCCAACCCAACCCAACCCAACCCAACCCAACCCATTCTGTGACTCCCTCTGCAGAGCACACACAGTAAATAAATACATTTTTGGAGCACTCTCATGCAGGGTCCCCTCCAGGGGCAGTGCTTTGGGTGCAGACACAGGGAGGTCACCCAGGGGTGGCTCCAGCCCCAGGAGTGACCACAGGATCAGCCCCGAGCTCGAGCTGAAACATCAAACCTCCCCTGAGCTCCATCAGCCTGTGTGGAGGCCTCTTGCAAAACCAGCCCTAATATTCAAAATTTAGCAACACCATCTGTTAGGGACTTTGTTAAATAAAAACAACTCATTACTGAACTTAGATCTGGGAGAAGGATGGCTTTCCTTCACATACAACTGATTTTCTTCAGCTGGAAAAACACAAATAGTTGTTTCCCAGCATTTCTGAACCGTTTCCAAAGGTTTCTGACAGCAGCCACGTTCCTAACCTGTAGCCAAAGAAATAACTGTACTATTAATCTGGAGCTGGCAGTAACTCCTGACATTTGAATTATGCTGCTGAAAGGTGTCTTTTACCAGCTGGTAAATAACGATCCCCTAATTACAGATATAAATCTGGGGAGGCATGAATGCATAGCTCAAAGTGATGAAAATGTTTAATAAAATATGGCCCAGAAATGGAGAATGTGATTAGATTCAGCACCTTGACCATGGGGGGTTTCTGGATCTGCTGGTAGAACCAGAACAGCCCCTGAGGATAGAACACCCCCTGTCCCAGGGGCAAATGGAATTGGTTGGGTGGTTATAATTGGTAAAACTGGTGCTTGTAATTAGCAAAACTGGTGGTTATCATTGGTGCAACTGGTGGTTATCATTGGTAAAAATTATGATTATAATTGGTAAACTGGTGGTTATCATTGGTAAAACTGGTGGCTGTAATTGGTGTAACTGGTGATTATCATTGATATAACTGGTGGCTATCATTGGTGTAACTGGTGGCTATAATTAGTAAAATTGGTGGTTATCATTGATATAACTGGTGGTTATCACTGGTGACTATAATTAGTAAAACTGGTGGTTATAATTGTCCCAATAAATCTGAGCCACCAGTTTTGCATGAAACCTCTTCTTAGCTACCCAGGTTCCTATGGCTGCAGCAGAGAAGAGCATTAATGATGAGCCCTGCTGATAATCAGCAGACCGTTATTAGTTTTGTTTCCCCAGTGAAGGTTGATGAAGATACGGTTTCCTTTTGGGGCCTGGATTTGTCACCTCTGTGATTCAGACTTATGTCATAGATCTCTAATGACAGAAATTGGAAAAAGCTCAAAACTGTAGTTTATTTTTTAATACTTTTTTTCAAATTACTTTTTAAAATTCCATCCCAAGCCAACTATTCTACAAAAGCCATGGCAGCTTGATCTGAAATGGCTTTATTTTGGTGCTTCACTTTCAGATTTTTTGAGTATTACATTTATTCATTATAATTTTTGTTGGTTTTTTTGGCAGTGAATAAAGACAATTTTTTTTACTTAAGATTGATTTTTCTAATTGCAGCCTCACCAAAAATCCCCAGCAGAGCTTCTCCAGTGACTTGCACAACTCCCTGGCTGCAGTTCACAGCCTGAGACAGAGCTCACCCAAGAGCCTGCATGGGAGAGATCTCTGGGTGTGACTCAGTGAATATCATGGGATGTTTTGGGATGGGAGGGACCCACAGGGATCCCCCAGCCCAGCCCCTGGCCCTGCCCAGACACCCCAAATCCCACCCTGGGCATCCCTGACAGTGCCAGCACCCTCTGGGGATCAACCTTTCCCAATAATAGAACAAAATAATATATACAGTTTATATATTATTTATATAATCATTATATATTATAATAATATTATTATGGTCTTTATATTATATATTATAATGTAATATAAAATATAAATATAATATAAAATATATAATAGACATAATATAAAATATATATAATCTATATTATAATCTTATTATATATTATTATAGTCTTTTATATTATATGCATATACCTTTTTATATACAGGTGCATATAAAATATATTGTAAATAGTAACACAGCCTGGGGGATGGTGAGTGACCTCGCTGAGTACTGAGACACAGCACAGCTCAGTCCAGGATTTCTCACCTGATAATTGTGATTATCAGCCACAACTGCCACTTCAGCCCAGATCTGGGTCTCCTCCTCCAGCTCCCTCTCAGCTGAGCCTGGAAGCAAAGCTGGCAGGGAAGGAGCAGGGCAGTTCATTCCCAGCTGCCAGTGCAGTTCCTTCTCCAGCACTACAGTCATTAGCTGTGCAGCACAACACCCAAATTACTCCTCTGCAGCTCCTGCAGAGCTTTCCCTGCCATGCTCGGGGTGTTCCACCTCATTACTGCTGTGCCTCACTGCTCCCTTATTGATGGAGGCACTGCCCATCCAAGGGCTCAGGAATCAGTCACGTTCCCAAATCCATGTGCTCCCCTGAAAGGAAGGGATCTCTGACACAGCATCTGCCTGTGCTCAAATTACAAATTACAGTAATGAGCCTCTGCTTCTGCTCATGCCAGCCCATCCTGCCATGGCAGGGACACCTTCCCTGCTCCAGTTCTGTCCAGCCTGGCCTTGGGCACTGCCAGGGATGCAGGGCATCCACAGCTGCTCTGGGCACCTGTGCCAGGGCTGCCCACCCTCAAATCACCAACCCCACCACCTTCAAATCCCCAAAAATCTTCTCAATGCAGGCCTTACTGGGGCCATCTCTGGTGTGGGGATGAAGAACACACCAGGGCATCACTGTGCATCTCCTGGTGACCAGCACCAACCTTCCTCAGAGCTCTGCTCAAACCCACCCCACAGCCAGGCTGAGACCCAAACAAGGACCAAACCCAACCCTGCCAGCTCCTCACCAGCTCTCTGGGCTGGGGATTAAACCAATGAAAGGGGTTTTTGAGGAAAGCTGGAACAGGAGAGGAAGAGCTGGGCTGCAGGAGCTGGAGCTGGCGTGCAAGGCTGAATTAATAGCTTAATGCAATTCAGTTCTTACTGGTTGCCTGGAAACTAACTTGGAGAAAAAAAAGAGGAAAAGCACAAACCATAATGGGTGTAGAGGGCTTAATAGGGAATTATTGATGCCACCAGACTGTCTGACAGTCTGATGGATTTCTAACCAAATCACTCCAAATGCTCCTTTATTATTGTTATATCTTCTCCTCAACAACAAGGTCCAAGGCCAGAGGAGAGGAAATATTCCTGGAGCTGGGGTTAATGCCTGCAGGAGGGGCTGGTGTGTGCAGGGCAGCCTGGATGCTCTGCCTCTGTGCTCAGCATCTCCTGCAGCAGCACACACAGGGACAATCCCTGCCCTGCCCTGCTCTGTCCCTCCTTGTTCAGCATCTCCCTGCCCATGTTCTGCAGCAGCAAACACAGCGAGAATCCCTGCCCTGCCCTGCAGAGCTGCTCACAAGCAGGAGCTGCTGGGCTCCAGCTGCAAACAGAACTGCTCAGGCAGCCAAGCCCCAGCCCAGCCAAGCACTGCCCCAGGGAGGGTTTGGCGCCTGCTCATCCCTGTGCTCATGGGGAGGGATAAAACCTGCCCTGCAAAGCTCCTGCCTGCACAAAGGCTGGGGGATCTCTGGGCTGAGCAGGGCCTGGAGGAGATGAGGGATCACGGCAGAAAACAGGACCAGAGGCTGCTGGTTTTGATGGAAAGCTCCTGCTCATCCCAGTAAGGGCCTCATCCATCCCAGTGAGGACCTGCCAAGTCTGGGAGGGCACGAAGCTAACTGTTAATGGTGCATATTTTAATTAGCTAAGGAAGCAGCTCAATGGCTCTGGCAAACAGAGCAAATCCTGTCCCTGCAGCAGCCCCAGGTCACAGCAGCATCCCCCAGGGCAGCTCCCACAGCCAGACCCTGGTGCCCACCTTGGGATAGTGCAGCTTTTATCCTGATTATTTTGGACAGGACTGAGGTCAGTTTACTTGCCTTAACCTTCAGATGAGCAGCCACCTCTCTGCTGGGATGTGTAACTGAAGCACTGAGAACACCAACCCAGAAAAACCCCAACACCCTGGGGCTGCTCAGAGCCTCCCACACACACCCCCAGCCCTCAGGGACAAACCTGGCAGAATTTCAGGGTGAGGACAATCAGATTTTAGAAATACCTCTGAGAACAGACCCTGTCTCTCCTCCCATCTCTGCAGTGCACTGGACAAGGCTGGAAAATGTAATATAGAACTTATTGTGATATAGAACAGAGCAGGGCTAATTTTGAGTCTGCTCCTGATTTATCTGTGATGTCAAGATATTCAGTAGATACCTTGAGAGCATTTAAAATAGTCTCTAAATAAAGCAAGTCATTATTTCTTGCTAAAAATGAGGTTTAAAATGAGCTAGTTACTGAAAAAAAACAACAAACTGTAAATTGTTTTCCAATTCCATAGGTCTCTTTCCTGTTTCCAAGTGATCTGTGGTAATAAAGTACCAACATGGAGATCCAGTGCCCCAACAACATTATTTAATGATTTACAGAATGCACATCAAATCCCTACAACCCAGGCTAAGACAAACATAATCACACACCTTTTTCATTACAGTTCTTTGGACACTGGGGGGAAAATAGAATTTAGCTCACCAGTTCACTTATTTTTCATTGTTATCCCATTACCCACAAGTTCTGTTTCCCATGTATATCTCTTTTTAGGAGTTCCTGAACCAACAAACCTGGAAGGTGGAGCTGGTTGAGTCCTCAGTGGTGAGAGGAATTTCTGTATTTTCCAGAAGGAATGGAAGGGAGGATGTGGCTTCCAGGCTGGGGAGCTGAAAAACCATTTAGGTGCAGACTTCCCTCTGAGGCAGTGTGGATTGCCAGGCTGTGCCCTCTCTGTTGGGAGTGTTTGTGCCACAGGCAGAGTGTGAGGAGCCCAGCCTCACCTTGGGAGGCACCTGGGGCAGGTGAGCGCAGCATCTTCTCCCACAGGAATCTCCATGGACACAAACTGGTTAATGGGAAAACATCTGGTGAGAACATCCCCCCACCTCCTCACACTTCCCCACCACAACCCAGAGGTGCCAGGCTGGCCACAGCTGCCACTGATCAATGACCAACAGCTGGGCTTGGCCTCAGAGCCTTTTCCAGACTTAACAATGATTTTTCCAGCCTCAGCAGCTCCAAGATTCCCTGGGGAATGAGCACTGAGCCCACAGGACTGTCTGTGTGCCAGGCAGACCCTGCAGAGGGGAAGCACCCCCCATTCCAGCCCTGGGCTCCAAGGGGTGGCTGGCATTGGCACCTGAGGATGCCAGCCAGGCTGCCAGGCTCAGCAGGGGCAGCTCGGGGGGCTCTGCTGGCCCAGCATCCCCGCAGCACCAGAAGGGGATGTGGCAACCAGAAATCATTGTGCTGACACTGCAGAAATCAGTGTGCTGGCACCTGCAGAAATAATTGAAATCATTATGCTGAAATCATTAAAATAATTGTGCTGATACCTGCAGAGATCATTGAAATCATTGTGCTGAAATCATTGAAATAATTGTGAAAACATTGAAATTATTGAAATCATTGTGCCGACCCCTGCAGAAATCCCTGAAATCAATCATTGTGCTGACCCCTGCAGAGATCATTGTGCTGAAATCATTGAAATCATTGTGCTGACCCCTGCAGAAATCAGTGAAATCAATCCTGGCACTGACCCCTGCAGCAGGACGGGCCCTCACCAGCCCCCCTGTGCCCCCCTGAGCACAATGCCCTGGGCACTGCAGAGCTGGGCACTCCAGAGCCGGGCTCAGCCGCTCTCTGTGGCCCTGGCACAGCCCTTGCAGGTGGGAGAGCCTGCAGCCCACCAGCCCCGCTCCAAACAGCCTCACCAGAACCTGCTCACGGGAGCTGCTGGCTCCTCCTGCCATCTGGGGAATTGCAGGGATTTATTTCAGCTCAGGAGCCGTCTCCCACTTGGTGAACCTTTGGTGGTGAACATAGTGCAAAGCATCCCTGAGCCTTTTCTTCTGGGAGGAGGGAGATGTCCTCCTCAAGTTCAACAGTGCCAAAGTCTGATTTCTTTGTGGTGGCTGGAACACGTCATTCCAGGCTGTTACTCTGCAAAATAATTCCCAGATTCCAAACCCTGATATTTATAGCTGAAGCACAACTCCTAAAGTCTCATGGTTCTAATGGGAATGTTGGCAGGTCCTTTATTATGTCACAGTGAGCAGTGGTGTTAAAAGTTCTGGAATCAAACTATCAATGCATGATAAATGGGAGGTGAGCTGCTCGTGTCACACCACTTATTAAGTTGGTACCATAAATTATTACACTGTAAAAATCAATGTTTACTTCAGACTTCCCTCCCATATTTTCATTGCTATTTTCTAGAATTCATTTTAAAAACTACAAGTAACGAAAAAAGAAAAGAAAGAAACCCAAAACCACGTGAAACAGGAAAATTAATTTTCTTCAGGCTGAATTGTTCTCTATTACCTAAACAAAACAACAGCTGAGGGTGTTGCAGTTATTAAAACCAGCCAGACAAGAGAGGATGAATTGGAGATGGATCAGACCGTGCAGTCAGACATTAACCAAAAATTCCAGGAGTTGAATTGAGGAAAGTATGATTTGTTTGGGTTTTTTTTGAGGATGAATCACTATTTATCAGCCAATTTAAACTTTTTATTCCCAGATGAGACCTCCAGGAACACTGAGTGCAGCATGAGTGTCCCTTTGATGGCAGGCACAATGTTCTGATATTAATTGTCCTGGATTTTGCACAGGGAGAAACATCCTCTGCTGGAGCAGGACACCCTGTGACCCCCCCCAGCTCCGAGGGGATGCTGAGAGCTGCCAGAGTCTGCCTGCATGGCCCAAAGGGAGGAAAATCCTTCATTTCCTTGTCCTGAGCCCTCAGCCTGCTGGGGTGCCCAGCCCTCCCATCCCTCCCCAAAAGACTCCCCAACATTTAGGATCCAGCCCTGTAGTTCCAGGGAGGTTGCACAGCTGTTGAATCCTGCTGGGGAGAACTCAGGAGCAGCCAAGGCCAGAGGAATGGTGTGGGAGGAGATCCTGTGGCCCTGTTTGCCCTGGCCAGCCCCAGGTGAGCTCGGGATCACACCTGGCCCACGGCTGCCACAGTGTCACACACGTTCAGGAGCAGCCTGGCAGGTCCTGTGAGCACAAACAGCAAGAGAAAACCACATTTTCTAGGTTTCTACACCCAAAGAGTGGAGCTTTTTTAGAAAATAAAAATTGTCCCTGGTGTTTCTGCCAGTTTGGTTTCAGCTTCCACTTGGCAGGAGCTGCACGCCAGCAGCGCGTTCCTCACTCTGTTTTGATAGACTCTGCCTCCCAAAATCCCAGATTTTGGGGATTCCTCTCCTCCAGCCCAGCACCCAAGCACTTCTAGAGCATTCCTGCATTTATCAAGTGCCACCTGCAATGTGCAGGCTGGCAAATTCTCCTTTGCTGCAGGCCAGGCACAGCTTGGGGATTTATTGCCCGTAAGTCAGAGATTCCGCAAACAGCAGCACCAAAGAGCACATTAGCTCTGCTCTGAGTGAGCACAGCTCGTCTCCAGCGAGCCTCCCTGACAGATGATGCAAAGGGGAGAAATTAGGAGGCCTCAGAAGCTTTTATGGCTGTTCTTAGCTCGTGTGTGCGCACAGCACAGGGAGCGGCGTGCTGCGTTGGGCTGGCCATAAATAATGGGCTGAAGCAGGCCGGTGTCAGTGAGGGCTGCAGGAACCTGAGAGGGACCATTCCCACCTCCCTCAGCACAGGGACAGGCTCCCAGGCGGGGCAGGAGGCACCAGAGCTGGGGAACGTGGGGATTTGGGGTTCCAGCACAACACTGCCTGGGTTTGCTTGGTGGCCACCCACACTCTGGGATTCTGGCATTCCCTGCCCTAAAAAAAAATAATATATATACAAATTTAAAAAAAGTCTGAATTTTGCAAGGTAAAAGTTTAAATATTAAACTTTACCTGCCTTTAAAAGAAGGGGCTGAGGAAGAAGGCATGGCTGCCTGTGATTTAACAGCTTCAGCAAGGATTCTGTGCAGAGTGCAGAAAGGAAAAGGCTGTCACAGGCCTCCCTAAGTCTCTCAGATCTCAGGCCAAGATTCCCCCATCCTACAAATAAACCTTTTAACCCTCTTGTTGGCCATGCTGCCACCTAACAGGGGTCCTAGGGGTCGAGTACCTGTGCCTGTTATTGCCTGGGGCTCAGCAGCTCTGCCAGGCAGCATTCTGCAGGTGCACAAACTCATTAATCCTGCAGGTTCAGGGTGCATCTGCAATCCTCTTGCATCCCACATTCCCACCTATTACCTCCAATTTAGATCATCTGCCTTGTTTGGTACCGGGCTGTCTGCAGAGGGATCAGAGCCAGCCCAGCTCCCTGCATGGAGAATGCTCAGTGCTGGGAGGGTGAGCTCAGAGCTGGGCAGAAATGAGAGATGCATCCCTGAGGAGCCTCCCCTCAGTGCCCACCCTGTCCTGGGAGCACGGCCTGGTGTGGAATAAAAATCACACACCTCCTTCTCCCAACAGCTGGGAAGCTTTCACTGATCAAACCAATCATTCTGCTGTAACAATATGAAATTAAAGGGTTTTTTGTTTAGAAGTAACAGACAGAGGCAATCTGAGGTAATCTTGTGTGTCAGTGTGGAGGAAGGATGTGCTGCAGAGCACATCTGGGGCAGATGTTTAATAAAAGTGCACAGAGCCCGTGTGCCTCAGCTGGGGCTGCCCTGCCCATCCCCATTCCTTACAGGGCTGCTGGGATTTATTGCCCATCCCTCGATGGTTCTGTCCCTGACAAAGGATTCTCAGAATCCCAGGATGGTTTGGGTGGGAAGGGGCCCTAAATCCCCTCCAGTGCTACCCTGCCATGGCAGGGACACCTCCCACTGTCCCAGGGTGTCCCAGTGTCCACCCTGGCCTTGGGCACTGCCTTTAGGTCCCCTCCCACCCAAACCATTCTGAGATTCTCGGCTATTTATGGCTCAGAGTTCCTAATTGACTTCCTGCATATTACACCTATTATGTTCAACACTAAAATAGTGCTTCTCTTTATATTATTTTTAATTAAGTGCAACATTTCTGGGGGGTTTTTTTGTTGTCATCCTGACCTTTCCAGAGCACTGAGCTTTGCCAGCAACCCAATCATTGCCCATGCTGCACAAAGGCAAAGCTAACTGCAAAATAATATTGGTGCCATCTATTTATGGCAGGTATAAAATCCCCCTGGAAGCTGGTAAATCCCCTCCTCTGTGCTCAGACACGAGGGGCCACAGCTCTCCTCTCCAGGAGGGTTTCATTATCCAATAGTGGTGATTGATGCTGTTCCTGAGTAATCTTTCAGGTAAATGAGCCCTCCCCACCTCATTTCCATAACTGTGTTATCACTGTGTGAATTAGCTCCTCACACTTCTGCAGAGTTACCTCTCCAACAGGAGTTTCTTTACACAGCAATAGAAACATCCAGCAAATAAAAACCACCCCAGCAAGTGCTGAATAGCTCCCAGCAAAGCTCAGATTCCTCTCTTTTAACAATTAAAATATTGACATTGCCTCATGCACTCCTTCCTCAGCAGGTGAGGAAATCCAAACCAGGAACAAGGAGCAGGGAGAAGGGAGGGATGTTTTCTAGGGAAAACTGTGGCCAGCCAATAAAATCCAATCCAGGCATAAAATCCACCTATGTGAAAATCCTCCTTTGTCAATACCTGCAGGAGTTTCCTGAAACATCTCTTCTTTCGGGAAAACAGCTTCAAACTAAATTAAAAACCAGCTGCAGAAATGGGGTTTAGAGGACTCTGGACAAGAAAAGCCATTTGTTCTGAGGCAATCTGGGCTTGCTTAGATTGTTCCCTCCATCCTGAGCTGAGGAAGGCGAGCAAACAGGCAGAGAGGGGGCCTGGGTTTGCTTGCTCTGGATGAAAGGATCGATTTCCAGACGAGTTGTGCTCACTATAAACCCATTTTTCCAAGGGTCTCACATAAATCCAGACGTGCTCTGGCACTGAATGAAGAATGGAGCTGAAACCAGGCTGGGGATTTGGGGGTGTGGGTGCTCACACTCAGCAACAGAGGTCCCACACCCCATTGCTGCTATGGATTTAACATGCTCTCTTCAGCAAAAACAACTTAGATTTAAAAAGAAAATAAAATATATCAAGCCCTTTAGTGAGGACAGAATGTGAGATCAGAGCAAAAACCAGCTGTGGAAAACTACAACCATAATTCAACAACCCAGATATTTCAATATTTTCAATTTAAAAGCTATTCTTACAAAAAAGCTGTCACATCCACAACTTGACCAGTGCCATATATAAAAAAATGTCATTCAGAATTATTTTAATCACAACAAATGTTCCCAAACCAGGTTTTAAGGCAGTACCTAGTTGCAGCATTTATCTAGAAAAGCACCAACTCTGCTGGCACCTCAGGAGCTTTGGGAATTTTTATTGCTCCTCTAGAATGGGGACACAAAGGCACAGCAGTCCCTGGGATGGAGAGCACAGGGATGCAGCCACAGAACCCATGGATTCCCATCGAGGTGAATCCTGCAATTTATCCCTCTGCAATAAAGGCACAGAATTGGTGTCACCACTCCAGGAGTTCAGGGCCACAGACTCCTCTCTGCTGGCAAACAAGGCTGGGCATTAAGGATGGAATCATTTACATTTCTGCCAAGCTGATGCCAAAATGTCCTCAAAACTTAAAAAACCCAACTTGGTGATGTTTGTATTAACTATAGGCAACTGCCACCTCTTATAAATCAAGATTTTTGCTGATTTCATCAAAAATCAAGATTTTTTGTTGAAAATAAACACATTTTCCTCTGTATCCTGGGACCTTGTTCCTCAGCCTTGGGATGAGCTGAGTTTCCACTGAGACATCTTTCAAGCCTTTGCTCCCACACGTTCTTAGATTTCCTATCAAATTATATAGAAAATATTTCTGTTTGCACCCAGCCTGGCATTACCTGTGGTGCAGGTGGAGCTTCCCCACTCCCTGTGCTTTGTCCCCTGCAGGTCCCTCAGCAAGGACACTCTGGACGTGGGAATGGGAGGAAGGACCCAGCAGCTTTCATCCTCTTCCACTTCTCCTTGAAGGATTTCCTTTCCTTTGGAATGTTCTCTGAGAGACTGTGCCAAAACCAGCAGCATTCCTCAAATTCAATTTGTTATTCCTTGAACAACAGAAGGAAACGCAATATTCTTGGGAATACAATATGCAAAACATGCTTGGGTTTGTTATTTGAAAAATTCAGACAGCTTTGCCTGTGGAGATAAGGGAGAGCAGAAATAACATCCCCATGCAGAAATAACATTCCCTATGCAGAAATAAATCTGTTTTTCTCAGCAACATCCACAAATGCTGTCCCAGGGGTTTCCCTGGCCCTGGCTGGACACAGCACATCCCTGCAGCAGCCACGTGGCTGTGAGAAGCAGTTCAGAGCCAGGGGGAACTGCCCAAATTTCACCTTGCTGCCTGCTCCCATCCCCAGGGAGCTGCAGCAGCTCATCCCTGGAGCCTGCAGGATCTGATTTACCCACTGCTGCTGGATCTGACTTATCCATTCCTGCAGGATCTGATTTCCCCATTTCAGAGGATCTGACTTACCCATTCCTGGAAGATCTGATTTCCCCATTCCTAGAGAGGATGTGATTTCCCCATTACTGGATGAATCTGATTTCCCCATTCCTGGAGGGTCTGATTCACCCATTCCTGCAGGATCTGATTTCCCCATTCCTGCAGGATCTGATTCACCCGTTCCTGCAGGATCTGATTCACCCGTTCCTGCAGGATCTGATTTCCCCATTCCTGCAGGATCTGACTTACCCATTCCTGCAGGATCTGACTTACCCATTCCTGGAAGGTCTGATTTGCCCATTCCTAGAGAGGATCTGAATTCCCCATTCCTGGAGGATCTGATCTACCCATTCTTGCAGGATCTGATTTACCACTTCCTGGATTAATCTGATTTCTCTATTCCTGCAGGATCTGATTTATCCATTCCTGGAATATCTGAGTTCCCCATTCCTTGAAGAGCTGCTGAGCTGTCCCTGCCCATGGCAGGGGTGCAGTGAATTGGTCTCTGAGGTCCCTCCCAGCCCAGCCCACTCCAGATCCCAGTGCCCCCAGTGCCAGGACATGAGGGGGATGCTCCATCCCAGACCCCAGGGCACAGTGCCCTCAGTGCCAGGACAGGACGCTCCATCCCAGAGCTCCGGCTGAGCCAGGGCTGTGCAGGAGGGAGCCAGAAGCACCCACAGCAGTGCTGCTGACTCAGCACAGCTTTGCCTCAGCATTCAGGGCTCTGTGGGCAGCTCCAGGCTCCCTTCCAGCCCCTCAGGAGAGCCCCTGCCCTTGCCTGGATGCACACAAAGTCCCCCCACTCAAATCCAGGCCAGCCCTTGCTCCTGGGCACCACGCTGAAGGCACAAAGCAAGCAGCAGCGCTCCCCAGGCTGCTGGACTGCTCTCCCAGCCCTCACTCTCAGCCAAGAACTCCCACAGAAACGCTTTTATATCTCAAGACTACTTGAGAGCAACCTAAGTACTGCACTTTCACTGCCAAATTTAATTTCTTCGTGGAGCTCTCAGCTCACTTAAGGCTTGCCAGGCTCTCTGAGGGCTGAGAGCTCCTCAGGGCACGGCCTGGCCTCTGCCACGGGGGCACAGCAGGCCTGAGGAGCTTTCAGGCCTGCCCTGCTCTCAGCTCTCCGTGCCTGCCCTGCTGCCCTGCGCCCCTCTCCTGCCTTCAGAGAGCAATTCAGCATCTCGAGTACATCTGGAGTGCTGCAGAGTCACCTCCTGCCAGGGGCGCCCACAGGGACCTCTGCAACCCCTGAGGCTGGCACAGCCCTGCCAGCCCAGCAGTGCCAGCTGTGCCCATGCCCACCCTGTCCCTGCTCTGAGAGCCACATCCAGGTGCCATCTCCAGGGATGGGCACTGCAGAGCTCCCTGGGCAGTGCCGAGGCCTGAGCACCCTTTCCATGGGGAAATTCCTGCTGTGTCCCACCTGAACACTCGGGTACATCCTGAGGCCATCTCCTCCCCTCCTGTCCCTGTCCCCTGGCAGAACAGGTCCCCCCTGGCTGTCCCCTCCTGGTAGGAGCTGGGCAGAGCCACAAGGACCCCCCTGATCCCCCTTTTGTGCAGGCTGAGCCCCCTCCCAGCCCCTCAGTGCCCTCACAGAATGGGGCAGATCCCCTGGGTAGATTGTCACGGCGTGTCGTGATAAAACCCTCCAGAGAACAGAGAGTGAGGCCAGAAACAGGGATGGTGCAGTACCCAGAGTCAATTGGAGAAACAAAATTAGAAACAATCTGTGTTTCAAAAATGTGGTCAACAGAATGCATCACCATGACAATTCTCGCTAGAAGCAACAAGAGAGGCTTGCTGGCACTGCTGAAGGAGGGCTGGTTCAGAGTGAAGATTCATCAAAATGCAATTTACAGCACCAAAAAAATATATCTGTAGTGGCATTTCATTGACTTTTATTCTTAAAATGTGAGAACCAGACTGAAGAAGCATTACCTTACACTGAATTCTGTGAAAATCCTGATCCTGACGGAAAACCAGAGACATCTTTAGCGTGTTCCTTGGTGGTTGCATTCCAGACAAAGCTAAAATAAGGATCAAAGATTTATATCACAGATATAAAATAAAATCAAACGAGAGTCTCAGATTAAGGCACACAGAGGTGGGCTTGAAATGATAAATATGGCTCTAAAAGGAAATGTAAAGAAAGGATTAGGAGACCCATGCACTGAACAATAATTCCCTTTAAAGGTGCCACCATGTCCCAGCTGTAAGAGAAACACAACTGGCTGCAGTTTAATGATGGATCTCCCAAAACATCCCATGTAGGGGCTGGACATCCCTCCCTGCCACGCTGGGTGAGGGTTCCCAGCCACAAAAATGGATTGGTTTCACCTGGGGCAGCTCTCCTGATGGATGAGGGCACCCAAAGGTGTTTGTTTGCATCGTGGTGGGCACTCAGCTGCAGAGAGAGAAAAAGGGAGAAAATCTATCTGGAAGGAGAGAGCCAAGGAGCCCACAGGGGCTGGGGTGCCCTGGATCCTGGCAGTGCGAGGCCAGACTGGGCATTGATGGGAGCACCTGGGACAGGGGAAGGTGTCCCTGCCATGGAGGGTGGAATGGATGAATTAAAGATCTGAGCTATTCTGGGATTCTGTGATCACAAAAAGCCCAAGGAAACACAGCAATGTTTTGATGACAAATGAAACGAAGAGCAGCTCTGGCTGGGGGTGGAGGTGGGATGGAAATCACGTCTCCACCTCTGGAGCTTCCCCCAGCAGCTCTCCCTCAGGGGTTACTATTTACTACATTTTAGGGAGTGCAGGCACTGAGGATAAATTTCCTCTCTTAAGCCCATAAATCTCTGCAGGTCTGACTGAACGCTCAGCATGGTATATGTGTGTGGCTGGCCTGACCTTGAGCTGGGGAAAAGTTTGTTAAAAAACTTCTCCTTTTGGAAAAAAACCCCACTGCAGGCTGACAAATCCTGCACAGCTGCCCATCAATTGCCACGAGCTCTCTTAATTTTTTAGTGCCTAACTAACATTTCTTTCTCATCAAAATACTTGGTGTCAAATATTTCATTCTGGATGCTAGGCTAAGTTAAAAAATAGTAAATCACTTAGCAACTAAAATGAAATATCTAATGTGAGGTCAGATTGGTTACCTTGTTGATTCTGGGATGAAAAAACAATTTTTTATCATTTTTGCTTTTAACAAAGTTTTTTTTTTTTTCTTTTTCCCCCCAGCAATTTCGAATTGCCAGGGAATAAAATAAATATATTATCCCCAGGTAGGTACTGTATAAGTAAAATATGGCAGAGTTGTAATAGAACACTGAAAAACTCCATTACACTGCTGTTCCTCTGTCAGAGGCAGGAGCGGCTGGAGCAGCACCTGTATATCTCAATGATATCTAATTCCCAGGGAAAGGCTCCCAGCACTGAGAGCACAGGCAGCTGCAGGCACGCAGGGCCATCAAACACTGCCAGCACTGGGATCATTCACAGGCTGGGCCAGGGAACAGCAGAGAGACAATGGCTGGGATGGTCATAATTCATGGTAGCATGAGCTCACCTCACTGCCACTGCAACTCCTGGTGGACACAGGTCAGCTCCGATGGACACAGGTGAGCCCTGATGGACTGAGATCAGCTCTGGCGGGACCCAGATCAGTTCTGATGGACACAGGTCAGCTCTGATGGATCCATATCAGCTCTGGTGGGACCCAGGTCAGCCCTGATGGACCCAGGTCAGCTCTGATGGGACCCAAATCAGCTCTGGTGGGACCCAAATCAGCTTTGCTGGAGCCAACTCAGCTCTGATGGACCCAGATCAGTTGTGTTGGATCCAACTCAGCTCTGCAGGACCCAGATCAGCTCTGATGGGACCCAAATCAGCTCTGGTGGGACCCAAATCAGCTCTGGTGGGACCCAAATCAGCTCTGCAGGACCCAGGTCAGCTTGGATAGACCCAAATCAGTTCTGATAGCGCCACCTCATCCCTGCTGGGTGCCGTCCATGCCAGGCCGACCATGGACAGCCCCCCCTCTCCCACAGGCAGGGCCACACTGACAGAACGCAAAGCTGGGACATTTCCCGGCGCAGGGCTGTGCCTGCACTGACGTCACCCTGCCAGTGGTCCCAGTTGTCCCCGTGGGCCGGGCTGCCCAACACCTCCCCCGGGAGGGGAGCCCGGCCCGCTGAGTCACCCTGGTGCCACCAGCGAGGTGCCAAAGCGCCGCAGCTCCCGGCACGGCGCGCGGGCACCGAGGGGGCACAGCTCCAGCCCCCCGCGCTATTTATGGCTGCAGGCACAGAAAAACATGCTCCTGCCACGTTTTAAAATAAAATCTGTGTGAGCTTGGTGAAAAACACCAGATGACTGCGCACAGGGATGAGGGGATATTAATGCACACAGTGACACCTCCAGTTCTTGTGCTGCCTGCAGAGATGCCAGCCTGGCCCTTGGGCACCTGGCTCTGCCCTGGAACCACGCTGGAAACACCAGGAGCACCCAAAAAACCACAGGAAGGCCAAATTCTGCTCTGGCCTTGAAGCCAATCTGGCAAGGAGCACTGTGGGAAAGCAGGAACGCTGGGAAATTCTGAAATATTTTCCTTTTTTGGGCATTTATAAATCTACGAAAGGCTCGCTGATGCATCTGGAACAGCTTTGGCTTTCTAGTATTTATCTAAAGCAGTAATTGTTCCCAGCATTTTACAGGATGTTCAGCCCTCCAAGTGAAGCTGTACAGCAGCAATTATAAAATGCAAAGGGCAGCACTGCTCAAATGAGAGACCTCAGCCACAGAGAGGTTTCAGCTTCTCTAAACCTCATTTGTAAGCAGGGATAAAATGGAAGAGTAAATGGAGGAACCTGATAGCTTCATGTCAGAAAAGACATGAACCGTGACACAGCAGTGTCAGCCGAAGGAAAATGAGCTGTTAAAGCACCTGGAGTGGAACAACACACGCTTTCTGAAGTGGCAGATTAAAAAAAACCCTGATAATGGGTCACGAGTGATGAAATTTATGCCTTGTTTCTGCCGTGCACTGGGACTTCCACTTTCAGATCTGCAGTCAGAACAGATTAGATTGCCTCCAAATGAAAGTGTCAAGGTAAAACGCAGCAAGTGTAGCTCAACAGCTCTGAACAAACATTGGCAGCGAGGGAAACAAGAAAACAAAGCTCACTGTGCTTTTCAGCCCCTGCACCTGGAGAGCGAGGCTGTAACAGGGCAGCAGCAATGGGATAAAACCCAGGGCCTGCAGCAGTGGAGGCAAGGACGCCTTCAGTGCCTGTCAAAAGAAGTTAAATAAGATTCTTTGGAACTAAACCATGATTCAGCTTTTCTAATATCACATAAAACTAAAAATTGGAAAAAAGGTGAGGGGTTTTTAATTGGCCTTCAGGAGGAAAGCACCTCAGTGTGCCTGGTGGCCACGGTGGCTGCAGAGCCAGGCCGCCCCAGCCCGGCTGACTGCTAAGCAAACCACTCTCCAACCAGTTGTTCCCTCCTGCTCCGAGCAATGCCTCAGCACAATTTAACACAATCCACTAACTAATATAACTGCAAGGTATTTATGTTTCTAGGGTGGGAAGGGCAAAGAGCTCAGGAGCATTTCTGCTGCGAGGCTCCGTGCCGTTTGTGTGGCACAGGACGTGTCCGGCACAGCCAGGGTGGCATTGCCACCCAGCTGGGAGTGCTGCACTGCCTGCAAACATCCCCAGAGACACGCTGTGGGGACGAGAAAAACTCCTTTTCCTCCAAGGTATTTATGTTTCTAGGGGGGGAAGGGCAAAGAGCTCAGGAGCATTTCTGCTGCGAGGCTCTGTGCCGCGTGTCCGGCACAGCCAGGGCGGCATTGCCACACAGCTGGCCTGGAGGTGGGAGCTGCACTGCCTGCAAACATCCCCAGAGACACACTGTGGGGAGGAGAAGAACTCCCTTTCGCCCTGGCTGAGCTGTGGCAGACAAGCCCAGGTTGGGTTGGTGTCTCTGGAACTCAAGAATGGAGCCCGACCCCGAGCGCTCCTCGTCCCCAAAGCTCAGAGCAGCTTCTGAACTCTTATCAATTGAAACAAGAGATCTTCCTCGGATCATAAACTCTGAGGGGAATCAGTAAATCCTGCTGTTTTACCGTGCTGACCTTTAGACCACCATCTGTCTTTTGGCTCTTCAGTTTATACAGAGAGAATACCAGGAGGAGCCGGTGCATTGAGCTGCCCCCTCCACAGCTCACACAGACCTCAAACCCTTCAGCACTGAGCTGGGAGTTACATTTTCATTGAGTGGCTGCTTGAAGCAATGGATAAGAAGGGAAAAACACCCTGCTCATTTATAACCACTCTTAGTTAATGCCAGTGAGCAGGACTTTGTATTTGCTTACATCATCTGCTGCTAAAGTCCTATTTTCTCTGTTAAGCCTATGTTTTGAAAAGTCCTTGGCATTTTAATTGGCTCAATATTTCAATTCTCTGTCAAAAACAACACTTGCTGAAAAACACCACCTGATTTCTCCTTGCATTCCTCTTTCTCAGAGCCCCTAAATGCTGCTCCCCCTGGGCAGAAGTTTGCTGTGCACCAGCTGCAGTTCTCACCTCAACCTCTCCCTCTGAGCAGTCTGGCACGTCCAAACTCAAGCCCACAGCATCGAGCAGGAGCACTCTGCCTGCACCTGGCTCACAGGGAGGATTCCAGACCCAGCTTTGCATTTCTGCTCCTCCACCGAAGAGTAACAAAGAAAGAGCCAGAGAAAAGGAAAAGCTACAAGTGGCTCTGAGAGCTGGGAGGGAAGAGTTCTCATGGCAGCTGCAGCTGGAAGCGTTACCTTTGGTGCCTGGTTCCTCCTTTCCTGCTGTCCATCTCTGCACAGCTCCAACCTGGATACTGGGATGGTTCTCCCTTGGGATGGGGCTCTAGAGAGACCCCACAGGAGGTTCAGGCTGGAGAAACCCTCAGGGACATCAGCCCAGCCCTGCCCCAGCCCTGCCAGGGCCACCACTGCCCCTGTCCCCAAGTGCCACCTCCACAGGGCTTTAAACGCCTGCAGGATGGGGGCTCTGCCCCTGCCCTGCTCCACAAGGGACCCACAAGGGCTGAGTCCAGCCCAGGCTCTGCAGGGCAGCCCCAAATCCACCCTGTGTCTGAAGGTAGCATGGAAGCACCACATGGAGTGAGGAACTGCCTGACACCAGGGAAACGCTTGCAAATGACAAAAATTATTTCCATTTGATTTAGTGGAAGTAATGACATCCCCGTTTTCCCTTCAGCACTGCCCAGAGCTGCTCCAGACGTTGTTATCTGAGGGCTGGGATGAAGCCAAGAACCCACTCCCCAAAAGGCAGCACCCAGCAAGCAGCACCCCTGTTCCCAGCTCCCAAGGACTTACACAGGTTCCCCATTTCTGCTGTGTTTCAGCCATTTTGCATCATGCAACCCCCCCTGTGCATTTCTGTTCTCTCCAGTAACCCAGGCAGGTTGGAACTATCAGGATCTGCCAAAGCTTACCCACTTTCAGATGTCTCAGGAGAAAATGAGGGAGGCCAGAGGTGTTTTTTTATACCAGCAAATAACAGTTTGCTTGCTTCAGTGAGTGAGAGGTTAATGGCTCTGCATGAGAAAACAAGGATCACGGCCAGTTCTGAGCGAGACTCAGTTTGGAGTTGCTTGAAAACTGAAAAGAAGGTCAGCACGCCCAGCCAGGTTCCTCTGTGCTTTTGTTTTATTCAGCTTTGCAAATCAGAGCTCTCTTCATTGCCTCGGTCCCTGGTGGGAGAGCAGGAAAAATGAAGTGGCAAGGCTGAGCTGTTGTGTTATTATGTTCCCCATCTCATTATCCAAATTGCTGTGCCACGAGCAGATCCAGCCCAGGAGCCTCTCTTGATCTACAGCCTGGGGACCAGCACTGCTGGGCTCTGCAAGCCCTGGGGTGTGCACACGGGGCTGGGAGCGTTTGGAAATCTGTTTACAGCCTGTCCAGGGTAATTGGGGAGGATTTGTCTTGTGCCTTCCAGGTCACACACATCCAGAGGTGAAGGTTGCTGCAGCAGCTGCTTGAAAAGGATCAGGGAGGGAGAACAATCATTTGTGGGGATCAGGAAGGGGGGATCCCCAGGGAACTGTAAAGAACTAAGAAATAAAGCAGGCGATGCACCAAGAACGGGGTGAGTCAGGAGAGGAGAGCCTGGGGAGGAAGTTAATGAAATTGGAACAAATTGCATCTTGAAAGAATTCCTAAATCTCCACAACTTCCCTTCCTTCCCTTGCCTTCTCCCACCTGTGGGTCCCAGCTGGGATGGGGTCAGGGCCCTGCCTGCCACCCCTGCTCTGGCACAGGCAGACCTGGCCCAGCAGAGCCACCAGAGCCGGACACTGGGCTCTCCATGGATTCCCGTGCAGGAATTCCAGGCACAGCATCTCAGCCCTCAGAGATGATTCCCTCCCCAGAGCCGAGAGGTCAGCGACAAAGAGGGGGGCAATTAACAGGAGATCATTCCACAAGTGCATCAGTAATGAAGGGAAACTGCAAGAGGAGCGGGAAGGCCATTAACCAAGGAAGTTGAGTGTTTAATAAGCTTTCCTTGCCTCAATCTTCATGAAAAGGCTAACTGAGAGCAGATGGTCGGCACAATAATGCTGGAACAAAGAGGGAAGTTTATAATCTCCCACAAAGGCAACGGGGAGAGTGCCTGGCTAATTTAGATGTTTGCAAATTGGTTATGCTGATGAACTTTATCTTTGCATGCTTAAAGGACTGTGTGAATCCAGATCAGACTTTTAACTGTTCTTGGGGAAGGCTGGAGAGGGAGAGAGGGGGAAAGAGGAACCACATCTGTAGAATCATCAATAGCTGGGTGGGAAGGGACCTCAAAGCTCATCCTGTTCCCCTGCCATGGCAGGGACACCTCCCACTGTCCCAGGGTGCTCCAGCCCCAATTCCAGCCTGGCCTTGGGCATTGCCAGGGATCCAGGGGCAGCCACAGCTGCTCTGGGCACCTGTGCCAGGCCTGCCCACCCTGCCAGGAACAATTCCATCCTAATCTCTAATCCAAACCTCCTTCTGCCACTTTGAAGTGCCCTTGCCCTGGTTCTCCATCCCATTGTTAGCAGTCTCTCTCCAGAAGGATGAAGGATATTGCTTTACCTCCCAGCTCACAAGACGTCCATTCCCAGAAAAAGAACCTTTAAATAAAAGTAAAAACCACCCAAGGTGTGGCAGCAGCATTGCTGGGCTGCAGCATCCCAGGGCATCTCCTCCCATGGGACACTGAAGGTTCAGAGCTTCTGTGCCACCCTGGCCTGTGTGACAGCAACCAGAGGCTGCTCCAGAAACAGCCCTGCTGAAAATGAGGAGATGAATCAAATTACTGAGAGACCTACCTTGAACTGAGCATTATTAATTTCTTCATTAATGACTTGCATGACAGAGGAGGGGAGCGCTGCTGAAATTGGCTGCTGGCACTGCACAGGGACTGTGAGCACAGGAGAGCGAGGGACTGAAATCCAGAAAGGTCCTGGCATTGCAGAAATCACCTTCAAAGAACACCTGTTACTGAAGAGAGACAAAGCAGCCCCACACCTGGGCAGAAATAATCAATGCTGGCATTCCAGGTGGGGAAGGGAGCTGAGGATGAGAGGCCACCACTCTGGGACAGCAAACAGAGCTGTGGCCATCAAAATATGGAAATTATCCTTCTGCTGGGCTCAGTCCCACCACGTCCTGCCTGGGAAATGCTATCTGCTTCACACACTCTGTGCTGGTGAGGCTGGGAGGGACAGCAAGGGAGGGCAGGGGGCTAGAAACCATCCCCAGTGGGTGAGGGAAAGTGGGGGAATGGAGCCTTAAACCAGAGAGAGACTGAGCTCAGAAACTGCAAATACAGTCCAGGTGACAGCAGAGACAAACAATGAACTGCTGTCCCCCAGGCATGGCCTGAGGAGGAGGAGGGAGGAGAAATTCCAGCGAGACCCTGGCCATGGGCAGGGCTGGGAGTGACCAACAGGGCTGGCAGCGACCAACCAGAGCAGCTGGGAGTGACCAACCAGGGTTGAGTGACCAGCACAGCTATGAGTGACCAACACTGCTGTGGACACTGGGACCCTGCACTGCCCACTCAGGAGCTGCCACTGACCCCCAACACCCTGCAGACCATCTACCAACAACATCTTGCAATGCGACATGAAAGATTCAGGAAGGTCAATTAAGCTGTCCATGGATATTTAATAATAGGGAAGATAAGAAAAATAACCAAATAAATGACTTGTTCTGAATTAGCCCTCCATTCCACCTGCAGTTCATTACTGACTCAGATTAATGAACGTTGGGAAGATATTACTCTCGTCTGAATTCTCAGACTTTGCTACCTGATCGCAATTTTTGAAATGAAAAATGCAGTATATCAATTCTGGATGAATTTTTAAATAGAGTCAAACGCCAGATGCCCTCCAGCAGCAGAGCTGTGCTCACGGTGCTCTCTCAGGCTGCCCAAGTTCGCTGCTGCAACACCAGCAATGGTTAATGCAGGGATTACCTGGGGAGCTGGAGCAGGGAATGCCTGCATTCCTCCAGAGCTCAGCTGGGCTGGGATAAACACTGAGAGCTGTGAAAGGACCCAAGCCTCCCCTCGGGGCTTTGTGGGCTCGTTTTGTTCATTTTCACCTTCAGCAAAGGAGCGTTTGCCAGGGAAAATGCTTTTGTACTTAGCGAAAAATAAAACCTGTGACTCACCAGGGAAGCTGGGAGGGAAAGGTCACCAGGTGGCTTCTCCAGACATTTACTTCATCCTTGCAGGACCTGCGCTCCTTCATGTGATCACTCAGCTCTAGGCATTAACAGACAGGACTTGGGGAAGGTGAGAATCTGGTGTTTCCTCAGGAGAGGCAGAGGGAGGTGACAAACAGCTCAGTGCCAGCTGATTTACCTCCCCTGCTCCTGGAGCTTTATCCTCCAAATAAATGATTTATTCCAATTGCTCAGCTGGGGAAATGGACTGGGACAGAAGTCCTGGGATGAGTAACAGGGGAGAAGTGGGGACATCCAGCCCAGGCCAGCCCAAGGCTGGGTGTCCCCAGGGAGGGACAGCCCTGCACACAGGCTCAGAGGGACAGCAGCAGGAGTTCCATGGAAAGGGGCTCAGAGGAACAGCAGTAGGAGTTCTTGCATGGAAAGGAGCTCAGGAGGGGCAGCAGCAGCAGTTCCATGGAAAGGGATTCAGGAGGGACAGCAGCAGCAGTTCCTGCAGTTCCTCCATGGAAAGAGCTCAGGTGGGACAGCAGCAGTTCCTGATGCCCAGGCTCTCTCCTGCTTTGCCTTAGGACAGCCCTTTCCTCCAACCAACCCCACTTTGCTGAGAGTTTCAGTATTTCATTATCTCGGAGCTTTCCCTCCCTCTGTCAAATCTCTGTGATTTTCTCTGTGAAATCTCCTTGATTTTACAGAGACCAAAATAGCTGCAGAACGCTCAGCACCTCTGTGGGTACCTCAGGCGCCTGGCTTTTAGGGAAATCAGGCCAGAGAGGGGCTGGGGGTGATTTGGGGGAGCCACGGGCCAGGTCCTCAGGAGGAAGATGAGGTGGAGCACATCCCACACCTCAGAGCCTGGAATGGAAACTGGGACGTTTCCCTGCAGAGCCACACGAGTCCACACCGGGCCTGAGCAGGCACAAATTGCCCAAATGGGAAAATTGCATCCAAGATCCTTAATGGCTGGGACGAGGCAGATTGCTCTGCCCGCTCCTGCCCAGCCCTGCTCCAAGGAATTATCCCTGATAAATGATTTGTTTTCCTCCTGCTGCTGCTCAGGTGTCGCTGGAGCAGGAGAGTGGAGAATTACAGCCCGTGCTGCTGCTGCTGCTATTATTATTATTTGGCAGTAATTCCTCTAACTTTCTTCCCTGGAGGAAGACACAAGGAGCTGCTCTCCTGCTCCCAAGGTCATCCCACCAGAAAGTATCAGCTATTTCCTTCTCTTAGTTTCAATTATCGAGCTGCAGAAAACCAAATAATGGCAAATTTACACCATTTCATGGCCTGCCCCTAATGCAGGGCTGGAACATTGACCCCAAAGCAGAGCAGCTCCATGAAGTCTGCACAAATGCAGGAGGAGATGGGGGTCCCTGCTGCCCCAGCCCCTCCATGTGCACACTCTGTGTTTGCAAACTTGGAGAAGGCACCAAACCCCAGGGATCAGATGGGTTTGGGGCTGCCCTCCAATAGCTCCCAGCTCTTTTTGCACCTGCCCTGCCCCAGCATGCCCACAGCTCCCACACTGCTCCTGCTGCCAGCATCACTTGGTGTGCTACAGCTAAATTGAGTTTCAGCTGCTCCCACAGCACGTCAGGGACCAGAACAGGTAAAGTTTGCAATACCCCACCAATGGCAGTGGGAGCTGGAGGGGAATTTAAGGCAAAAACCATTTAGATTTTAGTTCTAGGCAAAAAGAGTGACTAAATAACAAGATTGATTTGCCAGCCCAGGAGGAAATGGAAAAGAGCCCAGACACTCAGCCAACTGACAATGCAGTGACAGAGGGAGAGGAAACTTCAGAGGGAATGACCCTCAGCTGGAGCTGATGAGCTTCAATTCCCTTTTTTTTGATTTTAATTTCCAGCCTGGTTTATTCTTGCCTTAATTGCTCAATGGGAAAGTGCAACCCTGAAAGTGTTCCTAAAGTGGTTTTTCCCAAACTGTTCCTCAAATTACCCACAGTCTAAGGCAAACCATCGATATGAGTTATAGCTCTTGGTATTAAACTACCAAAACAAATTATTAGCATATAAAAACTGATCTGATCTATTCAGAGGCGTTGCTGTGAAATATGGCCCTTAGCACAGTGCACCTATCTGGGATCATAAAACTTGTCAGAGGTACCCAAAGTTTATTGCCTTGGAAGATTCATGCAGCAACCCTGGAACGCTTGATTTAGGTCTGAGCAGCCGTTTGTAATTCTTGCAGGCATGCAAGCAGTTCAGATTTATTTAAATAGAGAAAAAATAATTTAAGAAGACAAAGCAGCCTTTTCTCCTAATCAGATGAGATAGAAATTATTTCAAGGCACTCTAAGGAACAAATTTGTCATTTTTCTTGCTCTAATTGTATACCACAATAAATCCTTCTGTGTGAATTCATTTCTTAAACTTAATAGTTATTTATTAACACAACAAAGCGTGTTCTCCCTGTGCCAGTGAAGTCATGACAATTGTTTGCTCACTGTCTGGGCACTGTGGGGCTGCTGAGGTGTCCCTGTGCCCCTCTGGCCCAGCTCTCAGAGGAGTTGGTGCTTTCCTCACCCAGCTCCCTTGAGCTGAAAAACCCAATTCTCTCACTGATGTAGCTCTGACTGAGATTTGCTGCATTGAGGAGGAATTGGGAAATTTCTTAATGCAACAAAGATGCGAAAGAGTGAAACAGCAGCAAACAGGGCAGGCCATAATACAAAAATCTCTGCCAGTACAATTTCTGAGCAGCCTGGCCTGCAACCACTGCTTCCCTGACAGCCCAGCTGGAATCACCTTCCATTCCCAGAGCTTTTAACCAAACCTCATGGAAACCAAAACAGAAACTGCTGTTTCTAGGATGCATCTCCCCCAAATAACTGCTGCAGCTTTTCCTGCCCTTCACACACACTCCCAGGGATGAAAAGCCCTGGTTCTGTGCATGGTCTGTCCTGGAGCTCCTGCTCGATCCTGCAGTGATTAAAAAGATTAACTCCAGTCGTTGGGAGTTATAGAGAAAAGCACCGACGGCTCAACACTTAATTACAAAGGGAAACATAAAAACCTGGCAATTAACCTTTCTTTGAGCTCGCAGCAGAAAGGCAGAGTGTGTGCTGCCCTGCGTGCTCCACACTGAGGAGACCTGGGACATCTCCTGCCCTCTGCCCTGCCCCAGGGATTTTACTGCCAGGTAAAGGAACACTCACCAAACCTTGGACACCTCTGCCCTCTGCCCTGCCCCAGGGTGGGCTCGGGATGCTGAGGATTTTACTGCCAGGTAAAGGAACACTCACCAAACCTTGGACACCTCCTGCCCTCTGCCCTGCCCCAGGGTGGGCTTGGGATGCTGAGGAATTTACTGCCAGGTAAAGGAACTCACCAAACCTTGGACACCTCCTGCCCTCTGCCCTGCCCCAGGGTGGGCTCGGGATGCTGAGGATTTTACTGCCAGCAAATAAAGCAAAACCAAACCAGCCAGAAGCTAACAGAAACCCCATCTTTAACATGAGAACAACCCCTCCATTTGATCTGTTCACAGCACAGCAGAAGAGGAGTGAGGGCACAGCCCCACCATGGAGGGAGGGACTGGGAGCACTGGGATGCTCCTGGAACAGGGCAGAGCCCATCCCTGGATGCAGCCCCAATCTCCCCATTCCCCATCCCAGCTGTCTCGGCTGAGGCAGGGTTTGAACACTTTGGTTTGCTCAGCTGCCCAAGAGGGGAAATCACCTCTTTTCCTGGAGCTGAGGGCAGAATTCACAGAATCACAGAGTGATTTATGTTGGAAAGGACCTCTGGGAGCCTGGGCTCGCAGGCAGGCAGGCAGAAACTCCATCAGAGCAGGGGGAGCTCACCTGGACTTGCTGCTGGAGCCCAGAGCAGAGCGTCCCTCACTGCTGGCACTGCCTGCAGCCACAGGTGATTCATTCCACTGCCACCCCGAGTGTAAATAGAGATGTGAGTGATCTCCTGCATGCAGGGGCTGCCTGCCTGTGAGAGCACACAAGGAGCAGCTTCCAGGAAGGCATTTGAGCTGTCAGCACCTCCCTGAGCCACAGAGCCCAGAGGCTGCAGGGACAGCAGCCCTGGCACCAGCCTGGGCACCAGCACTGCACCAGGGTCTGGAGCTCACTCAAACCTCTCATGCACAGAGAGTGGGAGGCAGCAAAAACCTCTCCATTTGTTTTTCTGTAAACTACATGGCTGCAAAGGTGTTTAAAATTACCAGGACTTCAAATTATGGTGGAAAACCATCTTGCAGTGTTATGTTAGAGCTGTAAAATGGGACAGACCAGCACAAAATATGTAAATTTAATATTATAATATATTAAGGTCCTTCCAACCCAAACCATCCTGTGGTTCTTTAGGGCCACACAAGTGGGACTCCCTGGAGGGCTGGAGGATCCCATGGTTGTACAAGATCCTCCACCAACCAACAGCCAGGAAATGAATTAACAATAAACACAAACTTCTCTCTGAAGGAGGCAAAAAGACCAAAATAAATCACAGCTTAAACCCACTGCTACTTCTGTTCACGCAGCACCAGCCCGGCTTCCCCACTGAGAATAAGGTCAGGCTGAAAGCAGAGATGTAAGAAACGCAAAGCAGCAGTGGTTTTATCGGCTGCCTGCGCTCTGCTGGCAGCACAGAGCGCTCACACAGCCCCAGCCCCACTCCTGGGCACTCAGGCTGGCAGGGAGGGACAGCCCTGGGATCACTGACAGCAGCAACCCAATCCCAGGGCAGGGAGATGGATGGCTCTGTCCCCAGCCCGCTCCTGGGGGACAGCAGCAGCCTGGCAAGCTGGTGAGTGTTAAGGATTTTTCTAAATGGCTGTCAAGGCACTTCCAGAGTGCAAGTAATGAAGTCACTTCTCTCTGTTTTGTGCTCAGCCTAAACAGGGATCAGCTCCAGCCTGAGACATGGAAAAGCCCCAGATTTGTTTAAATTCCCATTAGAACAAAACAGAACCAAACTGGGGGGACAGGAGGTGTTTAACCTGGAGAAGAGAGGCTCAGGCACCTCTCACTGTCACAGGTCCTGGCAGGAGGGTGCAGCCAGGGGTCCTTCAGTCCTTCCAGGGAACAAGAGGAAATGGCCTCATTTAGAGGTTTAGCTTGGAGATTGGGAACATTTCTGCACCTAAAGGGCTGCCCAGCCCTGGCACAGCTGCCCATGGCCATGCAGGAGTCCCTATCCCTGGGGGCATGTAGCAGACCTGTGGATGTGACACCTGGGACAGAGGGAGGCGTCCCTGCCATGCAGGGGTGGCACTGAGTGGGATTTAGGGCCCCTTCACTCCAAATCACACAACCAAGTGATCCCTCAGAAATAGGAAGGGTTTAATGCACCCACCATGGGAAGAACGTTCTGGGTGCTTTTGGGGAGCCCAGCCCTAGAAGGAGGGCAATCCCACAGGGACGTGCAGGGCTCTGGCTGGGCAGGGCTGTGCCCAGTGCATGGCTGTGCCCCAGGAGAGGCTGCCCAGGCAGCAGCACTGCTGTGCCAGGCTCCAGGGGCTGCTGCAGCAGGATCAGGAGCTCTGTGTGCAATCCACTTGTAATGAGATACAGTCAGACTGCTCCCGAGCACAAAATCCATTTAGAGGATGTTCCAGGGATTCTCAATGAAGTTACATTATCTCAAGTTAACATCCCTTTAAAAGCACATCATTCACCCTTAACCCTTGCAGTCTTTGGTGCTCTAAGGAGAGCCACAGCCCATTGGTGCCATTGAGATTCAAACCAAGCCCCAGCCCCTCTGCACAGTCAGGTTTCAGTCAGCAGGGTTTGCCTGCTGCACCAGCACCCAGCAGCTCCCAAAATAACCCTCAGTTATCTGACATGGGGTCAGGAGGGCAGCCTGGGTGCTGGGGCTGGCTCCTCCTGCTGAGCTCTGGGTGTGCAGCCCAGGGCTCCCTCCACGGGCTCTGGCCTCCATCACCCACTGGTGTCCTGATGGGAACCCTCGGCACGTTTGGGGCCTCTGGAAGGCAGGGAAAGGAGACACTGCACATCCCAGACAGGGAATATCCCTGAAACACAGGGAAAGGAGACACTGCACATCCCAATGGGAACCCCTCTGCAGTGTTTGGTGCCTCTCTGGAAGGCAGGGAAAGGAGAAACTCCACATCCCAGATAGGGAAAATCTCTGATAGGAGGGAAAGGAGAAACTCCACATCCCAGATAGGGAAAATCTCTGAAAGGTCCCCTTCACATCCCAGATAGGGAATATCCCTGAAACACAGGGAAAGATGACATTTCACATCCCAGACAGGGAAAATTTCTGAAAGGTCCCCTTTACATCCCAGATAGGAAAAATCTCTAAAAGGCAGGGAAAGGAGACATTTCACACCCCAGATAGGGAATATCCCTGAAAGGAGGGAAAGAAGACACTCCACATCCCAATGGGAACCCCTCTGCAGTGTTTGGTGCCTCTCTGGAAGGCAGGGAAAGGAGAGGAGACACTCCCCATCCCAGCCAGGAATGCTGGTACCTGTGCTGGAAGAGGAGCGACACCCCAGCCCTGGGCATGGAGGGTTTGTGAGCAGACTCAGGAGCTGCTGCTCCCCATCCCTGGGCTCACCCAGCACACAGCCATGCATGAAACCCCCCAGCCCTGGGCATGGAGGTTTGTGAGCAGACTCAGGAGCATCCCTGGGCTCACCCAGCACGCAGGGCTCCAGAGCATCCTGCCCAATTTGGGTGTTGCAGTCTCTGGGTGGGCACAGGGCTCTGGGGTGTGCCCCTGTGGGTCTGGGGCTGCAGTGGGGGCACGGCTGGAACTCACCCCTGAGGAGGAACCACAGGCACAGCCAGCACAGTAGCAGCTCCAGACTGGGGAAACAGAGCCCAGCTCATTTCCTTGTTAAAGAAAAGGAACAAAACCCAGCTCTCCATATTCCACTACACAGAGAGAGACAGACAGACGCAAAATAAACAACTCCAGGAGCTTTGTGGCTCTTTTTCTGATCCATTCAAGGAGTATTAATTGACCCAGAATTTTGAAAATAATGTCAAAATGACTGGCAAAGTATTTACCATCCATCAGAGCTCATTCCCTGCGTGCAGCCATTCCAGGGCTCCCAGAATGATTGGCCTCACCTGCAGCAGATGCAATCACAGCCAAGGCTGAGCACACCAATGAGCAGCTCGTCATTTTCTACTCATCTGACCCTCCAACTTGGTAATTTTCTCTTTTATAACACTCTGTGAAGAGGAGGGAAGATGATGAGTAGGGTAAGGAAGAATAGGTAACAGGAGATAATAATAAAAGGAGTCAGAAAAGAGGTGATCCATAATTTACCACGGACAGCAGCACAAGGACTTCAGGCTTTACAGGGACAAAGCAGAACAGAATCTGCATCCTCAATATGGACATTTTCTTGCACCGTGGCTCCTTTCTCCTCACTTATTGCAGAATATGTTTTTTAAGGATCTATTTCAGCCAAAGAAAAGTATCTTCTCTCCTGTAGGTACCTGGTGTTCCTCAGGTACAGTGATGCTGCGCAGGCATGTGGTGCCACTGCAGGAGGGGCACTGGGGGAGGGATGGCAGAAATGAAAGCGCTCAGCAGAACCCAGCCCGTCCTAATGCCCAGTTCTGCTGCACTCTGACATGGACGTGAAACCACAGCAGCAAAAGGTGTGGCTGTCAGTTCCTCTGGCATCACCTTCAGAGCCTGATGGTGGGAATTTACCTGAACTTGGTTTGTTTATTTGGTTTTTTTGATTTTAAAAAATATATAATTTTGGTGAGAAAATACATGCAGTGGAAAATATTTCACCTTTTAAAACACAACATGGAACTGAAATGCAATATATTCTTTCAATATATTCTGTCTTACTCCATAACTTTCTTTCCTTACTTTTGCCATGAGCATGTGGGTGCAGCTAATTGCTCTTAAGGAATACAGCTCTGATTACTGCTGGAATTCACACTGAACACCACCTCAGAGCTGCACCAAGCCTCTCCTTATCTTCAGGTAGCCACATCCACTCCTCGTGTCCCTTCCTGTGGTTCCCACACCCAAGGCATCCTCACCCCATGGCAGGAAGGAGGATTTGCCCCCGGCTCCCATTCCTAAAAGGGTTTTTGTCCTGGTTTTGTCTGCCCTGACAGAAAACTGCTGGGGGTCGAGCACTTGAGGGTCCTACCAAAAAAATGCCTGAAATTTGGATTCCCATCAGAAATGCAGCTCTTCAAACAAATCCTCTTTTAAAAAGCTACAGCCACAGAAAGGTTTTCAGGCTGGCAGAGCAGGCTAGTGAATAATGAATTTCTAATAAAGTTCTAACAAAGTTCTTGGAATGAGTTTCCAGCAGATCTCCCCACTGTGAGCCACACAGGGAGCTCCTGGCAGGGACATGGGCACCAGCAGCACCCCTGGAACCTTCAAAAAGCCCAGGGAAAGGCCATGGGAGGTGGAGGCAAGGAAATGTGAGCCTGAGGACACCTCCAGCAGCATTACCCACACAGGAGCTGGCTGGGGAGTGTAAATAAATGTGAATATTGTGATTCCCAGCGCTCACTGCCAGTCTCCAAGGACACCTAGCAGGGCCCTGCCTCCCTCTGAACAGCTGATCAGCAAATTAAAACCCTTTCATTAGCTCCTTTTGTTTGAGAGGAACAATCGTGCCCAGCTCCCAAGGACTGCAGCTGAGGAGCAGCATCCCAGAGGCACCACAGGTCCCTCAGGGCTGTTGCAGCACCACGAGATCTTCAATTCCTGCCCATCACACCCAGCACATGAAATCCAGAGTTTTGTGGTAAATTGGTGTGAACTGGCTGGGAAAGGAGAGCTGAGAGAGGCTACTGACAAGAGAGGGAATGACAGGACAATGGGGATGGCTTCAACAATGGGAAAGGAGAGGGTTTAGGTCAGATATGAGGGGTGAATTCCTCCCTGGCAGGGTGGGCAGGCCCTGGCACAGGGTGCCCAGAGCAGCTGGGGCAGCCCCTGCATCCCTGGCACTGCCCAAGGCCAGGCTGGACACTGGGGCTGGAGCACCTGGGACAGTGGAGGTGGAATGGGATGAGCTTTGAGGTCCTTCCAACCCAAACCATTCTGTGATTTTACTGATCCCCAGCCTGCCAAAGCACTCAGGGAATTGCTGTGGCACAAGAACGAGAGAGAGCCAGGCATTCACCTGCAGTATTTTCTGTAGATATTTACAACAGACTTGCAGGGAGATGCACTTCCAAAATGTGAATTCACACTGCCTGAAGTTCTTGTTTCAGCTGTTACCTGTGCAGCTTCCAGCCTCAGTAAATTATAAAATACAGTTTTTCAATGAACTCAGCTAATAAATGCAGACATGCCTCTCTGTTCCCTTGAAACACAAAAACTCTTCCACATGACAAGCTGAGGATGGAAAAAAAAATCCCAACAAAGCATAAACCCAAACAGTTCCCAGAGAAAGGCAGCATGCTCCTTTTTTACCACATGAAAAATTATCACAATCAAATCCCATTGTAAAATGCACTTCCGAGTTTGTTTCCCTGCCTTTATTACCTACACTGCTGGGATTTCTTTATTTTTCCTGAAGTAGGAGCGAGTATCTAAATGAGAGGCAAATTGATGATATACAGCTGGAAAAGGGCTATGAAAAAATAAGGGGCCAAAATTTATCTCCATTGTTCCACACCACGAAGCTCGTGTGTTATAAAGAGACGCGGTAACAGCATAAATCAGAATGGCAGCAATGATCATAATCGTGATTCTCTGTGCCCCAGCCTGGAAATCAGGAGTCAGGACCCTGCTTTCCTTGGGATGGAGCAGAGGAGGAGAGCAAATGACCTGGGATGGGCAGGAGGGAACAGCAGAGAAAGGGAGACAGGACAGGGAAAAGCAGAGAGGGAGAACCAGAAGAGGGAAAAGCAGAGAATGATAATCAGGACAGGGAAAAGCAGAGAGTGGGAGACAGGGCAGGGGAAAAGAGGCACCAGGAGCTGGAGCTGGCATTGCCCAGGGCAGGGAGGAGCTGCAGCTACCCAGGCATGGGAGGCTCCCAGAGTGATGCTGGAAATGAGTTACAGGGATGTTTCAGTATTTTCTGGGGGTGTTTTTCAGGAGGAACCAGCACTGCTGGATTGTAAAATGTGTTACCTGCACAGCACCTGCCCAAAGCTTTCTGTCCCAGCAGCTTCACCTCAGGGGAGCTTTGCCTCTTCTGGACAGCGGATGCAGAGGTGGGAGCTGCAATGAGACTCCTTTAATACCCAATAAAACCTCCTCTAACACCCACTGAAACCTCCTTAATTGTCCAGTGTGACCTCCTTTAATATCCACTAAAACCTCTACAAATATTCAATGAAACTTCCTTTAACACCCACTGAAACCTCCTTAAATATCCACTGAAACTTCCTTTGACATCCAATGAAACCTCCTTTAATATACAGTGTGACCTCCTTTAATATCCCATGAAACCTCTTCAAATAACCAATGAAATCTCCTTAAGTATGCAATGAAACCTCCTTTCACATCCAATGAAAACTCCTTTAATATCCAATGAAAATTCCTTAAATATCCAATGAAACCTCCCCAAATATCCACTGAAAACTCCTTTAACACCCATGAAACCTCCTTTGAGTTCCCCTCTACCATCCCTCCCACCCCAGCTCTGATTCCAGGATTCTCTGTGCTGCTCTTTCCTCTGCTCACCACACATTTGACCTCAGGGCAGAAGTGACTGTGGAAAACAGGCCTAGGAAGAGAGAACATTTTTTTTCTGGCATGAACATAATCATGGTAATACAGTAAAATCTGGCTCAGAAGCTGAGGGCTTATGTATTTCACATTCTGTGTATGAAATATTTAAATTCGTGGAAATGTTTACTTAGATACTTATATTTCATGGGCTATAAAACAATAATAACCAACTCCAAATTAGTCATTTCCTTTCAGATAATAAAGTCACAATGAGAAAAAATTTGTAGCTTCCAGTTGTTCCAACCAGTGTTTGAAATAACATGAAAATCTCTTCAGCAGTCATTACAGCCTAATTGCTTTGGAAAGCTGCAAGAGAATTACCAGAGCTTTTTGCTGCTGCTTGTTTTGCTAAAGGAAAGTTAATTTTATTCCAAATTATTAACTATTTCCATCTCCTTACTCCTACAAATCAGAGAAGTGAATTGGGAATTTCTGTTCAATGTTACAGAATCATTAAGGCTGGAAAAGACTTCAAAATCCCCAAGTCTATCTTTGATTATAAATTCTATCAAAAATTAAATCCCACAGCTAATTTCTCCTGACCCTTCTGGAGAGCAGCTCAGAGCTGCCAGGACTGCTGCCTTGCCAGTGAATATTTTGTATTTTGTGTACCCCAACATCCACGTGCAGCTCTGCAGTCCCCTTTGGTGTGAAGCTCATGAATGATGCATTCCTTCTGCAAACACACAAGGAAGCTCCATGAGGAATGGGATTTTATCAATATCTATTGGCAGCATTATTTGGTATTAAAAACCATCACACTTTAGCTAATTAACAGGATATTTCATTTCTAGTATTTGGGGCATGCTCGGATTCCTGTCTGATGCTGAAGCACTCAGGATGCCAGGTGGGGTTTTCCTGGCACTTTAAGAAGGTTTTTAAAGAAAAGCAAACACAAATACAGGGGTGGAAGATAAAAACCTGATATCCAGGCCTGGGGCTGGGGCTGTCCCTGTCCTGTTCCGCCTGGCAGAATTCCCTGGGCATTTCCAGCCCAGCAGGGCAGGCAGAAACCCCAGCCCTGCCTCCCCTGCCTTGGGGCCCCCCTTTGTCACACACACATTTTAGGAAAAATCCTTTCCCTAGGATCTTTTCTCCTGAGAAGCTGAGAGGCCTCAGAAATGAAATGCAAACATTGATTATCTGCTGCTGTGGAATGCAACAGGTGCATCTGGGATTGGTCCATGTTGATTGTTTTTAATTAATGGACAATCACAGTCTGGCTGTCTCAGACTCTCCGAGAGTCACAAGATTTTATTATCATTCCATTTTTTTCTATTCCTTGCAAGCCTTCTGATGAAATCCTATTGCCATCATATCACAAAAGCCCCCATACCTTCTTGGTGATTTCTCATGGGCAGCTCCTCGCAGCACTGACTCCTTCTTCTTCACAGCACAGCCAACAAACCCCATCTCTCCTCTCACCACCTAACCCCCTCTTTTGTAGCCTTTGTCTCCTTATTGGACACAGCTGTGGCCTGTTAAGGGCAGGCCTGTTCCTAATCTTTGGTGATTGGTACAGCTGCAACTGCTCAGGGGTGAAACTACCTTCCGCACTATCTTTATTTTCTTACGTTCTATCCCTCCACAAAATCCTTTCTTCTATTCTTTTAGTACAGCTTTAATATAGTATATATCATAAAATAATAACTCAGCCTTCTGAAACATGGAGTCAACATTCTCATCTCTTCCCTCTTCCAGGGACCCCTGTGAACACCAGCACACTTCTTCCTCCCCAAGAGCTGCAATTCCTGCAGCTCCTCAAACAATAGAAAGGAAATTCTTAGAATCCCAGAATGGTTTGGGTTGGAGGGACCCTAAATCCCATCCAGTGCCACCCCTGCCATGGCAGGGACATCTCCCACTGTCCCAGGCTGCTCCAGTGTCCATCCTGGCCTTGGGCACTGCCAGGGATCCAGGGGCAGCCCCAGCTGCTCTGGGCACCTGTGCCAGGGCTGCCCACCCTGCCAGGGAACAGTTCCATCCTTATAAACCCCCCTGGGATGGAGGGTGCAGACCTCAAAAGCCAAACCTGCTGCTGCTCATTGCACACCCAGCTGGCAAATAAAACACCCCAAAACCATCCCCATGCCCAGAACGCCTTGGTGATACACAGATCTCACCATAACAAAGAAAATATCCCTGAGTGGGGTTTTCATTTCCCCATGCCCAGAATGCCTCTGTGGTGCCCAGATCTCACCACAGCAAAGAAAATATCCCTGACTGGGATTTTCATTTGGTGTTTGGGCATCATTAGAAGCATTAACCATCCCACAGCACCCTAAGAACCATAAAGAGGTGATGTTCTCATGCTGCTGCTCCTTCCACAAAGCAAAACACCCCCCAAGTCACAGAACTTCAGAGAAATCTGCTCGGTATTTAGCCAACATCCTGGTTCTCCAGGAGCTCGCAGCAGCAGCCAGCACCTCAGTCAGTATGATTCATTGGATCAATAATTCTAAGGTCTTGTACCTAAAAGGTTGAAAAATGCGATCTAACCTGGCAGAAGAGAAATGATTGTAATGTTCAGCAAAACAGTTAATGAGGCTTGGAAAAAGCAGAGTTTGAGGGGAGAGAAATATGTCCAGGTTTAACCTTGCCCAGAGCTCCAGCAGAATGTTCTCCCCTCAAGGTTAACTCTGCAGCCCCACTGACACCTTCAGTTTTTCAATATTTCCACTCTTGCTGGCTGGCCTCTCCCTTTCCCCATTTCCATGCTCTGGAGCACCTGGTCTCTTTTCCAGCTCCCAATATCCCTCATCATTTCTCACTGAATGCTTCATTTCAGCAGCTCAGTTACATAAAGGCACAGAAATGGTATTTTCCTTCTCCCCTACCTGCAAGTTTTGTTTTAAAATCCTTTTTTCTTCCCTCGGTTACCATCCAACCTCAAATTTTAAAAATCCTTTCCCAGATCCCTTTTGCACTCTTGGACTCCCCTCAGATAAGAAAATGCCATCCTGTGCTCCAGTATTTGTGCTCAAAGCAAAACAAATAACAGCGACACTGGGAGCCAGGACTGGCGGGGTTATTTTAGCATTTCATTATTCCAAGGAAAACAGACACTGGCAACTCCAATTTCCTGCTCCATAAAGGCATTTCCCACAAACCACCCCAATCTGTGATGTGTTCCCCACAGTCTGTGCCTCTCCTAGCGCAGTTCCCCACACTCTGTGCCTTTCCCATCCCAGTTCCCCACACTCTGTGCCTTTCCCATCCCAGTTCCCCACACTCTGTGCCTCTCCCATCCCAGTTCCCCACACTCTGTGCCTCTCCCATCCCGGTTCCCCACACTCTGTGCCTCTCCCATCCCGGTTCCCCACACTCTGTGCCTCTCCCAGCCCAGTTTCCCACACTCTGTGCCTCTCCCAGCCCAGTTCCTCCCGGCTCCCCGTGCCAGGAGCCGAGCCCAGGCAATGCTGGGCTGCAGGGAACGTTCAGGGTCTGTCAGGCTGCATTAGCTGCAATCCCTCCCTGCTCCCATCCCTCCCTCTGCACAGCATGCTGCCCACGGTGGAGACAATTACATGTTTCTGATCTCATTTCTATAATTCACTTCCCTATCTAATCAACAATTATCCCTAATGAACTTTCCAGTGCTCATTCAAACTCGGCAGATTCTCCTTCCTCGAGCGAGGCAGAGGGAGAGCCCGGTGCCTCCTGGCAGATCGTGCTTTATATGGAGTGATTTCTGAATAATCCCACTGGAGTTTTGGAGCTGTTTAACAGCCAGAGCAAATGGCAGGCAAAGGAACTGAAGTGAGGAGTATGACCTATGAAAACGATGCAAATTCCTTGGGAAAAATCCGTTATTAGGGAAAGGTCTCCTGGTCACAGCTCCATAAATCACCCTGCAAAAACACAGCGCGACTGGAGAAGCAAATAGTTGTATAATTCTGTATCCCTGCAGCCCTCTGAGTGGCAATAATGGTGGAGGCAAAAGGAAATATTTGTGTCCTGCTTGAAGGTGCGTGAAAATGTGGAATAGGTTATGAATTATCTGGTGTTTGGGGTCTCTCAGGGAAATAACTCAGAGACTGCTTTGCATGGGCACCTGACTTAACTGAGAGCCCAAATGCTGAGGTAAAGGTAATCCTGCTGCTGTGCCCTTATCACAGACCCCAGTGCCCCCAAATCCCAATGCTCCCCAATCCCAATGCTCCCCGGTCCCACTGCTCCCCAGTCCCCCAGTCCCACTGCCCCCCAATATCCCACTGCTCCCAGGGACATCAGAGGGGGAGGCAGCAGCTCCTGGGCACTCCCTGCTGAGCAGGGCAGGACAGGACCAAACATTCCCAAGTTTTGGTGAATTTTCAGGCAAGCACCAGTTGCAATTATTTCATCTACAACAGGGATTTTTTTTTCTTTTTTTTTTTTTCTTTTTTTTTGAGAAAAAATAAAAATAAAAGCAGAGCTGAGTAATTTCAGAAGAATTCTGAGTTGTTTTGCTTTCCCAGGTACAATTGCCCTCCTGGAAACACAATAAATGCATTATGATGGAGCTCCTGCCAATTGTAACACATCCAAAAGGCAGTGCAAATATTAAAACACGATGTAGGAACAGGGGCAGAGGTGTAAACCACTCCTTGTATGCACTCATTTTCCAGCACATGAACTTGCAGTGCTGGCCACGTCAGGACAGCTCAGGCCTGTGAATTATCTGATCAATAGCAAACAAGAATGGAAGCGTTTTCAGTTCAGTATTTTCAGTTCGCTGGCAGAAAAGTCAAGGAACAGAGAAATAATCACAGCAGCAGTGATTCAATCAGAGGCAGCTGGGGGAGGTGGCACCAGGACAAATGTCAAGCACCCAGACAAATGGCCCTGCAGAAGGGAGAGAGCAGGAGTTATCAGAGTGCCTTTGGAAAGGCTCTGGGGTCAGCCTCCTCCTCCTCCTCCTCCTGAGGAGCTCTCGGTGCAAGAGAAAAATTACTCACGGAAGCAAACCCATGTGAGGCTGCAGCATTTGTCAAATTCACGGTCCCAGTTCTTAAGCCACGGTCACGTCGACCTTCCTGTCACTTTTACTGGGAAACAAAGAAAGGAAAAACCACAGAGCTCTGGAGCAGGCAAAGGAGCTGGGCTGCAAATGCCCATGTCTGCAAATTCCTCTTTGCTTAGCAAAAAGATTTTTCTTGCTCCGAGTTTAAATTAATGAAAAGACAAATCTGTTCTAAGTGGCAGGGCCGAGGCAGCGCCTCCCATGACAGAAACTGTTCATTCTGTGTGAGGACACCCCGAGCAGGCTCTGGGCTCTGCAGGGCCAGACACTGGCTGTAAAACACTCTGTGCCCATTGAGCAGAGGTGGAAGGGGAGTGCAGCTGCACTGGCACCTCCTGAGCAGCCCTGAACAGGGCTGGGGGCTGTTTAAAGGCTGTGCCTGCTGCCCATGGCCCCAGCCCAGCCCAGCCCAGCCCAGCCTGCCCCAGCACAGGCACAGCTCGTGGATGGGGAAATGACAAATTTCATTGTCTGCAAGAGCTGTGAGAAATGTCTTATGGGGAACTGGCTGGGGGTGAGGGGCAGGGACAAGGGCAGGCACAGGGACAAAGGGCAGGCCAAGGGCAGAAAAGCCCAGGGTGAATCAGGCAATTGTCCAAAGCTGCCCCCAGACAGCCCTGCCTGGTGTGGGGGCACCACCACAATGTCCCTGCAGCTCCTTCTGGGCTGGAATGGTCCCTACAGACCCCTCTGGGTGGAAAGGTCTGTTGTGGGATCTCAACACATCAGGAATGATGTGCAGAATCACCAAGACAACCCTTGGGGGGCTCGGGAGTCTTGGAACGTCACCAGAAGTGTTTGGTGGCTAGATTTTGATCCTGCACAGGAATCAACAGCTGTATGAGGATGGGAGAATCACACGGGGATAAATGGTGAAGGGATAGATAA
>JAXCLO010000030.1:958490-972435 GCA_035583995.1 Arremon aurantiirostris
CAGATTTAAAAGGGAGATTTTCAAATTTCTGCTCACTTGCCAGGCTGCCATCAGCCAGCACCTGCTGGATTTGCTCCCAGAGCCCTGGGGTGTGATGGGATCTCATCAGCCCTGGGATGTGATGGGATCTCACAGCCCTGGGATGTGGTGGGATCTCACAGCCCTGGGATGTGATGGGATCTCATCAGCCCTGGGGATGTGATGGGATCTCACAGCCCTGGGATGTGATGGGATCTCACAGCCTGGGTATGTGATGGGATCTCACAGCTCTGGGATGTGATGGGATTTCACCAGCCCTGGGATGTGATGGGATCTCACAGCCCTGGGGTGTGATGGGATCTCATCAGCCCCAAAATGCCTCACCTGCCTGATGCTCTGCTCTGGGACTCAGCCCCAGCAGTGCTGGAAATGCTGGAAAAAAACCCCAAAATCAGTGATTTCCCCCCCTTCCAGTGCCACAGCCCCTGGAGATTTTCTGTCCAGTTTTGTCTTACCTGCTGCTTGCTCCAGGTGGAGAAAACAGTCACGCCTCTCCTGATCACAGCCATCTCTGCTGCTACCAAAGGGACAGACAGATGGACAGAAAGCCCAGAAGGGCTCAGCAGAGCTGCACAGAGCAGGATCCCAGGTGCTCTGGGAACTCTGGGGTCTCCATCCCCAGGGCACAGCTGGGTTTGTCACCAGCCCTGTGGCTCTGGAGTCACTGCTGCTGCTGCTCTGCCCTGGGGCAACTGCAGAAACAAACTGAGCCCTGGAATGTCACAGACGTCTTTTATGGAAAATCCTTTCCTTAGGATTTTTCCTCCTGAGAAGCTGAGAGGCCTCAGCTTGGAATCAGTCTGGAATTACCCTGGAATCAGCCTGGGACCAGCCTGGAATCAGCCTGGAAATGAGCCTGGAATCAGCCTGAAATCAGCCTGGAATCAGCCTGGAGTCAGCCCGGAATTACCCTGGGATCAGCCTGGGACCAGCCTGGAATCAGCCCGGGATCAGCCCGGAATTACCCTGGGATCAACCTGGAATTACCCTGGGATCAGCCTGGAGCTGCCCGTGCTGCAGGGTGGCCCTGGCAGCTCTCACAGCTCCCCCACCCCACAGACTCAGCCCATTAATTTCATTGCACACCAGGACATTCCAAGTGCTATGGGCTGATTAATTAACAGCCCTGGGACGCTGCTGCTGCTCTGTGAGCAAGCACACTGAGAATTAATTCGGGTGCCTCCTTATGTGGGCACACCCATGGAGGCACTCGGGGGTGGCCTGGCACAGCGATGGCACCAGGGTGGCACTCACAGGTGGGAACAGTGCCCAGGCAGGGGCTGGCACAGGCTGGGACAGCTCTGGCGGCTCCAATTCACTCCCCCAAGGACATGGACATTCACTCCTGGAGGGACAGGGCACAGGGAATGGCTCCAGGCCCGGGCACAGGTGCCCAGAGCAGCTGGGGCTGCCCCTGCATCCCTGGCAGTGCCCAAGGCCAGGCTGGACACTGGGGCTGGGGGCACCTGGGATAATGGGAGGGGTCCCTGCCATGGCAGGGCTGGGATCTCTTAATGTCCCTCCCAACCCAACCCACCCAGGGGTTCTGTGATAAATACAGATAAATAAATACAGATTTCAGTGAGCTTTCCCCATGACCTACACTTGCTCTTTCCCACTGACACCCATGCCACAAAACCTTTCATAATTATTGAATTGTAGCTGGAGGCTGCTTGTGCTGGGAGCAGAATGAAGCCCTGTGGGGTTTGTGGGGTTTCTCCCACCCCCTGTCCCTTTTCTGAGGTGCAGCTCTGCCCTGCCCTCAGCACTGACATCACCCCAGCCCTGCTCTGCCCTGGAGCTGAGCTAATGCACACACTGCTGGGCTTTCCACGTGCACAGATACTTATATATTTATGTATTTAGGCATTTATATATTTAATATTTTATATATTTATATATTTGCATTGTATGTTTATATATTTATATAAAGTATCTATCTATATAAACTTTATATTTCTATATTATAGATTTCTGATTATATTAATATAAAATTATAAATATATATTTATATAAATATATATATTTATAATAAAAGTATATATATATAGAAAGTACAAAAAATTTATATAAAATTACATATACTTTATATATATATATATATATAATTTTTAACAAATAGTATGTGTTTATATATTTCTAGAATTTTTAATATATTTTATATATGTAAATATGTATATATTTTTATAAAAGCAGGGGAATAAAGCCTGCATCACTGAGGCTCTCTGTGCTCCCTGTGCTGGGGCTCAGCCTCCCCCGAACACCAACCCTGCCCAGGAGGGCCCATCGGAGGCAGCAGCCCAGGCGCACAGGGCGCAGAGATAAAACCCCAATAAAAGCAGCCAGGAGCGCTGGCGAGGCTCAGCTGCCAGCTCTGATCCTTTCTGTTCTCCTGCAGCACGTCCTGGGCTTCACGTGCAATCAGCTTCTCCTTCCAATGGAGCGTACAACGCTGGTAACTCCCTGAGTAAATCCCCCCGCTGTCCTCGGGGAATGACCACTGTGCTGCAGCCTCCCCAGGCTCCAACCCCTCAGCCCAGAGCCCAGCTCCCCAGAGCAGCCCCAGGCCATGAAATCCAATGTACTCCCTTCCCCGCCCTGCAATGGCTTTGGGAGCACAGCATTTTTCTTTTTGAAGGATTTCCCCTCTGCTGACAAGTAAATAAATGTGTAACTTTCCGCTCCTTTTAGCGCCCAAAAGAAAAGGAAGGAAGAGAAAGGAAGGGGGAAAGGACCTGCAACAGGTTTGCTGAATATTGGTTATTCATTTTCTGGAGCACAACAGGGACACTTCATAAACTAATCCAGCTTTACACGGCGCAGTGCTGCCTTCACTTGTGTGTTATTGGATAATTTGTCAGTTCTGGCACTTTGGCAAGTAATCAAGTAAGGAACAACTACCAGAAGCAGAAGGAAATTATTGAATCTGGTTCCTCTTCCTCCTCCTTCTTGTATTCTAAACATAAGCTGCTTTTAAACAAAACAGTCGTGGCAGAAACAAAACAACCTTTAGGATTTATGAAAGACACAGCACTAAAATAAGCTGCTTGTGTTTGAGGGGGTTTGGATTTTGCTTTTCCCCCCTCCTTGCTGCCCAGATAGATCACTTTCCATTAAATGCTGTGAGCTGAACATGGAAAATCTCACTCCCTGCCCAGGTAAAGCTTCACTTTGCATAACTGGTGGCTGGGAGGGGAAGGAACATCGCAGTGACTGGGGCTCAGCTCTGAGCAGGGCAGGGCTGCAGCTGCTGCCAGGGACTCTCCTGAGCCCAGAGCTAAAAGCACATCCCAGTTAACCCCTGTACCTGCCCTGGCTCTCTGCAGCTCCATCTGATGGGACACAGGGAGACACTTCCAGGGCAGAGCTGCAGGAGGGAGCTGCTGCTGGTTGTGTTGTGGCTGCTCCAGGGAATCCCATCCTCCAGAAAGGCCTGAGAGCTTCAGAGCATCCCTGAGGCACTGGGAGCTTCTGCTGTGCCTGGGGCTCCCAGGGCTTCCTGAGCCAATCCCAATTCTGCACATGCACCAGAGGGAGAATAAACAGCCCTGCAGGAAGCGCTGGGCACTAATTAGCTACAGAGTCATCCCCTGAAGCAACGCCTGGATTTGTGCTGGAAATGAAGGGGTCACTCATGGGCTGCAGACCTTTTAAATGATCCTGACAGATTAGGGGCTGGCTGCACGAGATCAAGAAACCATCAAACAGCAAAAGTTCCTGCATCAGGTGCTGGTTTCATGGCTCACCTGCAACTTCCTGTGTCACCACCAACAAAGAAAACCAGAAAATCCAGAATAGGGACTTTGGATGTGGAATTCTCTTACTGCAGGTCCTCAGAAGGAAAGAAATCACCATCCCAAATGAAAGGAATGGACAAAGAAACACAGATGTGTTTCCACCTCTGCACTAGGAGAGTACAAAATGAGCACATCTCACACTGATCCCAGATTTCCCTCTGTGCCCAGGACGTGGGGAGAGACAACTTTATGAACAAGAAGCTGAACAGGAAAAAAAGGCTTTACAAGCCAGACTCTGCAAAGTGTGTTACCCTAAAACCCCTGTGGATACCACCTTGAGTGCTTGGACAGTGACTGTGGTGGTGCTGGGCTGCACCTGGGCATCTCAGAGGTCTTTTCCCTAAATGATTCCATCATTCTGCTCCTTTCCAGCACTGGGAAAGGCATCAGTGCCCCACAGGCATGAATGGAGCAGCAAGGGCAAGGACAGGGGGGATCTGTGACCTCCATCCCTGCATCCATCCCTCCATCCCTGCACCCATCCATCCATCCATCCATCCATCCCTGCATCCCCAGAGCTCCCCACACCACTCCTGGTTGCACTTTGCTCTGCTGGGCTCTGCTCAGGCAATTCTGCCTTTTACTGTTCTCCTGCATGACAACGATCCCACCTCTACCGCTAATTAAAACCCTTCTTTGCCTCACAGTCCATTTGAATAATTGGATGATGGGTCTGATCGAAGCACGTCTGAGAGGAGCACCCCAAGTGCATAAACCACAACAGCAGTGTCCAGCCTGCACAAACACCGGGTCCAGGCCTGCCTGGGCATTGAGGGCTCCAGCCCAGGCCCTGGGGCTGTGCAGGGCCAGTCCCACACCCAGCTCCAGTTTAGGGCATCATCTCCCCCAGGCTGGCACCTGTGCCCGAGCCAGCTCCTCAGAGCTGTGCCCAGGAGTGCCAAGGTGACCCTGAGCCATGGGGAAGTGAAAATGGAGTTGGATGATTGCTGCCAGAAACCTGACTCTGCTCTGACAATTCAGTAATAGAATTGTGCAGGGATGATGACAGCATTTCTTGTGTTCCCAGGGTAGGGAAAGTGTGCTGGGGAGAGTGCAGCTACTGCAGCAAGGCAGAAATTGCCACTTCTTATCTAAACCTTCCAAAAACATCTTATAATCCCCTAGTCTGTTATCATTTCAATTTTTACATTTATTTTAGTTTGACTAGAATACTAAAAAACCTCAAAAAACCTCAGACTTCCAAATATCCTACTGGGATAATTTTCTTGGCCAGACAAGAGAGAGGAAACATTGCCTGAGTCCCTCTGACAAGCCTGAGCATCCACAACAAACAAACCGTCAAAATACCAGCAGAGCTCGCCAGTTTGGGGAGAACCAGGCTCTTCCAGTCCCCTTGGGGAGAAATTCCTGTGGAAAACCCTGCAGAGCCTGCCCCAGACCCAAAATTCTCCATCAGGGCATGGTTACCTGCAGGGCAGAGGGTCCCAGCTCAGCCTGCTCGGTCCCAGGGTCCCCAAGCCCTGGAGGTGACAGAGCTGTGCCCACCCTTCATTCCAGGCTCCTTCCAGCCCCATTCCCAATTTCCCTCTGGAGCTGCTGCCCCACATGTTTTGTGCTTGGGGAAATACAGAATTGGCACCAGGGCAGCCCAGCGTGCCCTGGAGCTCCTGGCCGGGCTGTGCTCCCTGAAGCTGCCCATGAAACTGCCAATCAGCTGTGGTAATGGCAAAAAAATGCTTTTCATTTTATATTGTGGAAGAGGGGTAGAGAGAAAGGGAGGTTTTCCAGCACTGCAGCAAAAACAACAGGCTATTCTAATGGAGTTAATGTGAATATGGAATTCAGGACAGAATCAACTCCTGGCACTCTCCTGCTGGGGCTGGGCTGCAGTGGGGCAAGAGCAATGAGATATTGAGACCTTCTCAGGCTTGAGGGGACAGAAAAACTCAGCAAATCATCACCAGGCCCAAGCAGAGTCACCTCAACTTCAAAGCAGTGCTGGTGCCACCCACACCAAACTTCAATTCCTCTCCTAAAAAAACCCTGAGCACAAATGCTATCCCTCAAACTTTTAATAGAGCAGGAGAAGAAAGTGGGCTTTGCTGTCCTTGTGTCACCACCTTTGTGAGAGCTGACAAGTGCCTGAGGGAAAGATCTGGGCTCCTCTGTTCTTCCCTCCTCTTTCATCCTTACTTCTTTTTCTTTTTTCTATTTTTTTTTTTAATTTTTGTCCTGTATCTCCTGCCTTTGTGGCAGGCACAGGCAGCTCCTGCTGGAGCCTTCAGCAGTGCCCTGAGCACCCAGGGAGGGCAGGAGGCCACCTGAGCCCAGCCCAGGGATGGAGAACACCCAGAGCCCTCCCTGGCCCCTCCAGGGCTTGTTCAGCACCAGCCACCCCTGCCCAGGTGATTTCCTCTGCTCAGAGAGAGCCTCAGAGCCCTGATTAGTGCCACTCTTACCCCAAGGCAGCTCCTGCTGCAAATCCTACAGGCAAGGATGCTGCTGAAGTTAATTCCCTGCAGCCTGCAAGAATTTCACCTGTTTTCTGTTATTTTTCTATATTTTAAGAAACCTTTACAGATATTTTCCAGCAGAGCTGCTGCAGCCACGTCCACCCCCACCCCCCCAAAAAAGCAGCAGCCATTTCCTGGCAGCGCCCCTCTGTTGGCTGTGGTTACTCTGGGAAAGCATGTGGGGAGAGCAGCTGTGGCTCTGCAAAGCCATTTCCTGGTGGCTGCAGGAGCCCACAAGGGTTTCACAGCCACCCACTCACCCCGCTTGTTCCAGCCCATCAATCTGCTCCCAGCTTCCTCAGGAGCCCCTGGTTCCTCTGCTGGGAGAGACCCAAGGCAGAGCTTTGGCTTCTCTGGGCCTCAGGAGGGGCAGGGATGTCTGTCTGTCTGTCTGTCCTTCCTGCAGCAGGGATGCTCGGGGAGGAGGGCTGGAAAAGGACAAACATCTGGGGTGGGAAAGGACAAACACCAGGGGTGGAAAGGGACAAACACCAGGGGTGGAAAGGGACAAACATCTGGGGTGGGAAAGGACAAACATCTGGGGTGGGAAAGGACAAACACCCAGGGATGGAAAAGGACAAACACCAGGGGTGGAAAGGGACAAACACCAGGGGTGGAAAGGGACAAACATCCTTCCCCCACAAACAAACAGCCCTGAGAGCCCTCGTGCAGGAGTTCAGCAGCAGGGTAAATGGATGCATGTCTTTTATGTCTCTTTGCTCTCTGGACTTTCACTTCAATGCAAAAAAAAAAACCCCAAACAAAGCAATGGTGTATGAGCACAATTTAAATGTGTTAAGTTAGAGGAGTGGAATAATCAAAATCCTTCACTTTGTTTGATGCTACAGCAGTGACAGAACTGTAACCCAATAAAGTTAATTCATAGCTCGAGCTGTGCACTATCCTACCCTTAAAAACCTCAATAAACCAAAAAACCCAAAGTTGTTTGTGCATGTAAAAACTATCCGTTAACATCAATATTTTAACAAACATAAACATAACCTTGATCTTAAAACTTTGATTCCGGTTGCAGCTCCAGCACTGTAACCATAGAAATAATCCAATCCCCTCCTACTAAAGTGTTGTTTGTCCTTGATTGTTGTTTTTCTTAATTGAAATACTTGAGCCACTTGGAAGCAAATTGCATTGCAGCACAATATATTGCAGAAAGTTGCCTCATTTTGTAACCTGCTGGTACACCATGTCCTACATTCCCCAGTTTTCTGGGAAGCTCCTTAAAGGCATCTTTAATTTTTAACAACTCCCTGGAAATGTGAAAAGGAAGGAAAGGTAGGTCATCATTTTGGGCATCCCTTTTTTGGCAGAGCGCTTTGAACTCCTCAGCTGTGGTGGGCTATGAAGGGTCCCTGAGAGCTGCACTCTCATCTCAGCAGCTTTCAGAGCAGCCAGGCTGGGCCAGGGGGGCAAGGAGGTATTTGAGCATTTTCCTGGGGACAGGAACCTGTGACACCAACCTGTGACACCTGCCCATCCTGGGGACAGGAACCTGGGACACCTGTCCATTGTGGTGGCAGTGACCACTATGATACCTGTCTGTCCTGGGGACAGTGACCTGTGACACCTGCCCATTGTGGTGGCAGTGACCTGTGACACCTGTCTGTCCTGTGGCAGTGACCTGTGACCCTGCAGCTGTCTGTGCAGGGCTGCCCACAGCTCCAGCTCCCCCTGCACCTCCCTCCAGCACCCTCCTGCTGCTGGGAGCTGTTCAGTTCTGCCTTCAGAGGCTCTGGGTTTCACACAGCTCCATCCAACTCAATCCCATTTCCCAGGGCAGAAACTCCTCTGAGGGGAGGATTCCCTGTCCCAGGTACCTCTCCTGGGCTGGACCATGAGTGTGATCCTTGCCCAGGTGCAGAGGATCTGCTCTGGCTGTGTGCACACCCCAGAGCAAAGCCCCAGCCTGAGGTGATGGTGTGCAGGACAGACAGACAACTGTGAGGGTGTGCAGGATGGACAGACAGCTGGGAGGTGTTACCTGTTCCCAACACATCCCCAGTTCCCAGAGACTGAGGGGCCTGGGGCAAACCCAGCCATGGCAGGGCAGGAACAGGAGTGGGGAAACCAAAGGAGAGCCCTGCCAGCATGAACCACAGCTCAGCTCCAAACCACACCTGAGCTCCAGACCAAACCACACCTGAGCTCCAAACGTCACCTGGGATCCAACCTCAGCTCCCCTAACCCCACCTGACCTCCAAATCCACACCTGGGCTCCCCAAACCCCACCTGGGCTCCTCGGCAGCTGCTCCACCTCTCCACCCACCCCAGCTCGCCCCCTGGGCTGCAGATATTTGCTTTAGTGCCTTGAGCCTGCTGACATCTCAGCAGCACGGAATGGGCTGCACCCTCAGCCCCTCCTGAGCAATGCACCTGACACCAGCTGTGAGAACACGATGCTTCCAGAGGGAAATGGTTGTTGAAATTCATAGCAGATACGACATTTTCTGGTTTTTCTCTCTACAGGGGTGAAAATCTCCTGGCCATACACAAAACAAAGCAGCCTTCCCTGCTCTTCCTGAGGTAATGAAAATCTCTTTATTCTCTTCTCTTTCTCCTCTGATTAAAGCCCACTATAAAAAGACTTCTTGGTGTGCACCGCTAAATTCAAAATGAGAGCAACAAATAGGTAAAATTTTTATACACATTGAAATATTTAAAATAATTTAAATACAGTGAGTCTGAAACTCAACACTTAACAACCTTTTCATGTATTTAACAAGCAATGAGGGGAGTTTTATATCAAAGTAACCATTTCCAGCAGAGGAATCTCCAGCTGTTGAATGAGAAGTGTCTCAGCAAGACTTGTTTGAATATTCAAAGTGATCTGCACAAGATCCCAGTTTCACTAGAGATGATACATGAATATCAGTGGATAATATGAGGTAATTACAGGGATTATCCCACCCCTGGGACAAAAAAAAAAGGGAATTTCAAGCACTCTTTAATCTCCCTGGGACAGGATGAACCTGATGATAACCATATTTTGTTCAAAAGAATTACTTGTGCTAATTAAAGATGAAGGTGGCAGTTCAGAATCTATTCCTGACTGTCATTTCAGGTGTCACATCAATCTATTCCACTGAGAAAATAACAATCCAAGTGCTCCCTCGGTCCCAGCAAGCCAATCTGTGCTAGCAAACCACTTTGCTGCTGCTGCTGGGAGTTTTCTTTGGGGCACTCTGGTGAGTGAGCATTGCCAGCTCCACTGAGCAGAGGCAAATGGGTTTGCAAGGTGAAAATGCACCTGGGCAGGGGCTGTGTGTGCCCTGGAGGGTCAGGGCAGCTCCAGGGTTGCCATGGATGTGCAGGAGCCAGCCTGGGAAGGAGCAGGAGGCACCCCAGACATGCCAGGTGTGCAGGGGGCAGGTGCAGGGCTCACACCTGGGGCCCTGCACGCACCTGGACTCCTGGGCACATCAGTATTTTTGTGTGTCCCCGAGAAATTCAGAGCCAGAAACACCTGCAGCTGCAGGAAAGGGTCATTCTCCTCCAGTCACCTTTGGCTGGGGTGTTTGCCACAATGAAATATGGATTTGTGTTCCCAGAGCGCTCTGTGGAAGCAGCCTGGGGCTAAATCGGGGCTGTACCCCACAACTCAGGTGGGCTGGAATTGCCAGAACCTCCTGCATGCTCTCCTGGCAATTCCTGCAGGAGCACAGCATGGAGATGGGTGAGGAAACCTCAGGACATTCTTCTGTAGGTGTTTGAAATCCCAGGGACCTTTCCTGGCAGCTCCTAAAACAAACCCAGCCCAAGGAAGCCCCCAAAGGAGGAGCAGCTGCTGGAGCTGTTACCAATCCATTCCCCTTGTGTAACTCCAATCTAAATCATTTTTCCACTGGCCAAATTCCCTCTTTTGAGCCTCCATTTAAAGGACCAGCAAGAGATTTGGCTCTTCTTTTTTTTGGTCTAATTGCATCCATCACATTTCAACAGCTCCCAGGCCAGTTTGGGCAGTGGGAGCTGTCCCTGCCATGGCAGGGGTGGCACTGGATGGTCCTTAATGCCCCTTCCAACCCAAACCAGCCTGGAATTGTGGGGTTCTATCTGTAAAGTCTTAAAAGAGCTACCAAATAAGCCCCAAATCCATTTGCACTGGATTAAAACAGTTCTTTTTGTTAGCACAGACAACTGGAATAAATATGGACAGCCACAGAAGTTGTGTGGTACAGAAAAACCTAGTTCTTATTTGAGTGAAATAATAATAATAATGAATTTGATTACCAGTAGTGTATGAGCAATCCTTTTCCCTCCTCGAGTTCCCTGCCTCGTGTAAAAATGATTAAAAGTATGATTTACTAGGCAGTCTGTGGATTTAACTACCATTACCAAATGGCAGCCATGGTTTATGAGCAGTTAAAATGCAAATATTTGTTATCCCATCTCACTGCTGGGCTCAGTTTTGCTGCACAGAGTCATCATTAAGCTGCAGTGCAATGTTTGTATATCTTAGTTAGCAAAAACCCCAAAATAACAAAAACCAAACACCAACCCCTCATTTATTCAACTTTCCTACATTTATATTCATGTTTGAATTTAAAATTCACTTTCCATGAATATTCTTCATTACCTGTCTCCACAAAGGTTCTGCCTGATAAATTAATTGGCTTTGAAGAAAACAAATTCAAAGAAAGAGAAAAAGCAAATTCCACTCTGGGTTTTCCTTTTCCCCACTCCCACCCCTGAGGCCCCTCACCTCTGACAGGGATATTTTATATTTTATACCTTCCAGTCTGCCTGGGGATGTGCTGACTTCCTGAGGTGGAGAGGGGAAACATCCTGAGGAGCTGAACACCAGAATAGGGCAATTAAATGATTTTATGTCCTAATTCTGACACAATAACACAACAGTTATCAGCTAACATGATCTTTAAAGCTGCTTGATCCTTAAGCTGCTTGTAAAGCTTCTATTGAGCAGAATAAATCACCCCAAACCCAGCCACTCCTTGTGCAGGCATTGGGAGCATCGGTGGGATCAATCAGCAACAATTTTATCCATAACCCTGAGCAGACATTCCCAATTTTTGGCTTAAAATATTAACTCCTAGAAGAGAGTTCAAATGTTTCTCGTGAATTAGTGCAAGCTGCACCTGCAGAGGTGCAGGAGAGGATTCCCTGGGAGAGGGGCAGGGGTCCCTGGCACAGCACCAGCAGCTGGCAGAGGCTGCAGCCTGTGGGAATGGGACAAAATGTCCTTTGTCCCCTCAGAAAGGAAAGAAGCCCAGAAGTTTCTCTCCTTGATTAGGCCTGGGGGACTTCACCTCAAACTTAGGGATACCCAATTGAACAGGAGCTAAAACATCCTTCCTGGGTGATTCACTACAAAAAAAGTGAGCAAAGAAACTAATTGCTTTTTAAGGTGTTTTACCAAAAGCAAGGACCTCTAGCACTTAGCTCAGTTCTTCTGTTTGTTATTTTGCCTTTTATTAAACCTTTTTTGTTTCCAACACTGCACCAGAAGCCATCCTTCTAATTTTTATGCCTCCAAGGGTAGCTGAGCTATCTTGGGTGTGTTATAGACCTCCAAGAGCCTATGAGTCCTAGCTCAAAAAACCTACTTTATCAGCAGCCTCCTGAACTGTCTGAGTGGGCATCAGCTCTGTCCCCACGCTGTTAAATATGAATTAAACCTTTCTGGGGCTGGAATGGAGCTTTTGGGATCCCACTTCCCAAACAGCTCCACGTGCTCAGGGGCAAACCCAGAGACAGACAAAGGGACACTCCTCACGGGTGGGGGACAGCAATCCTCTGGGCAACCCCTGCTGCCTTGGAAAATGCCACAAAAAAACCCAATTTAACCCACACACAGAACCTGAGTTGAATTTCATGTGCAGAAAACTTCTACATGACTAACATCTCTTAGATTCCATATCTTAATAACAAATTCCTCACTCAACAACATACCTTAGGTTCCATGGATGCTATCAGCAGGTGGAAATATCTGCTTGTGCAGAGCTGCCATGGCTTTGACATTATTGTCCTTTGGGAGACTCCCCAAAACCTAAAAGGAAGTGAGGTAATTACAGTATTGAAGGCAGACCCCACCACTTATTTATTCCATCTCTACCTATGACGGAAACACTTGGAGGTTTTAATTAATTCCACTTAACATTTAGACATGCTAGATGTCTATAAACAGGAGGATGGGTGTTTAACGAGGTGCTAATTGGGTTTATTAACAGGTTCAGTGCCTGGGTGGAACTCAGCCCAGGCTGGACCTTGCTGCAGGTGCCACCCCTGACCTGCACCAGACCTGGGGACATTCATTCCTGAGGCTGCCTGCCCAGGGAAGGGGTTTGCAGCAAGAATTCACAATGCAGCAGTGCTTTTAGGGTTAAATATCTGATCTTTTGTACCTAAGGTGGGATGGGAGGACGAGGGAAGGAAAGGCCACAGATCTGGAGCTGTTGGTTTGCAAACACATGAAAGGCATTTAAAATCCTATTTCTGCAGGGGTTGGTAGCCAACATTGCAGCTGCTTGGAGCTCTGCCTGGAATGGATATTTCTTAATGAATCTTTTAAGCAAAAGCTCTGAAAGACTCAAAATTCATCTGGAGTGCAGTGAATTGGGAGTTTTATCCAAAGCCTATCAAAGACTCCCAGCACAGGCACAGTAAGTGGCACATTTAGTTCAGATTATTTATTTCCCCCTACACTAAACACAGTTTCCAGAAGCAAAGAACTATTCGATTCTGTTCTTTCAAGGGATATTTCACATGTGTTTACTAACTTAAACATGTCATTGTATTGCACAGGATCCTGGGTTTGGTAAGTGCTGCTCTTTATTGTACTAATTTACTTTATTCCCTGTGGAAATGGCTTTAATTTGATGAGCAGATGCAACAGGGCTTGGAAATTAGTGAAGGACACAGACCCAGAAAGGGGTCCCAAAACTTCCCTTAGTGCATGGCAAGGCAGGGGGATATTATCACCTCAGAAAATAAAATAGTCGAGGTAATTTGCTTTCCATTCTTCCTTTCACTTGTTATTTAGCTTTACATGGCTAAAGGTCCAGTGAGACTGAGGAAAACTCACTGGCTGCCAGTTTGCCAGGAGCATTAAGAACCATCCACTTCTGGAATGAATCCTCCCTTCCTTCTTTAATAATTAACTTCTGGTGATACAATACACCTCTCAGTCTGGTCTAGAAAGGAGGAAAAAAAGGAATGAAAAGGAGAAAAGGAAAGGAAACAGGGCACTGGGCACTTTTCCATAAAAGAAGTGCTGACACCGACAGGATTTGGTTGTAACTGGGATCAGACAAGGCAGAGCTGGACCATCAGACAAGGGAACAGCTCCCTGCAAACAGACTCACCTTGGCTCCCTGCTTCAAGACATTCAGCCATGGCATAAAAGCCAAGGAAAAGCATGGAAAATTCAGTCAAAGAGGACATTGCCCATTTTCTGTAGCAAACTTGTCCATGAAGAATGGGGGAAGTGGATGGACACAAGGGTTGAGGGCTTTAAAGGGCTCCTACAAAAAGCAAATTAGAAATTTCAGGATTTTTGTGTTGGAAGGGACCCTAAATCCCACCCAGTGCCACCCCTGCCATGGCAGGGACACCTCCCACTGTCCCAGGTGCTCCAGCCCCAGTGCCCAGTCTGGCCTTGGGCAC
>JAXCLO010000030.1:993151-1007619 GCA_035583995.1 Arremon aurantiirostris
CCAGAGCTGCCTCCATCCCTGTCCCTGGAGCAGGAGGGATCCCTGAGTTCCAACATCCCACAGGAAAACCCTCCAGAGCTGCCTCCATCCCTGTCCCTGGAGCAGGAGGGATCCCTGAGTTCCAACATCCCACAGGAAAACCCTCCAGATCTGCCTCCAGTCCTGTCCCTGGAGCAGGGAGATCCCTGAGCTCCAACATCCACAGAGAAACCCTCCAGAGCTGCCTCCAGTCCTGTCCCAGGAAACCACCCAGAGCGCTGGCAGCTGCACAGGTGGCACAGGAAATGCAACAGAGCAGGAAAACTCCGCGGTCCAGGCTCCACAAACACCCCTGGCTGCACCTCCAGTGCCCCGCTCAGAGCAGAGTGAAAACACCCAAATTTTGGGTAATGTCCCCTCTCTGCCCTCTCACCCAGGCAGCCCTGAGGGGAGAAAGGCAGGACCCACTGCTGTGCCCCACAACATGCCAGGCACGGGGAATAACCCACACCTGGGTTACTGGGGATCAGTGGGGGCTGCAGGGCCGTCCCCATGTCACCCCACGAGGAGCGTGTGGCCCTGCAGGGGTATTTCATCCCTGAGAGTGGAAAATGGCATTTTCTGAAGGCTGCACAACCTGCCAGGGCTCTGACCACGGAACACAAGATGCACTGAGGTCTGCAGTGATGTGTTCTGGTCATCCAGAGCGATCATTTTAGTCAAGTATCACATCACTCATGGGGGATTTACAGGAATCACCACTGGAGAAACATTTCTCCACTGTCTCCTTTTCTTAAAATACAAGATGTCTGATCCAAAATTGGGGGGGAATTATGTCCTTTGCCACCTTCAGTTTTTTATGGCCAAGTTTTGATTTAGGAAAATCCCTTTACAAGTAACAGCTCTGTTTTTCAAAGCAGGGCACTTGGAAGCAACCATGTTCTGCAATACAGAAAATATATCAAGGAATTTTCATAATACACAATAAATTGATTTGGATTTTTCAAAGTGGTCAGATTTACACCCTTCTGATGACACAATGCCTGGAGAAAATCTATATTATTGCCCTTTTTAGTAACCCCATTACATCATTCCTGCTCAGAGGCAGCAGAGTGTCTGCACAAGGACGTGCCAGAGCCCAGGATTTATTGGCAGAGAGGATGCAGAGGAGCTCAAGAGTGAGCTGTTAGCTTTTGTGTAATGTCTAATTGAAAACTCCTCCACAGCCCTGTAATTTGGGAGATTTATTGTGCTCAGAGTCAAAAAAGTTATGGACAAAGTGTTAATAAAGCAGGACCACGTGGGGGATGAATGTCCACAAGTGGGGAAGATCCAAAGGGCTGCAGAGGTTCAGGGAGCTCAGCTCCTTCCCAAATATCAGAGGAATTCTCAGCCTCTACAACACTGAAGTTCTTGCTCAGATCTGTACTTGTTTATTAGTTTAAAACTAATACAAATTATATTTAATCCAAGTGAGTCATGCCCATCTTCAATCAGAATTCAAGATTCTTCCAAAATAAAAGCTCATCTTTCTTTGGGGAAGTCTCCTGACTCAACCTCATTTAAACCTCCACATTTGCTATGGGCTCAACTCAATTTTCTCAGTTTTAGAAGGAAACAAAGCCTTGATTTCTTTTTTTTTATAATTCCAGTGCCATATTCTGCCCTCCAGCAAGTCTAGGTAGGCTCTCCACAATCCTTGTGCTCCTTCCAACACCATTTCCTGTTCTTATAAATATTTAGGTATTTTTCTTAACAACACATTTCTTTCGGAAGTTCTGCAACTAAGTGAAAACAGACAAAACTGACTGGTCTGGAAATTCCTCAGATTCAGTGATTTTTGAGGATTGAATGTTTTGAGCAGTTTTCCAGTTGGATGATAAAATAATGAACACAGAGACAGCTCACCCCAAAATAGATTCCATCCATGGCTGAGGGTATTGGAGAAATAAATAAATGAAGGGGGGTAAAGCTTTTAAATAAATCCTGGGGAATTCAGAGTTCCCCAAATCACCTTGTCAGTGGTTTGAAGGGAAACCCCTGAGCTCCAACCTGCAGCTCCCTGTCCCCGAGCCAAAAATCACATTTACCACAGGCTGAGCCCGCAATGATCACAGGTCCTGGAGCCAAATTGCCCAAATGTCAGTGCCCCTGTCAATCCGGGCAGCCCCAGCAGAGCACGGAACTTTCCAGAGCTCTGCTCGCTCATGCACTGAACGGGAGCATCTGCCCAAGGCGAGCCAGCACCAGGGAATGAACCTGGCTGCGCAAACTGGGAATGAGGGAGAGCAGAGAGATCCACTCAGCAGAAAGCCAAGGCCCGCAGCGGACGTGGCTTTTATGCAAAGGAACTGAAATCCCCACAAAACAGGACAGAAAATGTGAATTCTTGCAGTAAAACGTAACTATCTCTCAAGTCTGCAAAAGACAGCTGTGGCTCGCGCCACAATCTGGAGAGTCAGTGACAGGAATTGCAACTCCAGCAGTTATGCACTCATTTTTAATCATCAAAAAGAGATTTCAGTCATCTCCTCACAAGTCCCACTGCTGTTAACTTGTCCCATCACAGCCTGACTGTTTTCTGTGGCTTCTCAATTATTTCTGCTCCTCTTCCCAAGCCCAAGCTGCAAATCTGCATTCTGCAGGGTGTGCCAGCTCAGCATCTGCTCTGAACACAAAATTTTCAACTTTATGGGAGTCACCTGAGCCCCCAGAGCCCCCACAAGCACAAAAACACCTGTGCAGGTGCTGCTCAGATCTGATGTATTTGTGGGCTGGGGATATTTATTGTATCATCCAACTGGAACGCTGCTCAAAACATTCAACCCTCAAACCCTGCAGGAGCCCTGGGCTGGTCAGCAGGAGCCACCTCAGACACCCCACATTTAAAACCTGGTTTGGAACCCCTTTGGGCCAGACCGATGCAATTAATAAATGTGGTGATAGGCCTGGCTGATTGGAAATGGAATAATTAAATTAAAATAATTAAATGCAAATTCATTCAGGATGGAAAGTCCTGGAAGATTTGGCTGCTGTGGGAGGTGCCAAACATCCTTCATGGCTTTCCTTTAAGGGTTTTCCTTCAGCCACCCTGGTTTGGGCAGAGATTTAAACTTCTCCTGGCTGCCGTGCCCATCACTGAAGTGTTTGACAGGCCTTGACTTTTCTCTCCTTTTTTTATAACCCAGAGTGTGGCTTCCCCACAGAGCCACACAGTCCTGTGTGGCCTGAGCCCATAAATCTTCATTATTGAGACACTGATATTCAACTACAAGCGCCTTGCAGGGAGGAAAACAACCCTTATTGCCACTGACAGAAAGGACGGCTGGCAGAGCATGATTTAAGGTAATGAGCACAATTAAGAGCCACAATTAGACAACAGAATATTAAAGCAGCGACATTAACACATGGCAAATAAATACATGGCTGCAGCAGGGCTGATGCTCCTGAGTCACAGGCTGAGTGACTCCTACAAGATCTGCCATGGAGAATAACCTGGGCAAAGTCCCTTTGGGACCTTGGCAAAGGCAGCATGAACAGGTTCCACCTCTCTGAGGAGGGAGCCAATCAGGGCCAAGCTGTGTTGGGACTCTGGAAGGAGTCATGAGTTTTCATTATTATCTTTTCAGCCTTCTGTCTGTATCCTTTCTGTATTCTTTAGTACAGTTTAGTATAGCATTCTTTAATAAAATATAGTATCATAACATAATCAATTATAGTACCATAAAATAATGAATTAGCCTGCTAAGAACATGGAGTCAGAGTCATCATTCCTCTCTGCCATGGGACATCTCACAAGTACAACAGGACCTGGTGGCACCGAGAGCCCAGGGGTGACTGAGTCAACAAAAAGAGAAATTCAAGATGTGTTCAACCAGGAGAGCTCTGGGCTGGGAGGGAGGAGACACAAAACATGCTGGGACAGCCCTGGAGCCTGAGCCAGGCTTAGCTGATCCTAGGCTGGAGCAGAGCAGGGTCTGGCCCAGGTGGAACAGGAGACCCCAGAGGAGGAAACGACCCTGTTCTGAAGGCTTTGGTGGAGGTGCTGTTTGCTCCTGTCCCACAGCTCTTTGGGACACTGCAAGAGCTCCTCTCTCCTGCATTTCCCTTTTCCAGCCTCACCAGGGCCACAAATCCAGCCAGGAGATCCTGCAGGCCCCACACACCCCAGAGAGACCCACCCTGAACACAGCAACCCTTTCCCCCCTGCACAAACCCACAGACAGCCCCAGGCCAGCAGCAGCAATCAGCAGAGGGAGATTCTCCTGAATCCAATGGGAATATTCCTCTCAAACCCAAGGAATCCCGTTGGAATATTCCTCTCAAACCCCAGGAATCCCATGGGAACATTCCCCTCAAACCCCAGGAACCCAATGGGAATGAACATTCCCCTCAAACCCCAGGAACCCAATGGGAATGAATATTCCTCCCAAACCCCAGGAACCCAACTCCAGCCCTCCACGTGAGCCACAGTGGCTCAGTTTATGCTGGCTGTGGGCACACAGAGCCCTGCCTGGAGCTAAGTGAAAGATGCTGTTCAACAACAGCAATTCCTGTTCAACACCCGGAGCTCAGAAGTAAAAGAGCAGCAAACCAAGCATGCTTTAGGTGGAATTTGCAATTAAAGGGTTCAATCCTGTTACACATCATTTTTCCAACAGGCAGAACACAAAGAGTTCAGTTCCCTATCTCCTGTATGATTTTGTACATCTTTGCTCAAGACAGATGAATCTCAGCGTTATCAAGGATTGCATGGATGATCAAGGAGTGGGAACAGAGGCTGAGATTAAAACAAAATTGCTTATTTACCCTGAGAAATCAGCTGGGTTTGGTGGCAGTAAATAAATGAGAGGGAAGAATCAGTTCTACTGTAAGACAAAGCTGCACAAAGGAAAAGTGAACTGCCTGACGACCAAAGCTGACAAATCAAGGTTTTTAACAACAACAGAAATTAAGTTCTGGAATAAACTTCCAATTCCAGAGAGGAGGAAGGGGGTGAAGAGGTTCCATGGTCAGGCTCCATCTGCCACCCCCTTGCTTCACTCCTGCATTGTTGCTGGCTGCACCCACAGACTTTCTGCAGACCTAGATTATTATTATTATTATTATTATTATTATTATTATATTTAATAATTATTATTTTATTTCTTATTATGGCCCTTTAATGCTTCCCCTTGAATTCCCTGTTTGCTCCTGGGGTTTGGTGCACAGACAGACCCAAACCCCAGCCCAGCCAGGCAGGTGGAATGCCAGAAGCACTCCTAGCTCAAAGGCTTTGATAAATTGTGCCATATCTGGAAAAGCCCCAGCCCTACAAGGCAGGGACCAGACCCAGAGCCTGGGGATGCTCACACTGTGGGTGCAGCCCAACAATTCTGATGCTGCTACAGCAGCCCCTGGTCAGGAGCCCTGCCCTCCTCAAAACCAACTTTTCCACACTGGTTAATTAAAATAAAAGTCACTGAGACAAGGCTCTGAGTCAGCCAGGGCACAGAGATAAAACTTTATAGAAAGACATCAAAGACATTGCTGCCTCTTCTGTTTAGACAGCAAACCACCACAACAGAGCTCTCCAAAGAGAAAAAATGCATTCTACAATGATAAAATAGATTGAAAACACACGAATAAACCTACCTGCTTGTTATCTTCACTGTGCTCACACCTCCTGCTCATCCCAGCAGCCCCCAGAGGCCAGGAAAGGCTTTTTGTGCCCTCGGGGTGTTGGTCAGAGCCCTCCTCACCCCAGAGGGAGCCCAAAGCGCAGCTGAGCATCCCTGCCCTGCCCCAGGTGAGCAGAGCCCAGCCCCACCCTCAGCCCCTGCTTGGGCACCCACAGCTGCAGAATGAACAATGGTGCTAAAGGCAGGAGCAGCTGCAGGTCAGGGGTGGGAAAGCAGCAAACCAGTCAGCTCTGACACAGAGCTGGAGAACACACAGGGAAGGGGGTGCCCTGCAGGACTCCTGTGCTCAGAGACACAAATAGAATAATATTTTATTTACAAAAGGGCCAAAAAACAGAAACAGCTGTGCTGGAAAAAGTCATAAAGGAGGAGCTGAATGTTAAAAATGAGAAACCTTCCCTTGTGCTTGTGGGATGAATGCAGGATCCCTGCACTCCTCAGCAGAGACGTTCCCACACAGGCAGGACTCGATGTCCTGAGCCCTGTGAGCACTCAGCCACCCCACAAACCCTGCCCAGCCCCAGGGCCACAGGCTGGAAGTGCCTCTGCTGTTGCTTTTAAAAGCCAGCAAACACTGACTGAGCTCCAGCCTGCTTTCAGTGTGATAAAGCAGAGATGCAAACCAGAAATTTGTGTGGCTTCATATTAATCAAGCTGGGCATAAACCAGAGAGTTTTCTTACCTGGCCACATAAAAACCCCACAGAATTCACATTTATCTCTGTGCTTCCTATGAGATATTTGCTTTACTGCCTTTCCCTCCTTTCCTGCTCCAACTGCAGCATCCCATGGTTTAATTAGAGCTAAAATTTTTGTTTGCAACTGACTTTTTCACAGAAATCCTCCCTGCACAACAGCAGAACAATCCTGGGGTTCACTGGGGTTTTTCTGCATTACAGGAATGGAAATTCAAACGTTCAGGACAACCCTGCAGATATCCTTTGTATCTGCTGGGGTTAACCTGGAGCTCTGACAGGTATTACAGGCTGGGAAATGCCGTGCTGGGAACTGAGCCTGAATTCCCAGGCGGTCCTGGCTCAGCTGCAGCACTCCCAGAGATCTCTCCATTGACACCTTGAAAAATGATGATGATCTGCTACAAGTTGGCTTAATTAATGGAAGTGTGCAGCCCCCTCCTCCCCCACATTAAACACCTGATGTGCAGAGTCAGTAACTGGATAATTACACTGGGAGAGCAGGGACACGAGGCAGAGGGCAGGAAAACACAAGAGAGAGATTTCTGTTTCAAAATTCACTCATCCATAGCACAGAGCCCTGGGTAAATTGAACAACTAAACCCCAATTTTGCTGTGCCCAACAAACAAGCATTTAAATAGAATTTTTCTATGGAAGAGAGCAATATTCTGCAGGGCTTTGTGATCCCCCGAAGCCTTCCTGATGACAGAGTCCTAATTCTCCTCCCAGGATGCAAAGGCGTCACCGTCACATTCTCTGAAAAATCCTCTTTGCCCAGGATTCTTCTCCTAGGAAGCTGAGAATTCCCAGAGAGAAATGAAAACAATAATTATCTGATTGCTTCTCCTGTGTTTGCTGCTTTGGAATGTGTTTCGAGATTGTTTACCAACTGGTCATTGTTGGATTGGTTTCATGTGAGTTGTTTTTACTTAATGACCAATCATGGTCCAGCTGTGTCAGGACTCTGAGGAGTCATGAGCTTTCATTATAATTGAAAATATCATTATAAATGTATAAAATATTATAAAATTATAAAATATTATTATAAAATATTATTATAAAATATTATTGTAAACTATCATGATCATTCTTGTTAAGCCTTCTGATAATATAATATAATATAATATAATATAATATAATATAATAATAAATTAGCCATCTGAGAACATGGAGTCAGAGTCCTTAAATTCCTTCCAGCATTGGGGCTGTCCATGGTGCTGAGCAGGCCCAGGTGAGGCTGTTCAGGCACAGGTGACGCTGTTCAGCCTGTTCAGGCACAGGTGACGCTGTTCAGGCAGTGCAGCACAGGTGAGGCTGTTCAGGATGTTCAGGCACAGGTGACACTGTTCAGGATGTTCATGGTGCTGAGCAGGCACAGGTGAGGTGGTGCAGCACAGGTGAGGCTGTTCAGGATGTTCAGGCACAGGTGAGGCTGTGCAGCACAGGTGACGCTGTTCAGGATGTTCAGGCACAGGTGACGCTGTTCAGGATGTTCAGGCACGGGTGAGGCTGTTCAGGATGTTCACGGTGCTGAGCAGGCACAGGTGAGGCTGCTCACGGTGCTGTGTGAGCAGATCTCCATACCCAGCAGTGATTTATTAACCCTGGCCATGCCATGCTTGCAGAGCCCAAGGAGGCGATTGCCGTGCCCAAAGCCCTGCGGCTCCCCTGGTGCTCCGGCCAGCCCAGCCCCAAATCCCAGCCCAGCCCTCAGCAGCCCCCAAGGGCAGTTGGATCCCGGGCTCACAGCTGCTCAGGCTGACGGGCAGTGGAACAGATGATTCCTGGCCCAGGAGAGCCCATCCATCCCCAACCTGCTGCTGCAGGAGCAGCCACTGCTGGCTCAGGCTCCAGCAGCAGCTCTCTATGTGCTTGTAGAACACGAATTACAGCAAAAAATCGTCTTTAGAGCCAGGCTCGGTGCTGTGTACAGCTAATTTATCAGTGCTCCTAACACTCACATCACTCCTCGTGCTCTTCCCAGCTCTGGAACATCTTGATATGCCTGCTGTGAATATGAAACCCTGTCTTCTAGATAACCTGCATTTATTTAAATTCCTGTGTCTCTTTTGTCTGGCACCTTTCCCAAACACACAGATAAAACACGGATGTGTCAGGGAATCAGATCCCAGCAGCAGGATGTGCCTGATGTGTGACTGCCCATGCCAGCACCCTCCCTGTGCCAGCTGTGTGCATCCCTCCCTGTGCCTGCATCCCTCCCTGTGCCAGGGGTGTGCATCCCTCCCTGTGCCCGCATCCCCCAGCCTGACAGGAGCAGCCCAACCCTCCCAGGGGAGCAGAGCTGCCAGCTGAGGGTGCAGCACTGTCAGGAGCCTGGGGCTGCTCTCATTTGGTGCCTCTGGGCAGGGCTGGAGCCGAGGGAAATGAGAGGCAATCACAGCATGAGAGCCTCTGCTACAACAAGGGATCCTTTCCCTGCTCCAGGAGCTCCAGAACTGAGCCTAAAGCCTGGCCTGAGTGAGCCTGGGAGCTGGCACAGCAGCCTCCCTGCTCCTGCACGAGGGATGCTGCCCTGGCCAGCTCAACCCCTGTGCTGGCTGTGGGCAGAGAGATGGAGGATCCCAATGCCAGCACAATCCATCCTAATCCATCCCAAACCCATCCCAATCCATCCCAAACCCATCTCATTCCATCCTCATCTCATCCCAATCCATCCCAAACCCATTCCAGCACAATCCCAGCACATCCCAATCCTATCCTAATCCCAACCCCATTCCCATTCCCATCCCAATCCCATCCCCTCCCAGGGAACGCTGCAGAGCAGCTGCAGGCAGCAGGGGCTGAGCTGTCCCCAGCAGCCCCAGCCCCTCTCAGGGGACACCCAGCCCTGCCCAGGCTCCTCGGGCTGCCCCCAGATCAAACGCTGATTCCCCCAGGGGATGTGGAGTGCATTTCCTGAGCTGGGCGGGCTCAGGGGCCAGGCTGAGCTCAGTGCTGTGCAGGCAGGGCGTGAGCAGAACCCTGCTCATCCTGTCCTTGCTCAGGCACAGCCCTGAGCTCTGCTCACACCCTGGGCTCACCTCTGTGTGTGTGTGTGTGTGTGTGGCACAGGCTCAGCACAGCCCAGCCCTGCCCGGGGCACCCCAGGGCACCTTCCTGCCTGGCACTCTCCACCCAGGGTAATTAGACATGAGGAGATTTTTTTCCCTTTTTTTGGAGAACATCATTTGCTGCTTGATGAGCTGTGCTCATCACTCTAGAGGCCAGAAACAGGGGAGGTGCTGAAATCTGGCAGAGTGAAGGAAATAGGTGTAGAACACAGGGAAATGAGAGCGTGTTACATAAGATTAAAAATTGGGAGTGTTCTAAGAAGATAGAGAGGGCCCTTTTTGCCAAATGGGGCTGTAATAACAACTAAGGCCTCTATCTTATTCAGATTAACTACAGTAAATAATATCTTGGTCTCTATTTTATTCAGATCAACCAGAATAAATAATATCCTGGTATGTTGATCTCTGAGATGCAGGAAACACATCCCAACACACCATTAACCTCCCATTTTGTCTTTCTCACTATGGAATAGATTCCCACACTGGTTTGGATTGGAAGGACCCTAAATTCCACCCAGTGCCAGCCCAACCTGGCCTTGGGCACTGCCAGGGATCCAGGGGCACCCACCCTGTGCCAGGGCCTCACACCCTCCTGATAAAGATTTTTTCCTAATATCCCATCTAAACCTTCTCTCTGTCAGTCTGAAGCCATCAGATCCCCCTTTGTCTTGTCAAAATATTTTCTTCTCTCCAAAGAATTACCAGAGAGATTTTGATTTCATACCTGGTGGGTTTAAGGATGTTTAGGTGGGCAGAAGTTGACCAAAGGCAAACTGAGCAACAGATGCAGCAAACAAAAAGGAAAGAGCATTTGGAATACACTGGATTTTCAGGAAAAGAATCTGTGGCGGCTTTTAAATGTTGTAGAACCACATGGGATCACTTGGATCAGCTGCTGGTGGGGTTTGGAACCTCCCACCAGTGAAGGACTCAAGGGTGGCACTGCTGTGGAAATTCCTGATGTGCCCTCCTGGTGGTTCATTCCTTTATTCCCAGTGTGAACCCCACCCTGGGGATCTGTGTGACAGGGGAGCAGCAAGCTGGTTCCAATAGTCTGATTTTCTGCAGCTATTTTGTATCTGAGAGGTGCATTGTGCTGGAACAGGTCACCCTGCACTGATCAATGCTGCTCAGCTGCCAGGCTCCTGGGACACAGCACTCGGCTTACCCAGCCTTGCTCCTCCTGCCTGCGGGGGCCTCTGCTCTCTGCTGCTCCTCGGGAGGACAGGAAGCTCAGAAAGGCAGGGAATGATTTATTTTCATGTTAAATTCAGGCACACCTGGTGCAAAAGCCAGCACACAAAGGGCAGCCTTGGCTCAGAGAGAAGAGCTGACAGCAGACTCTGCACTGGTACAGGCAGAGCTTCTGCTACCTTTATTTGCATTTATCAATTAAAGCTTTTTGTATAATTTATTTTTTCCTTCTCGTTAAACTCCAACTTGTTTGTTTCTGCTATTATTATTATTATTATTATTATTATTATTATTATTCCTTATTATTATTATTCCTGCTGGGCATTGAGTGGGACTGGACACAGCTTCAGGGTGATGGTCCCCAGTCACTGCAGGGATGCAGCAGGGAGCAGAGTGTGGGACAGGGCAGCACATCCTGCCCTGCCAGCTCTCCCCACCAGCATTTACTGCCCAGGGCCTTTGTTCTTCCACCCCTGCAGAAAATGAAACTGCCCAGTGCCCTGCCAGAGCTCCCCCCTGTGCTTTGCCCTCCTCAGGGCAGTTTTAGTGCCTGTGCCCCTGCAGCTCCTGCCCAGCTCACTGCCCTGCACTGGCAGCAGCAGGGCCTGGCACCAGGAGTGTAACCAGTGCTGTCCAGGAAAACAGAACCAAACAATTTATACTGGATTATTTGGCCGATTGCTCTGCTCTCCTCTCCCCCTCTTTCCAGCAGGGGAATTAGCAACCTTTTTTTTTTTTTTTTTTTTCCCAAAATGTGGTTTTATAACAGAATCCCAAGATGGTTTGGGGTGGAAAGGACATTGGGGCCCATGAAGCCCACCCCAGACACCTCCCACTGTGTGAACCCCAAATCTCATTGCAGAGCCTCAGTGTGCAGGGGGAGAACTCCCAGCCCTTCCCAAGCCCTGGGTGCTGACACAGGGCAGGGTTTGGCTGCACCCAAAGTGATCCCTGTGGAGTCCAGCCAGGGGAGCAGCAGGGAGGCAGCTCCTGCTTTGGCTTTATTCTGATTTTCGCTCACATAGGCAGGAATGATGTTTATTAATAGCAGAAATTAGGTAACCCAGTGTTCCCAATATGTCCAGGGCAGCCAGGGAAGGGGAGGCAGCAGGACAACTGCTCCCTCAGCTGAGTCAGGCAGATCTCACTCAGCAGGGAGTTATGCAAGGAGCCTTTGTGGAATTGGGGAATATCCTAAGGGAAGGGACCCCAGGGATCAGAACCCAACACCCCAGCAATGCCCCCCTGCCCTGGGGCATTGTCCAAGCACTCCTGGAGCTCTGGTGCTGTCAGCACCCTCCTGTGCAATGAGAATTCATTGCCTGGGCTCCCACTCTCCCTTTGTTCCTGGGGCTGTCTCTCCCCCAGGTCCCCATGTGCACTGAAATCACACTTCCCTCCTGCTGCTTGCTGGAAGACGTGTCAGGAAGTGTTTTACTTGGAAACACTCAGAGAACATCTTGGAAAAGCAGCAAACAGAAGGAAAAGCCTGCTCTTGCCAAGAGATTTTCCTTTTCCATCCCCCTGCAGAGTGGCACCCCCAGGCTGGCAGATGAGAGAGGAACTCTGGGGCTTGCACAGCCTGAGTGCCACAGCAGCTCCTGGCCCTGGCATCCGGACAGAAACACCTTCCCTGCTCTAAATCTTTAACATCAGATTAAAAATAAAAACCAAACATTCATTTTTAAAGGATTTCTTAAAAATAAAAGATAAAATGAAACCACTTTCAGCTGCTGAAACCAACACCCAGCTCCAGCTCCCTTCCCCTTGGACTGCAGGGATTTCATATAAATACTGCAAAAGGAGATTTGCTACTACCCCCCATCACTCAGCACCTGCAAGTGTATTCCAAATCCCAAAATCCATTGGAATGGGAGCTGGGTCCTGCAGGAGAGCAGCAGGGCACTGTCCCTTGTACCACTGCCCTTGTCCCTCCAGGGAACAGGCTGGGGCTTCCTTGCTCTCCTGGAATAGGGTCTAAAACCCCAGAATGGTTTGGGCTGGAAAGGAGCAGCAGGGTCTAAAATCCCAGATGAGTTTGGGATCAAAGAGAGGATCAGGGTTTAATACCCCAGAACTGTTTGGGCTCAAAGGGAGCAGCAGGGTCTAAAACCCCAGATGAGTTTGGGCTGAAAGGACCCTTCAATCCCATCTCACTCCAACGCCATGGGCACCTTCCCATCTCCCAGAGAACTGGAATGGAGAAGTTTCACTCCTTTCTAGGGCAGCCCTGCAGCACTTTTCAAGCACAACCTCAGCTGATGCTGCTGCTGTCACACGAGAACCAGCCTGAACTCCTTTTGCCTCTCAGGCAGAATAATGGGTGCCTTCAAATGGCAAAGGAAACAGAGCCAGGGGGAGAGGGGAAGGCAGGGATGTGGGAGCTGGGAGAACAGCAAGACAGCATTAATTACACACAGCCTGACAGCTGGAGGAGAAAATTCTACACTGCTCAAAAGGTAAAGAATTAAGAGATGATGGAAAGCAAGGAAAAGTGGTAATTTCTTTGAGCTGTTTAAAGAGTTTACCAAGCTCCTACTGGAACTCTGCATGTCAGAAAGAGATGGAAAACAATCCAGGACAAGAGGGAAATCTAGAATGTGCACAGATGTGGAATTCAGGAGAACTGGAGCAGATAAAAGGGGAAAAGTAAGAGTGTTAAGGGCACTTGAAATGATTTTAGATGTCAAAATTAGCTGGAAATCCTTGAGAATCCAAGGAAAAGGCTCCCACAGCTGGAGATACTCTGGCCCTCACCTCTCAGGGAGGGGGAAGGTACAAAAAACACCTGTGACAATTTCAACTCAATATTTCCATTTAAAAATCCACCAGGCACAAACAAATGTTTATGGGAAAGGGCTGATGTGAAAACGTCCTGGACTGGCAGAACACAAAGCTGAAAAACTCTTTCCATTCCAAAATAGAAAGAAAGTTAAAATTCAAACTTGATACAGATAAAAGTGCCTTGAAATGGCCAGCAAATGGAACCTATTGCTTGCAGGAAAAGCAGCAATAAAGAACAAAACCACTCACCTCAGTCTGGGCAGGGAGAGTTTCTGAAGGGTTTTGCAGGACGAGAAAACAATTTCACTGAGATGCTCCTGAGGGAAAGCAGGAGAATATGGATTATTGAATTGGATATTCAATTTATGAAAGCAAGACAAGAATACATCATGGTGCTACTTTGGCTGTGAGATGCAGGAATGAGAGCAGGACCAGAATCAGAGCAGCAGCTCCCAAACATGCTCCCAGTCCTTGTGAGGGACAGGAGGGAGCTTTGTGCAGCCCCTCGTGCCATTCAAAGCCTTTGCATCAACAGTGAAATGTCAAGGGCCAAAAGAAAGGGTGTGGAATGTGAGATGGGGTAAATTAAAACCCTCCACAGGGAGTGAGCAGGGAACCACAGGAGATTTGGGTTGGGAGGGACCTTAAATCCCTGCCCAGGGACACCTCCCACTGTCCCACGCTGCTCCCTGCTCTCACAGATATATTTTCTGAAAAATCCTTTGCCAGGAGTTTTTCTCCTGAGAAGCCTCAGAGGAAAAGAAAAGCAATAATTGTCTGCTGCTGTGGAATGCAACAGGTGCAGCTTTGATTGGTCCATGTGGGTTGGTTTTACTTGATGACCAATGACAGCCACCTGTGTCGAGGTTGTGGTCAGATTTTATTATTCCATTCTTTCCTTTGCTAGCTTTCTGATGATAATCCTTTTTTCTATTCTTTAGTGTAGTTTTAATATATTAATATAATATATTAATATATATTATTAATATATAATTATATTATATTATTATATATAATAATATAATATAATATAATATAATATAATATAATATAATATAATATAA